>JBBBDQ010001522.1:3272500-3675000 GCA_037127315.1 Ascarosepion bandense
GAGAAAAAATTGATTTTTTGATGTTATTACCGAAGAAAATCAGATCATCATGTAGGTGAGGGACGCATAAATTTAATGCTTTTTTTAAAAATATGCGTATCAATATATAGTCTAATGGATTTGATTAAAGGATGTGCGTTGTGATCCAGTGGAAATCGACTCGGAACGAGAAATCGGAGCGCCGAGTCCGAAATCCAGTTGAATTCGCTGCAATCATATACGCGCAAATAACCTTGGGAAACGTATTAATCCGTCTCTTCCCTACAGCTATGGTTCAAATAACAGGACGGATTGGGTTCTATAGCCTTGGCTGCCAACCAGTCTACCGCAGAAAGCAATGGCAACCTACTGCGGGATAATCTTCTGCCCAGTCAGTCATGTCTCTTTCGAGAGATGATCGCCCAAGCGTGTATCACGTATAGCACTTAACTGACTAATTTAATTAAATTTCTATTATATTTATGATATTATCGCTTTCATTATGAAATAATGTTGTGTTTATAGAAAAGTTACCAAGAAAGATAAAATGAGATAAGAATCTGGGTATAAATATTAAGAGTTTTTTACCTTGCTTTCCAGCAGATGAAAAAAAAACCCTGCGGAGGGAAGACATCACAATAATGAATTCACGAAACCTCAAAGTCGACATAGCCCTGATCAATTAAACAAAAAAAATTCTCCACATTAATCTTATATATATATATATATATATATATATATATATATATAATATATATATTATATATATTATGTATATATTTATATATATTATATATATATATTTATATATTATATATATATATATATTTATATATTATATATACATATATTTATATATTATATATATATATATTAATATATTATATATATACATTGATATATTATATATATTTATATATTATATATATTTATATATTATATATATATTTTATATATTATATATATATATTTATATTATATATATATATTTATATATTATATTTATATATTATATATATATTTATATAATATATTATATATATATATTTATATAATATATATATTATATATATAATATATATATTATATATAATATATGTAATATATATATTATATATATTCCGTATTCCAAGGAATGTCCGTGATAGGTGCTGTCTGTGTCTGCTAGAAAAAATTCAGATATGAAAGTACCCTTACCAGCACTTACCTTCCTCTCCCAGTCTCCTTTGTTTGTCTACTTTTTAAAAATTACAAATTTAACCCCCAATTTCCTCTGCTGTATATATATTTTTCACATCATGATTTTTATAAATATTTATATAAAATTTTTTTTAATTTAAAAAAAAATTTTAATTTATAATTTTAAAAAAAATCTTTATTCTTATTTTTAATTTATTTTTATTTATTTTATTTTATTTAGTTTATCGATACTTAGAGGCACCTTTAATTAGATTAACTTTATAATTCTTATATCTATTTTTTACCTCGAAATATGCTTTTTCTAAAAAGTTTCGTTTTTTCTAATAGTTTAACCCATGTATAAATTCTTTGACACGTATCGAGCGTTTCTAATATGATTCTTTTTCTTTTTCCTTTCTTTTCTTCTCTTTCCTTGTCTTTATTTTTCTTACCTCCTACTTTCCCTTTTTGTTTTATTTTGTTTAACCCTATTCTCAATTTAACACCACTCCTTACCCACTTTCCTTTGAAGAACTAGACGAAAGCAAATGTTCCATTTCGTCACTTACAACTCTGTCTAAAAGTTAAAATCTAAAATTAGATGTATTTATTGTGACGTAAATTTCTCAAATCTTAAGCGTCTTTTTTTATTTCTTTTTTTATTTCTTTTTTCTTTTTCTTTTTTATTTCCCCTTTTATTCTAATTTTTACCATTTTAAAATATTTCGGTTGCTGAGGAGATGTGAAATCTCTCTTAGGGATGTCATGTTGAAATGTTCATTCAATATTTTTGAATATTGAAAATTTATTTTATATATATATATATATATATATATATATATTTGTTATGGGGGAAACACACCTATTCCTTAGATAATGGACTCTCCCTCCTATATTAATAAAAGTTAACAGGAAAGACTTAAGAAGTTCATGGGAGTTCTTTAAACTTCTATTGGAATTCAGTAGAACTACGAGGCAGTTGATATTAGTCGGCAGTTAACCGAATACTAAGGAGTCAGCTTTCAGTAGAAGATTACCAAGTTCTTAACATTTTGCGGACGTTAATCGATTAGAAACCGACATCGCACTATTATAACCTTCATGCGAAAACTATTCCACAACAATATTATATATATATATATATATATATATATATATATATATATATATATATATATATATATATATTGGTTTGTCCGGAAAGGCAATTTTAGCCGTTCATTTTCCAACACATTAGAACAAGTCAAGTTTATCGACAAATATGACATGCTCACATTTCATTTTTTAACACACTTCAAACAAGTTCGCGACAAAGGTTTTAAAATGATTAAATTCGTATCAGTTTGTCATTCTCTATGAAATAGAAAGATTATAAGTTACCTGTTAGAAACTTGATGCTTTTTTATGACCGTAAAAGCAATCATACCTCGCAAGCAACAAAAAACATATTTGGTGTGCATAGTGAAGTTACTTTAGTTAACCGAACTGTACGGAAGTGGTTCGCTAAGTTTAGAGCTGGTGATTGTAGCCGTATTGCTAAAGAACGCTCAGGCAGACACCTCATAACAGATGATAACCAAATCAACCCAATGATTGAGAATAACACAGGAATTGGCGGAAACATTAAATTTATAAAATGCTACCATCTTTAAACACTTATTAAAGCTTAGTTACTCATATTGCTACGATATTTAGGTACATGATCTGAGTAAAAAAGATCTTTTGGATCTGTGTGATTTTTAGTATCAAATAATTAAAATGTCCTTTTTGAGGAACATTGTGATGGGTAATGAGAAGTAGATAGTTTACGACAATAATCAACGAAAACATATCTCGGGTAAGCGACATCAGCCAACTTTAGCTACCCCAAAAGGAGGTCTTCGTCCCAAGAAAGTTATGCTGATGCATTTGGTGGGATTGGAAATAAATCCTGAACGAGCTTCTGCCAAGTAACCAGTCAGTTGATTTTCTATCAGGATAATGTCAGACATCACATTTCTTTGGCGTTTCGGCAAAAATGGTTACAGCTCGATTGGCATGTGTTATCCCCCCCTATTCACTAGACATTGCACATTCGGACGTTTATTCAAGTCCTTGCAAAATAATATCAGCGGTAAAAAACATTAAAACCCACCTTAATGACTTTTTGTCAAGAAACCGTCAGAATTCTGTGAAGACAGAATCTTTGAAGGTAAATTGGAGAATGGTTCTGCAACGAAATGGTTGATATTTAGTTAAATAAATATTTTATGATATAATTTTGTTTGTGTTTTAATTTCCTTTAAATATCGGCATGAACTTTCCGGTAATTCCAATATTTATGTCCTTCATTTGTTCCTTCGAAGCATTCAATGACGTCATTGAAAAAACAAAACAGAAAGAGATTGTATTGACCAGACATAAGATAATTATCATATTTTGATGTTGTCTAAGCATTGCATAGAAGATTTTTAAAAATATAATCTACACTTGATTTCGCATCAGATATTTCTAGCCAGTAAATAAACACATGTCTTTAAAACAACAATTGGGAACTTTCAAATGATGGGGACAGTTTCTTTTTTTTTTTTTTTTTTTTTGCAAACGTGTTTTTAGAAACTTAAAGACAAATTTAGTGAATATTAATTGAAAGTCAGCTGTTCGCTTCCGGTTTTATCGCGATGAGAAGGAACATGAAAGAAATTACATGTTTTGTTATAATTTGTCTAATAATTTTAACCCATGCCAATAAGACTCAGGAAGTAACATTCAAGAAAAGACAGTAAAGAAACAGGATTCCGGAATATAGAAGATGGCGACTGGCGTTGTATTTAAATAATTGAAGATTCTAGGATGCAGAGAAGGAAGAAATCGGAAGGTGAGAAATACGAGGGGAGAAAATTTTGCATACTAGCTAGTTCAAAAGTAAAACAGTGAGACCTAATTACCAATCTAGTTGCATGCTTAAATTTATCACGTCAAAGTATTAGGGAAAGAAGTCTTTCAGATAACTTTCGATGAAGATATCTGTAGAAAAGACACGTCACGTTGGTGAAAAACAATGCATGATGAATATAATGAAGAAATCATTTTAAACAAAAGTAAAATGTTCAAGGAGAAAACATTTTATAAATTCTTTGACTTTTGATCTGAGAAAACGCGCAAAAGCTTGCTGCTCGATTTGAAATCTCTTTCTTAGTCTTGTAAAAAATTAGTTCTGAATAGCTGAATATGAACTGTGGCTCATGTCTATCACAATTCATGCATGCAAGAATTACTTGAAATTGTACTTTTGGAGTAATTTACATAACACTGCGTTGTGGTGCAGTGAATATCGACTCGGAACGAGAAATCGGGAAGTCGAGCTCGAATTCCAGTTGAATTCCCTGCATTCACTTACGCACAAATACCTTTGAGAAAGGTATTAATCCGTCTCTTCCCTCAAGTTATGGGTTAAATAATAGGACAGATTGGGTTTTATAGCCTTGGTCGGCAACCAGTCTACCACAGAAAGCAATGGCAACCTACTGCGGGATAATATACTGCCCTGTTAGTCATGACTGTTTCGAGACAAAATCGCCCAAAGCGTGTATCACGTATGGCACTTAAGTGACTGACTGAATATAATAGTTGAAAACATGATTAAGGCTTCTACTTGTCATAAAGTGAGGGATCAGTTTTATATTCTTATTACGTAATAAACTGGTACCCCATTAATTACTACTTAATAATATAATACATCTCTTTTCCCTCTAGCTATTAGTTAAATAATAGGGCAGATTGGGTTCTATAGCCTTGGCTGGCAACCAATCTACCGCGAAAACAATGGCAACCTACTGCGGGATAATCTTCTGCCCAGTTAGTCATGTATCTTTCGAGACATAATCGCCCATGGCACTTAATTGACTGATATGATACTGACCAACTGTACCGAGGAAGGTTAATTCTCAATAGTGAACTCTAGAAAGGGTCGATTTTGCTTTGAAATCGGGTCTTGATGGTTGAAATATTTTACTCTCATGTGCACAAAAAATGAAATCTTATTCACTTTAGACAACAATTTTTATAAATCAGTTCACTGCAATTAAATCATGTAAAGATTTTTGTTGATTTTCTTCTTTATTTGACGTGTTCTTTCAACATGTAGGCGATCATGGACCTCCATTTACCCCTACCCCTTGTCACACTTAAAATTTTTCTTGGTATATCTCCCAAACCCTGCTTCGCCATTCACTAGCTCAAGCCCATCAAGTATGTGACGCGTTGCTTTCCCCTGTCTCTCTATCCGCCCCGTAAGTATTAGATTCTCCAAGACTTCCTTCCTCATTACGTGTCCTATAAACGTCAGCTGTCTGTTTCTGATGTTAATTATATTTTTTTCTTTTTGTTTGTATCCTCTCCAAAACCTTGTCGTTGCTCATAGGTTTGCCCATGTTATCCTCAGCATTCATAGGATCAGTCAGTTAAGTGCCATACGTGATACACGCTTTGGGTGATCATGTCTCGAAAGAAACATGACTGACTGGGCAGAAGATTATCCTGCAGTAGGTTGCCATTGCTTTCTGCGGTAGACTGGTTGTCATCCAAGACTATAGAACCGAATCTGTCCTGTTATTTAACCAATTACTGGAGGGAAGTGACGGATTAATACCTTTTTCCAAGGGTATTTGCGCGTAAGTGAATGCAAAGAATTCCACTGGAATTCGAACTCGGCTTCCCGATTTCTCGTTCCGAGCCGATATACATTGCACCTATACTACCCAACAATTAACTAAAACACAAAAAGATAAATTGCACATCATTAAAATCGGATCAGAACGACTGAAAACATTTTTGGGAAAACCCAGACTAAGACAAATTTCACAAGTCAGTGTGAAAATTAAGATTCTGGATTCTGAGAGGATAGGTAATAGAAAATTGATATATGACCCCGGTCAATTTTTCTTAACGCCTAGAAAATAGTTATACGTTTTTAATCCAGTCACATGACTAGATTCCACAATTTAATTGCGTTTTTGACCGGCCAAATCGGTCAGTTATATGGAAGCAGGAATTAGAGATGATACGCTAAAATGTAACGAAAGGAGTTTTAAGCCGACCCGGACATATAAAGTGTCGTTCTACCTCTCCTGCTAATTTTCATTTCTTCGCCTTCACTCACACGCCATCAAAACAACAACAACAGCCAAAAGATACTTCAACTGACTCCAAAAAAATAAAGTCGGATAAGTATAATTTTCTTTTATTGCTTGACCTTTCTTTTCACTTTTTGATCGGCCAAAAAAGGGAAAGTAACACAGACTTTATTAGTTGCCTGATTAATATTTTTTACATTCACACATTCTGATGCTATCGACTATAAGCTTTGAAATCCTGAGGAACATTTAACTACTTACATTTTCTCTTTGAACATTTAACTCATACAAATTAATTAACTACATGAATTTTCTGTTTGAACATTTTTTCTCACAAACCTGTTATTCTTAATAAGATTCGACTTGTTTTACAAACGAAACACTTATTTTCTAACTATTCATTCAACCTTCTGATATTTTAAATTGTGGGGACTTCGGTTGTGTTTGACACAAGGACAATTTGACAAGCACAGCCGAGACTCCTACAAAATATATTATCTGTTGCTTCGAATCTCTTCTTCATCTGTGAAGAGATTGTCCAGTATTTGCTGCCATATAAGAGTTATGAGGACAGAAATCTCATTGAAGTTCAGTAAACTTTTCTTTGTTTCCAACGAAATCTTCCTGTCTTGTCTCTCAATAACATGCTTAGCTTTTGAAATGCATCCTTGGCCATGCCAGTGCTTTTACGGATCTTGCATCCCCCGTCAGAACACTTCCCAGGTATTTAATTTTCATCACCTGCTTGATTTTAGTATCCTCGATCTGTAGTTGGCATTTGCGTTGATTAATAATTGATAATTCCAACTGCACTATCTCTGTCTGTATGTGACAATTATATTTTATAAACTGAAATGTCGTTCACGGCCCGTTAGATTTTGATCAAATGTTTCCGATTGATAAATCGATTAATTGATTAATGTTCGCCATACATCACTTTATGCTTCGACTTTGATTTTGTTGAAAGCATTAACAAATTTGTTTAATTTTAATGACTGCTTATATTTTTACTGGCAGTATAGCTCGGCGTTGCTCGGGTGGAATGAAAGCTTTAAAACTAATCCATGGTCCTGGAGCTCAGACGTTGGCACGTTGGCACGAAAGACAATAGTTGTTTTCAGTTAAAGTAAAACCGTAGACTGAAAGAAAAATAAATGGATGTAAGTCAAATTTTGAGTTCCTGGTATCGATATCAAATAAGTTTGTTTCGTCGTAAACTGAATTTTGAAGCCTAAATAAGTCCTCTGAGTAAATGGTATCATGGCTGAGATTAAGAACTACAATTATATCTACTTAGAGCCAAACCCGAAGCAAAAACTAAAATAAAAGGGCTGAAAAAATACAGACATACAGGCAGATAAGCAGACACACACACAAACAACTTGCCTTATATATATATATATATATATATATATATATATATATATATATATATATATTATCGATTTTCTGCATTATTGTAAGAACTGCAACCCTGAACCTTCTGAATATCGTTTCTTATGTTTTTGTCTATGACTGTATCAAGTTTGATTAAAATTGGAATACTTATATTCTATAACCCGATTTTTTCGATTATCGATTTTCGATATTTATCGGGGGTACCTCAAACCAAAACCTAGCTAAAAAGACTCGCAGACGCTTATAGTACAACGGTGTAAATTTTCAAGAAAATCGGTTCATCTGTTTCGGAGTCTATAGGTAACGGACACAAACACACACACACACATACATACACACACAGGCACAGTTCCATTTATAAATAAGTGTAGATATGCTTACTCTCATGTTGAAACAGCTATCCTCTTAAGATTATCGAAGTTAAGCAACATCGAGTATAGTCAGTACCTACATGGGTAATTACTTCGGAATATCAGGTGCCGTTAGCTTAGAAGTGCGCTTGATGTAATGGATCATGGCTTGGAATTGTTAATGGGAGAGTCGAGTTCTAATTTCAGTTGGGTTTCTTATATTCAATTACGTGCCAATACCCTTGAGAAAGGTAAGTCCACTTCTTCCCACCAACTATGAGTTAATTACTAAAACTTAGTAAGACTCACTAAATTATTATTATCTCAAAGAAATTACTATAAAATTTTTTTTTTTAATCATTTCACCCCGAGCAAGGCGGAAACGCCACTGATGTGCAGGGGGTTACATAAATGTAAAAAGATTAATTAGAAAAGAGTGAGGAGTACAAACTAGTTAGAAAGGAACAATAGAAAGCAGGTGCGATGACAGATACATAGGTGGAGAGAAAGGGAAGGTTATACAGGGGTGGGGAGAGAGCTAGAATCCAGTGGTTAGTAGATGAGTATTGACTTTGCATTTAAATTTCTGGAGGTTGTATCCGTCAGGAAAGCAAGAATACGGGAGCGAATTCCACAGGCGGGAAGTGCGAGAGAAGAAGCTGCAGGAGTAGAATTGTCGTCTGCATTTGGTTAACCTGACTGTGAATGGGTGGGACCCAGTTGCCAGTCTGGTTGCACGAGTAAACACCTGTTGAGGAGGCATCAGTGACTTAAGTTCGTCTGAGCAGAAGCCATGAATGTATTTATAGAACAGACAAAGGGAAGCCACATTTCGACGATGGGGAAGTGGCTGCAGTTGAGCCGCCAGATCAGTACCTATCACATTACAGACTCTCCTTTGGAGCCTGTCAAGAACACTGAGGAGAACGGCAGGACACCTGACCATAAATGGCAGCAGTACTCTGTGCACGGACGGATGGTTGACTTGTATATATGCAGGATGGATTCAGGTGGAAAAACATCCAGGATCGACATAGTGACCCAACCTTCTTAGCAGTAGATTTTGCTATGGATTCAATACAGTGGTTCCATTTGAAGTCTGAGGACAGGGTAAGTCCGAGGAGGCGTAGTGTATTACTCTCCGGGAGAATCGCTTGGTTCATGCTTATGGGAGGCAGGAGAGTTTGCCGGTAATGGTTGACAGACAACAGCTTGGTCTTAGATGAATTGAAGCTGACAAGCCACTTCTTGCCCCAGTTCACCACAGAGTGTAGATCCCGCTCAAGGTCAGCAGCGAGATTATGTCTGTCCGCCACGACATGTTTCTTACTGGTGCGGGAGTATATTGTAGTGTCATCTGCGTAGATGCCTACTTGGGACTTGATCTCATCTGGGAGGTCGTTGATGAAAATAAGGAAGAGCGTCTGGCCCAGGATAGAGCCCTGTGGGACACCAGCATTCGTGCTGTAGGATGAAGAGGCACGCCCATTCAGAACGACCTTCATTTTGCGGTTATTTTGACTACAATCTTCAAACGCTTGATAAACTGCATAAAAGAAATCAATTAATATTTTTGTTGCCGGAGACAAGTGGGGAGGACCTTATAATCAACAATATATTTATATATATTTATTATAAATTCTAGCTTAGAACATGTACAAATTACAATCTACTACAGTGTGTACTTTTTCTTTCAACATTGAAAGGACAATGTCTCATCAGGTAGTAAAAGCTATTTTTTAAGGAATAGATGGAAAATTCATTTCCTTATGTTGGTAAATTTTAAATTAAGGAAGGCGTGGTAATGAAGATGCGAAATCAAAATTGGGGGTCGTAAAATAAACATTTAAGAAAAGGGGAAAGTGGGAGCGAAAGAGAGAGGTGGTTAAGGGAAATGGTGAAAAGTTTAGAAACAGGCGCCAGGTTTAACAGAAGAAAATAAAGTATGATCACTTGCAGCTTTTATGACTTGGCCTTTGAGTTGAACAAAGAAGAAGACGTGAGAAAATGTTTATTGGGCGGGAGGAAGTAGGAGAGGATGTGCGAAGAAGAAAGAGGAATTGGTAGTGGCTAAACATATCTGTATTGGTGAAGTATAAGGCTACAATTTTGGGGGCGATTTTACCTCTCACTCAAAATTTACCAATATAAGGAAGCGAATTTTTCATCTCCCTTCAATAATTAGCATTTACTACCTGATGAGACATTGTCCTTTCAATGTCGAAACACAATGTACATTTTGTCGTAGATTGTAATTTGTATATGTTCTAAACTATAATTTATAATAAATATTCATAGGTTTATTTCTATATTCAGCACTGTTTTAAATTAATGTTCTGAACGTTGTTAATATTTTCTTCGTTCCTTATTCATTTGGATATATATATATATATATATATATATATATATATATATATATATATATATATTGATATTTATAATTATATACATACACTTTTCACACACACACACACACACACACACACACACACACACACACATATATATATATATATATATATATATATATATATATCCAAAAGGAAAGGAGTTGATGGTAAAATTTCAAAGGAGATCCTCTTGATACTAATTATTAAAATTAAATACTAAAACTAATCCAGCCAGAGAGCGCAATGTAATTAAAATTATTTATTTACAGAGCCAATATAGAAAACAAATTAAAAAGATTAATTTTACAAGATCGTATGGCCATTTCAGTGAATTAAATTCACTTCATCGGCGATCTTAAACTTTATGGAAAATGTAATTATTTGTTATAGTGTGTGCATGGGTAAAGACAACGGAGGTAAGTGTAGCGGAAAGAAAAGGAAGAAGGAAGAGAAAAAAGGAAGGTGAAGAAGAAAAAAGAGGAAGAGGAAGTGGACAAAGCGGAAGGAAAAGAGTGTAATATCCAAAGATTACCTTAGAAAAGGTAAGAGTGAAAAGAGGCTAGTATTATTGTAATTAATTATAATGTAAATAAAAAGAAAAAGGAAACAACTATTTAACAGAAATTAAATTGGGATTATATATTGGGGGGGGGTTATATCAAAATTTAAAAAATTGAACTGATGAAAATATTTCCTTATAAATTCCTTTCTAAGGTTTGAAAACAAATTTTACTTATATAATTTGTTTCTATTTTTTGTTTTTATTTATATATACGTGGACACACATACATATACACACATATACACACATTTCCTATGTCGTGTAGTATTCGTGTGTGTACCACTGCATTTGTTCTTGCTAGTATATGTACATACTTTTGTGTGTGCACACACGGTCTGACTAGTGTATCTGATCATTCTGTGTGCTTGTTGTTTGTCCCTGTGTACGTGGGAAGTTATGATCTATTCAGTGCTTACAGCGGAGAAAGATTCCCTTACAAGAAAGTGTGAACTATTACCAAGCACAAACAAGACGATGACAGAACACAGAGACTATAACGATAATTAACAACTTTAAATATGGGAAAACAACCACTTTTATCCTGATGAAGATCGCCAAACCAGAAACACGTGTAGAAGAATACAAAAAATAAGATAAAATATATTTTATAAAAGAACATTTGCGGTTTCTCTTTTTAATTAATTAATATATATATATATATATATATATATATATATATATATATATATATAAATATTATGTGTGTGTGTGTGTGTGTGTGTGTGTGTGTGTGTGTGTGTGTATAGCATAAATAGGGACTTAGGTATTTTGAATCTTTATAAATATTTCAATAGTTAAACATTTTTTAGATACATTTAAAAACTTGTTTCTTTAAAATAACATTTAAAAGTATTATTACAGTTAGGTCTACGTTTAAAAATGTTCAGACTCTATTACTTTCTATATCACGTGATGTACACATCACTCGACGGACGCTGCTTGCTACGGACGCTTCTCGCGACGGACGCTTCTAGTTTAAATTTAAAAATCATTTGTTTCTGATGAAAGGCCTAGGCCGGTGTGAACTATCAAATATATATATATATATATATATATATATATATAATAGAAATAATGAAATACTGTAAAAAAAAAATACATTTTTTAACTTACAACTTTTTAGTCGTTTTTCCTATATATATATATATATATATATATATATATATATATATATATAACTAATATATTATGCTCTCATTACGATTGAGCTCTCTGGAGAAGAAAATTTTAAAAACAGCTTCCACTTCGGCTATAATGCGTGACTCTTCAGAAATGAATTGAGTTCTCTCGGTGACTGGCGTCTGTATACACTGCTTATATGCAAGACGTTAAAATTTCCCTTCTTTGATGCCATGCGCCGATGGCTTAGGGAGTAGAGACTCCAACTGACACCAAATCGGTCGAGTTTCGATCCCGGCCAGATGCAAGTGGATATATCTATCCACACTGATGAGCTCTGATAATGCTTGTATGTGGATGACTATGCATATATATATATATATATATATATATATATATGTGTGTTTACGTTTGTGTGCGCATGTGTATGTGTCACAAGCTAAGAGCCAACAGCGACTCTATCACTATTTCCATGGAAAAGACTTGAACGAGATGCATTCATAGATTCTACTAATTGTGTCCCGTCATACTCGATTTCTATTCATTTCCCTCGTATCTGGTGCAAAGAAGATAGTTACATTCAAACAACTTCATCTGAAGTGAAGATTGTTTTCATGGAACGCATTCCCGAAAGGTATCTCTCTTAGATCACTACAATTTTGACCTCTCCATAAAACGTTCCTGACTTGGCATCTTGACTTCAATCACTTTCTCGCCGATGACGTCTTTTCTACAGATATATGTTCTGATTAGCATTTTCGGACCACATGAATTTAAGCGTCTATTAGATTGGTTTATAGGTCCCACTCGTTCACCGTTGAAATAGTTAAATATAACCTTTACGTCTACTCGAATTGTTTCTTTTTTCGCATTTCCCGCCTGTGAAACTTTTTTACATTTATTTGCTTCCAGGATAGCTACAATCTCCAAATATTTAAATGCAACGACAATTGCCATCTTCTATCTTCTTGAATGCCTGCCATCTCTTATCCTTTCTTCAATATTCCCTGTACCCAGTATTTTCTCTCAATGATACCTCCCCTACACACTAGTCATGTTCTCGCCTTGCTTAGGGTGAAATAAGAACAAAATTTTCAGTAACCCTCTACATTGAGGCGTTCTTAGGCATACTTCTAATTAACACTAGTGTAGAACAACAGTACACTCCCCCCCCACACACACATATATATATATGTGTGCCTCAGTGTGTGTGTGTCTCTGTGTGTGTGTGTGTGTGTGTGTGTGTGTGTGTGTGTGTGTGTGTGTGCCAAATTGTAAGTTGTGTCGTAAATTTTCTTTGGTATTAGTCTATTGATTCGCTTCGAATCAGATACGTGTCTAATCGAAGACAACCGCCGGTGTAATACTTCAAAAGAATGGTTCATTTCGAAGATGAATACGGTGAGAAAAATATTACTTGGCCGTAAAAGAAATAAACATAAAAGGTATAATCAATCAAATGTTGTTCTTTTACTTATTTTAGAGAGAACTAACCCATCCCTGAAAATCTATGGAACAATCACATGGATTATTGATCTATCTCACACACACACACACACACACACACACACACACACACACACACACACACACACACACAGTTTTTTTTTCTCTCTTTCTACTTGCACTGCGAACTACGCTGCTACATACCACATATTTCTCTCATAGTCCGACTGACGATAGACAGCATCCATATTACACCTTGGCTGAGTTCTTAGTAAATTTAACTGCAACTGATCTCGCTGATTGTTACGCTCGTGAATATATTAGAAACTTTTCATTTCATTTGTTAATCATCACACAGAACTATTTCTGCCTTTGCCGACATTAACCTCGGGGCGAGAAAATCATTACACCTTTTTCGTTTCTGTTTTCCACTGACCGGAAGTGGAAATAATATATCTTTATTTATGTCTGGTTTAAATGATATAATGTTCATTTCTCGTGTCAGTAACTGTCTTAAGAATAGTCTAAGTGAATTTAACATTTATTTTTATTTTTTTACGGTCTAAAATAATTTTTAATATAAAAATTTTATATCAAAAATTATTTTTCTCATTTAGACCGTAAAAAAATAAAAATAAATGAAAAAAGAAAATTCTTGAAAAGTTTTAAAAAATCTAATTTTCTAAATACTTTTGTGTGAGCTAAATTTTGTGACTCTTTACGTATTTAGTTTAAAAATCCCTCTGTTATGAAGTGCTTTTTTATTTATCTATTTATCAACGGTCTGAAAGAGGTAATTGTAAAAAAAAATTATATTGCCGAAATATATCCTGTATTCATAAACGCTTAATTATGCTTTGAATTTTTCTCTCAATATTTTATATCTATTGAGCTAATTTTGTTTAATTGATATTTTATATTAATTACATAAATCTTTTTGGGTAATCCTCTCCGTCTTCACCGGTTGCCATTCTCTCCTATATATATATATATATATATTATTAGGTCATAATTATTAAGCTACCCCAGTGTTTTTTAAAAAATGATGTATTTCATACTATTTTTTAGTATTTATTGCCAAGTAGATAATTATAAATAGAAATAGAATGTTTCTTTTGTTAATACTGCACAATAATATGTGCATCTAATGAATTTATAAATATCTAATAATTACCTACATTGCATTTTCATCAATGAATGAATGAAGAAAATTTAAGGTGATTCCGACGAGTTCATTTTTGCTTCTTTGCTTTGTAAAACTTTGCAAAGTAATGATAATAAATAACCATTATTTTCATTTAGAATTATCCACTTGGCAATAAATACTAAAAACATTATGAAATAAATCATTTCTTTTTAAAATAAACTGGGGTAGCTCAATAATTATGGCCGGTAGTGCATATATATATGTGTGTGTGTGTATGTGTGTGTGTCTGTGTCTGTGTGTCTGTGTTTTTGTATGTGCGTGCGTGCGTGTGTGTGTGCGTTTGCGTGTGTGTACGTATTTAGATTAAACTATTTGTTTTTTTCGGGTTTGATGAAACAGTTCCTGATTTTTACAACTACCTAAATAAATTCTGGACTGATAACCGTTTAATTATGTGTTCAGTTTACTTTTCTATATATCATATTGCTCTGGATAATATCCATTGAGTTCTCTATTTTTATCTATTTCATATTTTATATTCATTAGATAAATCTTTGCGATTGTCCTCTCCGTTTTTCGGGTTTGTCATTATTCTCTCTCTCTCTTTCTTTCTCTCTCTCTCTCTCTCTTGAATTAGAGCACTCTCAGCTATTGGGCGTGTATAATGATAATATACACGCTAAAAAGCCTGTCTCCTTCTACCAAGCGCCCATAGCTCAGAGGTAGAATCGCCGACTGAAGCCACTTTGGTCGGGTTTCAATCCTGGGTAAAAAGCAATCGGATATAGTCACTATCGGATATAGTCACAGCTCATCAGTACGGTTAGACATCCGTTTGCTTTTTACCCAAGATAAAAACCCGACCGAATTGTCGACAGTCGGCGATTCTACCTCTGAGCTACGGGCGCTCGGAGAAGGAGGCAGACTTTTTAGCGTGTATATTATCATTATACACGCCCAGTATATATATATATATATATATATATATATATATATATATATATATATATATATATAAGCTCTGCTCTCATGCTGTCAGGGGTTGATTTATTGTGTAAGTAATTCTATTAGCCCAAATACTGACATACAAGCAAAAATAAAAAGGGACCACTAATCGCGTCCACTCGTTCCCGACATTCAACAAGAACTGAGTAGCATAACATGAATGAAAGCCTCCAGGCTGAGTCGCATTTGTGACGCAATAACCCAATGTCTTTTGATGGCTTTCAGGGGAGATCACCGTCAAAGCAAAACATTAAATGATATTCGCAGTCAAACAGTTTGATATCAATTCAAAGTAAAAAGAATATAGAAAAAGAGAAAAAGAACGAAAAGAAATGGTATCTTAGAATGAAAGAATTTCCATGGACTTCTATCGGCAAAACCTATCAACTTTGTGAATACCACGATTCACGGACTGAATGCTGAGGTTAACAGGAAACTAAAATGAAATGACCCGATTTGTGTTTAGCTTAAGCGCCGGTCACTGCCTGTCAATTGAGATTTACTGTGTATTACATAATGCCTGTAGCAACCTTACAAAAGTAACGAGATTTTTTACCGGTAAAAATCTTGGTTGTTAGAACGTAGGGCTTCGAGAAATGAAACTTATACTTAGGCCCAGAAAAATTATATCTACAAAAGCAGAGTTTTGGTTCAATGGAGAAATAATTTACAAACAAATAAAAATAAAAATAAAATAAATAAATGTAATTAAAAATAAATAAATAGGAAAACAGAAACAAGCGTATACTATAATATTTGTAAAATGTATGATAAGTTTTTATTGTAAATGAACAAAATTTTGAGCGGATTCGATCAACTCGAATCTGCTCAAATACTAGATAGATAACTCTATCTAGTTTTTGTCTATATTTCTGAGATGATGTAGTATTTACTGTATTTACATTATTCAGACTATTGTCCTCATCTTTGTTGCCATTTGTACGATGTTTAATAATAGATCATTCTATTTGTCTATATTTCTGAGACGAGGTAGTATTTACAGTATTTACATTATTCGGATTATTGTCCTCATCTTTGTTGTCATTTGTACGACGTTTAATAATAGATCATTCTATTTGTCTATATTTCTGAAATGAGGTAGTATTTACATTATTCAGACTATTGTTTTCATCTTTGTATGACATTTCAGCTGTTGTACGCTAGGAATTTGCAATATCATTCTCATTCCTTGTGTAGTAGTAATGCCACAATTGAAAGTCATGAGGTATCTCCATCTAACTCTGCAAGTTACTTGTTCACCACTTCTGTAGCCTGGTATTAAACACACAACTCTTTGGGTCAAGTCACAGGAACTAACCAACGCCTGTATCTTGTATACTGTAACCCTTTTTTACCAAAGTGCATATTGCAATTTTTTTAATAATCTTAATGGTTTTCTCTAGTATTTTTGAAGTTAACGGCTTTCTCTAATATTTTTTACTAGAGCTCATATTGCAATTTTTGACACTAATGATTTTCTTTGCTTCCCATGAGGTATTCATCTCTATGCTTGGTCGGCTTCAGAGATTTTTGAAGCCTAGCATATGTGCTGGTTCCTTAAGTTTACGTAGTTTCTAGTGGCGTTCTCTATCTGTCATGTCAACTTCATCCCATAGAAGGCGGTGATCCCCTTTCTCCCTCTATATGTGGTCAGCTACGCCTGATTTTTCTCTCTTCCTTGTTATTACGGCCTTTCGATGTTCTTGTAGCCTTACCTTAAGGGGGGCGGCCCGTCTCTCCTTTATATTTCTTTCCACAACTACATGAAATGGCGTACACACAGTCCTTAGTCATGTCCTTCTCTGTAGTGAGATAACTCAATAAGTCGTTGCATAAGAATTGAGAATGATATACCCCAGTGGCTGAAATAAAGGGATCGGTTCTAAATTGCTAACACCTGAAGAAGGCTGGAGCGTATAACGACCGTAACTTCGCACAAATAACAACAAAGATGAGGACAATAATCCGAATAATGTAAATTCTATCTATCTATCTATCTATCTATCTATCTATCTATCTATCTATCTATCTATCTCAGTTTTTCTATCTATCTATCTATCTATCTATCTATCTATCTATCTATCTATCTATCTATCTATCAGATCCAAAACTCAATTGGGCGAGTAAAATAGAGAAACAAATGTTTATTTCAGGCGATGTATAAAAGTGAACTAAAGAAAAATGCAGATTGAAAATTCCAGGTTTGTTTTTGCTTTTCATTTCGTAAGACAGGTGGTTTGTCGCAAAGAAATATGTTTGATTCAAAATAATTCAGCAATTACCTTTAGTTCGGAATATTGTTTCATGTACTTTCAACTATTTCTGGCCATCCTAACAAAAAAGAACATTTGAAAAGCTAAGGCGATCACCTTAAACTGACCTCGGGTTTGCATTTGTTTAAGGGAATATTATGATTTTATTAAAATTACAATGGAAAAATCCACTTAAACATGAGTTTAGTCTAATGAAATTAAAAAAAAAAAACGAAACGCGGCACACGAAAAACTTTCACGTATATATATATATATATATATATATATATATTACAAAACCTTACTGAAAGTTACAAAATGGTATTAACCGACAAATGTTCAATCAAATAAATTTATATATATATATATATATATATATATATATATATATATATATATATATAATAAATTATATTTTAGAACGTGTACATAATGTTGTTTGAATGTGTCCTCTACAATCATTGGGTCTACAGGAGGAATGAACAAGAATAGAAATCCTCGCTATCTATATTTGGTTCCTTGTTAGTATGAGATTGGTTGGGGTTACTGATAATCAACCACCCACCATCCATCATTAAGCATATCCCATCATCGGTAGAACGTCGCATTAACACACACTCATCCAATAAAGAAATATTTTATAAACACAAGGTAACACAAGGTAATTTATAATAGAATTCTTAATGAAAGCGGGTATAAATCCTCAAAAATCAGCTTCGTGGAAAAACTCAAAAGTTCCAAAAGCAAAAATAGAAACAGGAAAAATAATATCGTATAACCCTCCTTTCCAACCAATCTGTTTACTTCAAGCTGGGACATAACTTTCTAAAAGAGAAGCACTTCCCCAAAAATAACCCTCTGAGCAAAATCTTCAATAAAAATACCATAAAACAAATTTATAGCTGTTCCAATAACCTAGAAAAATAATTAAAATGCATAACAACAAAATATTAAAAGCACACAGCAAAAATAACTCCCACACTAATAGAAATCTGTCCCGTGATAAGATTAGCTTGATAGTGTTGTCATGAAAAGACGACAAGAAATCGCAGTAATTGTTGATTTTTTATCAGGTCTGAGCTTTCGGCTTACATAAGCCATTATCAAAGGATGAACATTTAATATACAGTGAACATAGAACATTTAAATTATTAACAGAGTGGAGTTATACAGAGAAAATTAAGCAGGTCCATTGTTTGCGTCGCAGATGGCCGCAGGCCGTGACGGAATGGTGGTGGTAGGTTTTTGGTCACATGAGAGTATAGTGGCATGAAGGGATTGGTCTGGGAACTGCTACTACTATGGGTGTAGGGGGTAAGTATAATAACTATGACCTCTCCCGTCAATTATAGGCATTGGAGTATGTTAGTGGAGGTGTCGAAATTTATTTTATTTAAGTTAGGTTTAAACTGTTTGATGCAGATAGCTTCTAGAATTTTAAGTTTTCGTTTATTATTTTCTTGTCTAAGTATATATGTATTTTCAACAAGTGTTTTTCTAAGAAGTGTGTGTTCATAGCCGTGGTTGTTTTAAATGTCGGAATATGTTAAATTTTCATTTAAGTGTAATGTAAGCCTCCGCGAAAGCGAGTTGGTGGTATGTCCAATGTAGATATTATTTAGTTTGTTAGAGATAAATTCTCGAAAGGGGCATTTGAATTTATAAACTGCATTGTTTTTTTGCAAATCGCTAACGGTGGGACGGGGAGTCGTTGCGGACGATTGAGTTGGATGTTGTGGATTTAGCGTAATATATGATAAATTTAATTCTTTTGTTGGGGTCTGTCGGAGAAATATTAGTGTTTATGTGACAGAACTTGTCTATATTATTCAATGAAAGCTGTATCAATGAAAAGATGCTGCCAAAATACACACAATTTATATATAGTGTATATACTCAATGTTTGTCGTGAGCATATCGGCAGTAGACCTTGTGGAGCGGAAGCCATACCTTTTGTCAGAGAAGAGTCTGTGGGCTGTGAGATGTTGTACCACCTCGGCACTGATGATGGCTTCGAACACTTTACCAAAAATCGGTAGGAGTTTGATAGGGCGATAATTAGCGGAGTTATACGGTTCTCCAATATTTTATATATAGGAACCACGGAGGAAGATTTCCAGCAGGCAGGAAAGCAAGGAAGCAGAAACGCAGTAGTTATAGAGTTTAGAGAGAACAGAGGAGAGAACATTTCAGGAGAACATTTCTTTAGGACAATGATAGGTATTCCGTCGCCACCGCTCGCCTTATGGAGGCCAAGCTGAGAAATTATTTTGGAGATCACCGAGGGAGTAATTAGTATGTCAGTCAGTTGGACCTGGGTTCGAAGAGGGAAGTCGGGCACAGATACTCCAGACGAGTCCAGTGTCGAGTTAGTGAAAAATCTGCGAGCAAAGCACTCAGCCTTGTCTGTTGAAGAACTGACAACCTCAAATTCGTTGATTAGAGGGTGGATTGAGGGTTTACTGCTGTTCAGCACGCTTTTACAGAGCCTCCAGTAGTTTTTGGAGTCGAAGTTACGAGATGCTTTGCGCTGCTTTGTTCTGGTTGAAAACATCAGCTTAACTCCTTTAAGTACCTTCTTGTACTCATTGCGAGCCGAAGCAAAAAGGCGCCTGTTATGGTCTGACGCGTGACTCCGATAAAGCCGAAAGAAGTGATTTCGGTGGGCGATGGCAGCTGAGCAGGCAGGGGAGAACCAGGGGGATGAGTGGGATTTAAGTCTCATCTTTCTGGCAGGGATGAAAGCATCGATGCCAGCCTAAACCCAAGAGGAGACCTCAGCCGCACAGTCTTCAACAGGAAGGTTAAATATTTTATTCCAAGGGAAGTCACTCAGGAAATCGCGGAACGAGTTCCAGTCGGCTCTTTAGTAGCAGTAAGATATTCTTGTGGTCTGTGATTCTTGGGTGTGGTGGAGGCGGAAGGCGATATTGACGGAAACTAACGCATGGTCAGAGTTTCCGAGGGGACAGAGTTGCTTGACATTGCAAGAGTCAGGGGTGGAGGTACAGCACAGACCTAGTAGTGAATCGTGTCCGTTAGAGTTATTGCAGAAACGCGTGGGGAACTCCAACACCTGCGTAAGGGACTGAGTGATAGAAAAAATCATAGTGTGTACACCAGCAAGATCTGTGACAGAGTTATCCAGCCACTCAGTATAATGGGCGTTAAAGTCGCCAAGCACAAATATATGGGCAGACGGGTGGGTAGAAATGGCCTTGTCGATATTATTGGAGATGCTGTCAAGAACAAAGCAGTCAGGAGATGATGGGAAGCGGTAGAGAAAGAAGAGATAGCTAACTGAGCTTAGGAGGGAGAGACGGAAACACATATAAGAAGGATGTAATGATTCAAGAGAAATCATCCTAGCTAGAGAAAGGTGTTTACTGACGTCAACCCCAAGCCCATGCATGTGGACATTGGAGTCCTTTCTGAAGAGGGGAAGGTAGCCAGGGACAGAGAAGTCAGAAGAGGGAATTGAGTTGTGGAGATTAGTCTCACAGAGAGCTAGAATGTTAGGGGACTTTTGATGGAAAAAAGATTCAACGCTACTGAACTTGGTTCGGATGCCCGCGGATGTTAGTAAATGAAATGTTAAGAGGTTTAGGTAATTTTAATTTGCCTGGTTTAGCTTTTTTGGCAGATATATGGATGTTCATGTTTAATGTTGTGGTAGTGAGACCTCGAGTAAAGGAGGTAAAAGGTCATTAGCTGCGACATGCACTAGAAGGGAACTGGCACGGGCTGCAGCAAAATGTGACCTCGGGGTTGCCCACCGGAAGCGCCTTCAGGGACACCTATCCATGCGCGACATGGCACTGCAAGAATCCCGATATTATGCAACTCAGCATCACGGGCTTTAAGATCTCCGAACACAAATATGTGAACGAATGGCTGGGAGGATATAGCCTTATCTATATTGTCAGAAATGCTATCTAGCAGGGAACAGTCAGGAGAGGAGGGGGAACTGTAGAGGAAGAAAAGTTAGCTAACAGAACTGAGAAGTGACAGGCGGAGACACATATATATGGGTAGTCAGGGGATTCGAGAGATATCACCTTAGCTATAGGGAGGTGTTCACTAACGTAGACTACCAGCCCATGAATATGGATGGTGGAATCTTACCTTAAGAGGGGAAGATAGCCAGAGATCGAGAAGTCACAGGAGAGAACGGAAAGGTTGAAATTAGTCTCACAGAGTGCTAGGATGATAGGGGACTTTCGTGGAGAAAAGATTCTACATTACAAAAGTTAGTACGAATACCCCGGATGTTAGTAAAAGAAATTTGAAGAGGTTTTGGTGATTTAAGTTTAACTCTTTTTTGGAGATATGGATATTCATAATAAGGTTTGTTGGTAAGGAGAGACCTCAAGTAGAGAAGGCAGCTAATCATAAACTACGATATGCGTTGGAAATTGGCGCGTGCTGAAGCAAAGTGTGACCTCGGGGTTGCCCACCGAAAGTGCCTGCAGAGACAATTATCCATGCGCGACATGGCACTGTGAGAACCCCGATATTATGCAACTGCTGATCAGAGCAGCCGCTCTTGACTCTCCACAAGAAGTACCAGTCGGAAGCAGCAACCAGAAAACTGTCGATCCGGTACCCTCACAATGACGAGAGGTTGCCACCGACCATGCACATTGCAGGAAAATCACAGAAGCACCATTACTGAGGTCTGAAGAGAAAAAGAGAGTCGGAGACCACTTCCTGAACAGAGAACAAGGGATGAGCCTCTACACCCTTTTCAATGGATGTGGGTGGAGTGTGAACCGGGCGATAGAAGGATGTATCTACTCCAATTAGAAGTGTCTATCTACTCCAATTTCTCTGTAGGAACCATTACTTGGACGAATCACACAAAGGCAGTAAACAATCGAAGTTATTCTCATATTGTTCTTGATCGGCATTCTTCGCTTTATTTAATAAAGTCTTATGCCATACACAAATTGACGGTGGACCTATTTACTATTTCTGCAGTTTCGCTGAGTCTGTGTATCTGATTTTGTTTCAATAAACAATGACGCCCATTGTACTTTTTCTTGAAAAGTAGCCATTTTAGGTGGCCATTTGACAGTACCTCTTTCATCATCAGGGCACCTGAAATAAACAAATACAATGCGAATAAAAACTTTCATAAATATTGAGTATATATTATAGATTTCTTTAAGATATCTGATCAATTGCTTTTGTAATATATCTTTTTAAATTGTAAATTTTATTGGTACTTCGTATGATGATATCATATGTATTAATTGTATACGGTTAGGTTTATAATTAAATTTTAATTCATTATTATGTGAATTTATGTTTATATGCCTGTAATTATACACCTCTGCATACGCACACGTACACATATATCCATGTACGTAGATATGTATACACCGCGCACCTTATACACACATATCAGTTAAGTGTCATACGTGTTACACGTTTTGGGCAACATTGTCGCGAAAGCGACATGACTGACTGGGCAGAGGATTATCCTGCAGTAGGTTGCCATTGATTTCTGCGGTAGATTGGCTGCCATCCAAGGCTATAGAATCCAATCTATCCTATTATTTAACCCATAACCCATAAGGGAAGGATTAATAACTTTCCTAAGGGTATTTGTGCGTAAGTGAATGCAAAGAATTCAACTGGATTTGTCGTTCCGAGTCGATATCCACTGCAACACAACGCACATCTATGCACATATATAAGTGCATTAAATATATATTTGTTTATTTAGTAATTAATAAATATTTTAAAAAGTTTATATGATGTTTATTTTATTCATTTAATCTTTATATATTATTTTTATTTTATTTATGTGTTTATTTTTAACTAGTGCTAAGATAGCAATTAATATTCATTGATATACATACCTCCATTTACCCACTATTTCAGTTTTCTTGTTTAAGCGTTTATTTTTGTTTTTAAAACTAATTATATATATATACTAGCAGTATAGCCCGGCGTTGCTCGGGTGTAATGAATGCTTTCAAACTAATCCATGGTCCTGGAGCTCAGACTCTTTGGACGTTGGCACGAAAGACTAAAACGCAATAGTTGTTTCCAGTTAAAGCGAAACCGTAGACTGAAAGAAAAATGAATGGATGTAAGTCAAATTTTGATTTCCTGGTATCGATATCAAATTATTTTTTTTGTCGTACACTGAATTTTGAAGGCTAAATAAGCCCTCTGAGTAAATGGTATCATGGCTGAGACTAAGAACTACAATTATATCTACTTGGAGCCAAACCCGAAGCAAAAACTAAAATAAAAGGACTGAAAAATATACTGACATACAGGCAGATAAACAGACACACACACAAACATCTTGCCTTTTATATATATATTATCGATTTTCTGTACTCTTGTAAGAACTGCAAACTTGAAACTTCTGAATGTCTTTGTCTATGAGTGTATCAAATATGTTTAAAATCTGACTACTCTTTCTATAACCCGATTTTTTCGATTATGTATTTTCGATATTTATCGGGGGTACCTCGACACAAAATCTAGCTAGGAACACTTGCAAACGCTTATAGTACAACTGTGTAAATTTTCAAGAAAGTCGGTTCAGCCGTTTCGGAGTCTATACGTAACGGACACACACACACACACACACACACACACACACACACACACACACACACACACTCACAGACACACGCACACACAGAGACAAATTCCATTTATAAATAAGTTTATATATCATTTATCATATATTACGCTAAATCCACAACATCCAACTAAATCGTCCGCAAACACTCCTGCCCCACCGTTAGCGATTTGCAAAAAACAACAACAAAAAAACAAAAAAACAATGTAGTGTATAAATTCAAATGCCCCTTTCGAGAATGTATCTCTAACAAACTAAATAATACCTACATTGGACATACTACTAACTCGCTTTCGCGGAGGCTTACATTGCACTTAAATGAAAATTCTAACATATTCCGACATTTAAAACACCACGGCTATCAACACACACTTCTTAGAAAAACACTTGTTGGAAATACGTATATACTTAGACTAGAAAATAATAAACGAAAACTTAAAATTCTAGAAGCTATCTACATCAAACAGTTTAAACCTAGCTTAAATAAAATAATTTCGACACCTCCACTAACATACTCCAATGCCTATAATCGACGGGAGAGGTCATAGTTATTATACTTACCCCCTACACCCATAGTAGTAGCAGTTCCCAGACCAATCCCCTCATGCCACTATACTCTCATTTGACCAAAAACCCACTACCACCATTCCTTCTCGGCCTGTATAACTCCACTAATAATAATTAATAATTTAAATGTTCTATGTTCACTGAATATTAAATGTTCATCCTTTGATAATGGCCTATGTAAGCCGAAAGCTCAGACCTGATAAAAAAATCAACAATTATTGCGATTTCTTGTCGTCTTTTCATGACAACACTATCAAGCTAATCAGATCATACGAAAGGATCTTACACAAAATAAATAGACAGAACTTGTCTCTATTATTCAATGAAACCTGTATTAATGAAAAAATGCTGCCAAAATACACACAATTTAATATATATATATATATATATATATATATATATATACTCAGGCAGATTGAAAAATCAGTCTTTAATTTGAAATGTTATTATTTATTTCTTAACTATAGTTTTTACAATAAACGAATATGAGGTGAAAGGTTTTATTAAAAATTTGTGTGGCCATCAGATTTTGTTAGCAGCTTCTCGAGCCGTCAAGAAATCGCGTCAACTGATTTCACCGGGTATTCTTGCAGAATCGAAGGCATAACTTCTTGTTTTCCCTCTTAAATTTCTTTCAAAGTCTTTGTTTGCTATAGTAGGCTTGGTTCTTTAACCAATCCCAAAGAAAAATGTCACAGGATGTGAAGTCAGAACTCCTGGTTAGGCATTCATACATAAAATTAGGAGTTAGTTTTTAATCACCATGTATATCAGAATAAACTGGAACATATCCTTGAAGTAAACCGCCACCTTAAAGATAGAAAATGAATAGAGCAGGTATCAACCAACGTGTTTATCTAAGTTTTAGAAGTGACACTATCTATTTAACTATGTAGCTAATTAGCTAGCAAGCTATCTCGGGATAGATGTATATATATGCATTTTTATATAAAATAAATATATATTCTCTTATATACCTGTAAGAATTAGCACAACGAATATGTATGAGAAAACGTTTACAAAACAAGACGCTTAAAATCAAAAGAAGAATTAGCAATATTATTGGTTCTCGATATAAAATAGATATAAAAATATGTAAATGTATGTAAATATGGAAATGCTTCCATGGCAACTGTTCGGATGAGCGCTTCGCCAGTTTACCTAGATTTTATGGATTTAAGCGCAGTACTAGATTGGCGATAAGGTTTCACCAATATACAGTAGTTAAGCCTGGATGTAACCGTAAGTTCTATGCGAAGAGTTTCTTTTCTTGTGCGTGTATCTTTTCACGGGCTCCATGCTTTCTAACCAATTCAAACTTCAAAAATTTAAATATGTCGTCAGTCGTTTTTTAGTGTCTTTCTGATCACATGAATGTTTCCCCCCCCACCAAAAAAAAAAAAAATAGCTGATTTTAATAAGAAATCTTGTGGTATGGAAAACATAAGCTCTTGGTTCACCCTTTAATATATTCCGAATTCTTGGTTTGGTATTGTAGACTCGCTCATTTAACCAGCTCCAAAAACACAAAAGTCACAACAACCCAAAAATAATGCAGCGTTGGCAACACTTTTGGGGTGAGAAGTGACATAAAAAAAATTTGGATATTTTTTCAACCAAACTTATACACACACACACACACACACACACACACACACACACACACACACACATCTATCTATCTATCTATCTATCTATCTACTCTCAGCTATTGGGCGTGTATAATGATAATATACACGCTAAAAGGCTGCCTCCCTCTACTGAGCGCCCGTTACTCAGAGGTAGAATCGCCGACCGACACCAATTCGGTCAATTTTTAATCCTGGGTAAAAAGCAATCGGCTGTCTAACCGTACTGATGAGCTGAGATATATATATATATATATATATATATATATATATATATATATATACATGTGTATATATATATATATATATATATATATATATATATATATATATATAGTTAGTTTTTGGTCGTAATTAAATTAGACATTTTTGTTTATTTATACCGGGTGTTCAGTTTTGTACCACCGATGATCATATTTGCAATATATATATATATATATATATTGAAAATATATTTCTACGCTCTCACACTCTTATTGAGCACTCTGGAAGAATGGTAGACTTTGAAAAAACAGTAGCTAGTCTAGTATCTACGCATCGCTCATTCAATAATAAATTAGAGTACTGTGGCTATTGGTGTACGATACATGATACGCTAAAAGTCTTCCTCCTTCTACCGAGTGCCCATAGCCTAGCGGTAGAATCGCCGACTGACGCCAATTCAGTCGGTTTTCAATCCTGGGTTAAAAGCAATCGGAGTCTAACCATACTGATGAGCTGTGATAGAGCAAAACAGATCTGTCTGCGGATTATATATATATATATATATATATATATATATATATATATATATATATATATATTCAGATGTAATCTGTAGAAAAGACATCATGAATAAAAAAAGAGACAAGAAAATTCTACTTATTTTTAGCCCGCGCATTTCGTCGTCTGACGCACATTTTCAAGGAAACTGAAATGATTTTATTATTCCCAATGAAGCTATAAACAAACACAAAATTTTGGTGGTTACTCAAATCTTTTCAAATTACAAGACGCTCATGCATATTCTCCATATTAACTAAATGTTATATTAAATTACATCACTCAGCATACTCGAAAATTTAAAAATGAATAACAAGAGCTAGGAAGTCCAGTAAGTAAGTAATTGTTTCTAGAGTGAAAGTCTGCTCTTATTGGTTTTGATAACCAACGTACTTTTTGATTTTGTTTATTGCTACATTGTATAAAATAAAATAATTTCAGTAGCCTTGAAACGTCCGTTAGATGACGAAACACTTTTACTAAGACTAAGTACAGTTTTCATATATATATACACTACCGGCCATAATTATTAGGCAACCACAGTGTTTGAAAAAATGATGTATTTAATACTATTTTTTTAGTATTTATCGCCAAGTGAATAATTGTAAATGAAAACAGAATAGTTCTTTTGTTAATAATACACAATAATATGTGCATCCAATGAATTTATAAATATTTAGTAATTATCTATGTTACATTTTCATCAATGAAAGAATAAAGAAAATTTAGGGTGATTCGGACGAGTTCATCTTTACCTCCATGCCTTGTAAAATCTTGCAAAGTATTAATAACCAAAGAAAGATTTTATTTTTGTTTAGAATTATCAACTTAAAAATAGTGTGAAATACATCATTTCTTTTGAAAAACTGGGGTGGCTTAATTATGGTCGACAGTATATATATATATATATATATATATATATATATATATATATATTAATGCAGGTTTCATTGAATAATATAGACAAGTTTTGTCTATTAATGTTGTGTAGGATCCGTTCATACCGTCTGATATACTTGATGGTGATGTCGTTGAAAGACAACAAAAAATCACAGTAAGCCATTATCAAAGAGTAAATTTCTCACTTCTGAGAAAAACGCTTGTTGATAACACGTACATACTCAAACAAGAAAATAATAAGCAGAAACTAAAAATCCTCGAGGCACTCTACATTAAACAATTTAAACCTGGTTTGAATACAATCAATTTCGATATTTCAAACAACGTACTCAAATGTCTGTAATCAGACCAGGGACCACAACACCACTATTTTGTCACTGTCTTCGGCCATCTGCCACGGTAGGGATGGACTTATATTTTCAATTCAACTCTCTTTATTGTTAATAGCTTAAATGTTCTATGTTTACTGTGTGTTAATATTTACTCTTTGATAATGGCTTATGGCTTAGACCCGATAAAAAATTCAACAAATACTGTGATTTTTTGTTGTCTTTCAACGACATCACCATCAAGTATATCAGACGGTATGAACGGATCCTACACAAAATTAATAGACAAAACTTGTCTATATTATTCAATGAAACCTGCATTAATGAAAAAATGCTGCCAAAATACACACAATATATATATATATATATATATATATATATATATATATATATATATATATATATATACCGTACACAGAATATTTTTTAATCTTTTCCTCCCAAAAAAGATAATGCCACTGAGACGCAGGGGTTTACAGGTAGTGAACGGAAATTAAAATATTTTAGTGATCAGAAGTAAAGAAAAGGACAATAAAAGAACAAGATCCAGGAAGACAGAAAATGGTCATTAACGGTGCATTTCAAATCATGTCGATTGTAGTTGGCAGGAAAGGAAGAAATTGGAAGAGACTTCCTCGAGAAAAGAAGCTATTAGAATAGACGTTTGTATCTAACTAAAACGCTGAAATCTAAATGCCAGTCTGAATTTATATTTAAATTCAAATATGATAAACTCGGAATCATTATCAGTAAAGCGAAGATTTTGATCCAGAATTGAACGAGAAGTAATTTAAAGAGTTTCGTTTATTGTTTCTTTTGTAATTCCTCTTTTGCCGCTGATTCAATTATTTCTGCTCTTCACAGTCAATCAATTCGAATCGATTCAGCAGGAACAACTGAAGAATATCTTCTATAAAAAAAACAATTGAGCCGAAAGAATTTCAAGTGAAAAATACGGAAAGCAGAGGAGATAATTATTATAGCAATTTTTCCAACCAAAATTCTTCCTTGATTTCAAAAGATCCTTTTTTTGAACTCAGATGAAATATATTTTTGATCTTTAAAATATACACGACAAAAGCACAGTGTAAACAATGGTTCTTGGTGTTAATTTCTACAATGTCATCAATAAGGAGAGTTCTTCGGTCAGTATTTGTTAGAATGATGATATACACTTAAATTGGCACATATTTGCCGAACGGAAATTGTTTACAAAAGACCATGAAAATTTTTGCGAGAAATGAGGAGTGAAAGGCAAAGTAAAGACAAATGCTAGTTGTTTAAAATATTGAAAATTTCATCATTTTCCACTGCCCCCTCTAGTGGGATGGATAAAAAAATAACAGGTGTTTCAACATTTTTTAGAAGTTAGAATAAAAGTTCTGTAACAGAAAAGGTATTTTATACTATAGAAAAGCCAAACTCAACTACGCCCAAAACAGCCACATAGCAATTGATACCTGTGAAACCTGTACAATAGAACAAGTAGTCTTCGACAACTACCAAACCAGGACTATAGCTGACAAGAATTTTAGTGGGTGAATAAAAATGCTTGCTATATGCAAAGTAAAAATACGAAAACTGGAATAATTCTCTTGGTTAAAAAACTAAGCATATATTTATGTGGTCATATAATCAGACAAGGGGAACAAAGTTTTAAGTCAACTTTAATGTATATATATATAGATATATATATATCGGCTCGGAAGGAAATATCGGGGAGCCGAGTTCGAATTCCAGTTGAATGCTCTGCATTCACTTACGCGTTAATACCCTTGGGAAAGGTATTAATTCTTCCCTTCCCCCAGTTATTGGTTAAATAACAGGACATTGTGTTCTATAGACTTGGCTGGCAGCAAGTAGACTAGTTGCCTGTTGCGGGATAATTAAAAAGGATTGATATCTATTATCTGCTTTATCTGTGGCAATTATATGCACCGACTGAGTGTATCAATAGTTCCAAAAAGTGTGAATGGTTCTACACAAGCCTTCAGCACACAAATCAAATAACTTGTGTGGTCTTCTGGCGGTTTACCTTGGTTTCATGACTGAAGCATTTAGGCTGTCAGATCCTCATATGTCGAATATATATATATATAATGTCTATCCGTACTGATGAGCTGTGATACAGCAAAACAGATCTGTCTGCGGATGACTATTTACGCTCTCACACCCTGACTGAGCACTCTGGAAGAAGGATAGTCTTTGAAAAAATAGTAGTTACTCTAGCACTTATGCATCGCTCATTCAGTAATGAATTAGTAGCACACTAATTACTGGCGTATGATACATCATACGCTAAAAGGTCTGCCTCCTTTTGCCAAGCGCCCATAGCTCAGAGGTAAAATCGCCGACTGACACCAATTCGGTCGGGTTTCAATTCTGGGTAATAGCCATCGGATGTCTAACCGCACTGATGAGCTGTGATACAGCAAAACAGATCTGCTTGCGGATGACTATACACACACACACATACACACATAACTGACACACATATATATATATATATGTAGTAGATCACTTAAGAGACGGGAAGAGCAAATCAGAGAGAACCCTGAAATGCCAAAAACAAAATCCTTAACTTTACGAAAACACCGATCCGGAAAGGTTCTGACTCATATTAGTCACGTTAATGTCATCAGAAAATTGTTCGAATCTATAATCAACAAAAATATTACTGAACACAACAACAGGAACAATCACTCTACATATCCCAATGCTATTTAACTCACAAAAACTAGACAATAAATTTATCACGAGGACCACTACCCCATATATATAAAATCTTTTTGACATCTGTGGCTGCTATATAAGCACTCTAGAAGGGCCTTCTTATTTATACAATTTCCAACCTTCTTCAGATGATTTAAATATCGAACTGAACTATTTATTTCATCCACTGGGGTAGATTGTTCTCGGTTCATCAATAATGCCACTTCCAGATATACCAGTTGTCTACATTTAAATAAACTCTGTGCGTGTTTTGCTGTATTGAACTCACAATTCTTTGGGTTAAGTCACTGAATGTAAATAACGTTTTTATCCACTTATCAATATGTCCTTGAGGAGATCAATGTATGAATTTTGGATACTAGTATCTCAATTATCATATTTTTACCAGAGCACATATTAGAATCTTGATGATTGTAATTGTTTTTTCTGTTGTACTTTTGTATTTTCTAGTAGTTCTCTATCTATTATTTCATTTTTATCCCACAGAGGGTAGTGATCTCCCTTTTACCTCAACCTGTGCTTCATCTGCGCCTGTTATTTTTTATTTCTTCTGCTGTTAAAGTCATACGTTACGGTGTTCTTGCAGCCTTATCTTAAGGGGTGGTCCGTTTTTCTATATATTTCTTACCACGGCTGCATAAGATGGCGTACACACAGTCATGTTCTCCTCTAAGATAGGTTATATTCGGAAGCGGTATCTGCAAAGTGTTGAAGCACTTTTGAAGGTCATTATGATATATGTAGCACATTTGAAGGTTGTTATGATATATGTAGCACATATCTCTTGCATATTTACGGATAATCTTTTAACATAGGGTAGGTAGTCCACGGCTGTTTTCTGAGTTGTTATCCTCTTGTACCCTTATATCCCAGTTTGTTCGAGCTGATGTCATGCACTCAGGGTAACTGTGGGCCAAAAGCGTTGTGATTTCAATACCTGGCTGCAGCAGAGGTGAAAAAAAGCTTAGAGTTGAGTTAATTGGTGATAACTGAAATATCTGAAAGTGGCATGACACATGGAAAGAGAACAATCTATCCCAGTGAACAAAAAAACTTGAAGAAGGTCGGAAGGCACAATCGCCGAAACGTTGCGAATATAGCAAACAAAATGAGTACAAAAGTCTAAACAATGTAAATAGTGTCGATAATTAAAATATCCCATCTCAGAAACATAGACAAAGATTGAAGGTGAATATTGCAACAAAGATGAGGACAACAGTTTGAACAATGTAAATAGTCTTGATAATTACAATATCCCATCTCAGAAATATAGACAAATCTTAAGAGCCTTCTTGGTAATCAACTCCTTTCTAACAGGTAACGTTCTTTGTTAATGACGAGTTATTGAAAACCCATACGATCAATGCCGACGGTCCCCATAGTCCTCTCTTCTGTCCTACCTTCTTCCGAGGGTACAAAAGTTTATAACTGCCCCTCCAAATATCTCCTAAGACTTAGCCCTGGTGATTCAGTGGGGAAAAGACTGTCTTGTAAAATTCAGTACAGCCAAAACCAAAGTTGTAACATTTCACTATCTGAACTAGAACGTATCAGGATGGATGGATGTTCTTTCAATGAGGCTTCTTGCTTTGAAGTTTTATTGGGGTTCAAGCTCTCCTTAGGCCTCAAGTAGAGCCTAAGAATCAATTGCTAAAGATGCTGGGAAAATGGTAGGTTTATTGTCAGTTAAGTGCCATACGTGATACACGCTTTGGGTGATCATGTTTCGAAAGAGACATGACTGACTGGGCAAAAGATTATTCCGCAGTGGGTTGCCATTGCTTTCTGCGGTGAACTGATTGCCAACCAAGGCTATAGAACCCAATCTGTCCTATTATTTAATTCTTAACTGGTGGGAAGAGACGGATTAATACTTTCCCCAATGGCATTTGTGCGTAAGTGAATATAATGAATTCAACTGGAATTCGAACTCGGCACTCCGATTTGTCGTTCCGAGTCGTTATCCAGGTTCATTGTACCGCTTTAATAAGTACCTGATTCCACCTGTCATACTATAATATCTAGATCTTCTCTTCTAGTCTTTTCTTAAACTTATATATCTCCACGCAGTAACTTTGTGCCTTAAGTGGCTCTTGAGCCTTCTATTAAATGAAAATTGGTATAAACATATAAATGATGTTCTGAAAAAGAAGAAATACTAAAATTATAAGAAAAGAAGCGCATCATATCTTTGGGTTTATGAAATATCTGAAAAATGGAAATGTTTCTCATTTCGATAAAATAATTGAAAAGAGTATGATTTAATCAACAGATTGCTTATTCGCAAGTTTAGATGTAAATTTTCTTAGTTTCCTTAGTTTCTAGATTGTTGGATAACTGATATATTTTTGTAGCGATTGAATGTAAATATCGTCTCGCTTTTAAAACTTAAAACGTAAGTCCAGAGACGGATTTTCTGCAATGACATATATCTATAAGACTATTGCCTTATTTTCTGTTTCTTTTTAAAATGATGCTTTGACCGATATATTCTTCAGCCTCTATATATATTATTTGAATTTCTTAGAGAATTTATTTTCATTATTATTGACTTCGTCTCTTTGGCCTAGTTTTTCAACTAATCTAAAGTGGAACGACAACATCAAATCTATGAGAAAAGAAGAAGGTAGGTTGAACCAGTGTATTGAAATAACAGAACATATATAGAAAATAAGTGAGATTAGTCAGCAGATAGAAGTGTCCGTCCGCACTGTCAAGTTACACTGCGTCTCGACTGCAATCATTAATAAGTTTTGTAGGTCAGTCATTTTGAAGGAGGAAGAGTTCATTCCAATGTAGATAGGGCACCGTGACAAAAAGATTTTACACAGGCTCGCTATTTTCTTTTACTTAGTTCAACGGCTAATTTCTGTAGAGACAAGTTTTTTATTAATCCAAAAGCAATTTAACATTCTTCTTCTTCTATGTGCTGCGTCCCTTCACGACGATGGCCTTCCACATCTTCCTATTCCTAGTAGTTCTTAACACGCTTTCTTCTCTTACCTATCCCGAAATCCGCTCTATCTATTTGCCTTAAACCCATCAAGTAGGCTATACGTTGCTTTTCCCAGTCTCTCTTTCTATTAATCTGTCCTGTGAGTATCGAATTTTCCAAGTCCTCCTTCCTTAGATGCCTCAAAGACGTTAGCTGTCTTTTCCTGATGTTAAGTATTAGTTTTCTTTCCGTTTTCATCCTCTCCTAAACCTCGTCGTGGCTCACATTCTCAGTTCATGGTCTCCTCAGCATCCTTCGTTAGAACGATGTTTTTATAAATCTATTTGACATTGGCTCATGAATTCATTTGTCATTTTCTCGGTTCCCCGGTCAATGTCTGTAAAGGTAAGTAAAGAGAGAGAGAGTTAGAGAGAGAGAGAGAGAGAGAGAGAGAGAGAGAGAGAGAGAGAGAGAGAGAGAGAAAGAGAGAGAGAGAGAATCTTTCCGCGTCTTTACTCCACGCGTTCCGAACGGGTCTCTCGTCTCTGACTGACGTATCTCTGACGTTCTGGTTTGATTTTCAAATCCGTTTTCATTTTGTTGAAACCGTTTCAGTTTTGCGTGGAGTGGTAAGTGATCGGAATGTTTGTCCATAAAAATCTAATGTCAGCTTCGCGTATCTGGGTTAAATCACCCGCTCCCGTCTTTCTCTGTTCTGGAAGTTTGAAGACGAGATACTGTTGACTTTATGCATTCACATGTCAACGTAAATTAAAATTCCATTCTTGTGTGGGTGATCTTCTTTCTCAGAATCGACAAATAATTTCCATTTTCAGTCGATCCTTTATTTCCTTCTCCGAGAGAGAGAGAGAGAGAGAGAGAGAGAGAGAGAGAGAGGGGGAGAGAGAGGGAGAGAACGAATAACAACAATGAAGAAAGTAACAGAATTCTCTCCCTTCTCAAAGCCAGCTGGTCTTTGTTAAATTTGTTATCATATCAGTTGATGTCATTTTCGTTAATGCCTTGTGTTTCGTCTTTGTTCTATCTCCTGGCCTTATTTCTTTACTTCTCTCTTTCTCAGACCCTCCTAAGAAAATAAAAAATAGAGATAAAATGCACACAGAGATAATCTCCAAATATCTATTCCGGGGTTCGAATACACGGTTTGTCGATACTTGGTTTAACGTGTGTGCATAAGGAACACTGAAGTATTACAAGGCTCGCAAAATTCTTTCAGTTCTTTTTCTCTGACTGCTCGAACTTGAATGGAAGAGATAAAGGAAGATATTCCTCACCACAGGTTCACTACCCATCACTAACGGGACATGTAAACTGTCAGTCAGTCAGTTAAGTGCCATACGTGATACACGCTTGGGCGATCATGTCTCGAAAGAGACATGACTGACTGGGCAGATTTTCCCACAGTAGGTTGCCATTGCTTTCTGTGGTAGACTGGTTGACATCCTAGGCTATAGAACCCAATCTGTCCTGTTATTTGACTCATAGATAGAGGGGGAAGAGATTTATTATATTATTAAGTAGTAATTAGTGGGGGATCAGTTTATTACTTCATAACAATAAAAAACTGATCCCCCACTTTATGCCCAATAGAAGCCTTAATCATGTTTTCAACTATTATATTGTCAGTCAGTTAAGTGCCATACGTGATACACGCTTGGGCGATCATGTCTCGAAAGAGACATGACTGACTGGGCAGATTTTCCCACAGTAGGTTGCCATTGCTTTCTGTGGTAGACTGGTTGCCATCCTAGGCTATAGAACCCAATCTGTCCTGTTAACCCATAACTGGAAGGAATAGACGGATTAAAACCTTTCCCAAGGGTATTTGCGCGTAAGTGAATGCAACGAATTTAGCTGAAATTCGAACTCGGCTTCCCAATTTCTAGTTCCCAGCCGATATCCACTGCACCACAACTGTACCCTTGATAAAATCCATCAACTCTCGAGTGAATGTTTCTATCTTCTTGCTAGTAAGTCTTTATGTTTTGCTAGGCTTACGGCCTATCACGTTGAATACACCGGTTCTCGCTCGATCACCGAAGTTAAGTCAACGTTGAGCCTGGTCAGTACTTAGATGGGTGACCGTTTGGGAATACCAGGTGATCTAAACGTTTAGTGACGGATGTGCGTGCTTACGACCATATCACGTTGAATACACCGGTTTTCGCTCGATTACCGAAGTTAAGCAACGTTGAGCCTGGTCAGTACTTACATGGGTGACCGCTTGGGAATACCAGGTGCTGTAAGCGTTTAGTGACGGATGTCCGTTTTGGTGCAGCGGATATCGGCTCGGAAAGAGAAATCGGTGAGCCGAGTTCGAATTCCAGTTGAATACCATGCATTCACTTAAGCACTGGTATCCTTGGAAAAGGTATTAATCCGTCCCTTCCCTCCAGTTATGGGTTAAATAACAAGAGTTAGACTTGGGGAATCTGCCCTTAAAAAACAAACCCCGATGAATCTTGATAATCGAAAGGAAAAAGTATTAGTAGACACAAAAGCTTATATAAAAATAACAATAAATTGTTGAACGAAAAGGTATTACCAGCAATAAATTAATAATAAAAAATTAGTTTTCAATAAATGACCTGCCGAGGTTGATATGCCATAAAAATAAAACAACCAAAAATTATGTTTTTCCGTTTTTAGTCAGTGGCCAAATTACTAAAATTAACCTAAGAGCTTTTTGGTTGAATATAAAAATTAGTTGGTCTTCTTATTTTTCCATTTGCTTTTCTTTATTTTATTTTTTGTTTGTTGTACACGTGACCAAACAGGGGCTCGTTTAAACGAAATTATCAAAATTGTTCTAACAATTTTCCGAATATTTTTTCGCTTGTTCAATTGTCTTCGATAAATAAAATAACTTTATCGAAATTGATATTCGATAGTTTTCTACTTGAAAACTTGTTCTTGTTAACTTATTAGTACAAATGTCATTTTTTATGGAAGAGTGTTTGTCTTTAACTAACCTGGGCGAAACATTTGAATCCTTAAAATAAATTTAATTGCTAAAACATGCAACACATTTTGATTTAAATACCAATAGAGTCGAAGAAATTTTGCATTCATGTAAGTTCGAAAGAGAATTTCCTCAAAACAATTTACAAATATAATTTTAAGAACTAGAAACACATCTTCTTTCTCTTCTATATGTCGTACTTCTTCAGGACATAGGCGATCATGGTCTTCCACATCTCCTCATCCAATGTCGCTTTTAATACTACTACTTCTGTTACCCCATTCAATCCCAGTTTCATCAACTATTTGCTTAAGTCTATCAAGTATACAATGTATTTTTTATCCTTGTTTCTCTTCCTATTTATGCGTCCAATGAGCATCAGCTTCTCCAGGCACTTTTTCTCATTCTTCTTTTTCATGTTCTGTGTCCCTTCAGGACGTAGGTGATCATTGACTTCCACTTGGCTTTATCTCTTGTCGCTCTAAAATTCTTCCTCTTGGCATCTCTCCCAAACCCAGCTCCGCCATCCAGTATCCGCTATTATTTTGCAACTTCTACTACAACAGTTTCTTTCCTCACGATTGCTTCCCCGAGGGCTACAATCTCCAGGAGTTTAAATGTAAGGTCAATAGACACCTCCTAACACACTAACCTGCTCCCATTCTATCAAACACTCTTCCCATCTGCCCAACCCTCATCCTTGGTATCCTTACTCATCTGTCACCTTCCTTCTGACATTCCCTATGTCTAGCCACTCCTTCTCTTTACCTTCCCCTATGTAGCCCCATGCGCAATAGTGACAGTGGAATGCCTTGCTTGGGGTGAGATGATTAAAAAAAAAGTAGATCCCGCGCTGCTTTCCCCTCTCTCTTTTCCCTCTATCCATCTTGTGAGAATTATATTTTCCAGGCCCTCTTTCCTCATTACATGTTCCAGAAACTTCATCTGTCTCTTCCTGATGTTGAATATAAATTTTCTTCTCGATTCCATCCTTTCCAACACCTCATCGTTGCACACATTCTATGTCCACGGTATCCTCAGCATCCTTCTGTAAAACCACATTTCTGCTGCTTCAAGCCTTTCCTTCATCCTTGAGGAGATCGCCCAACATTAACTTCCATACAGAAGAACAGATACCACATAGCAATCCAACACTTTTATTTGTTTCCAATGAGATTTTCTTGTCTTTTAGTATTCTGGTTAGCTTTTGAAATGCGTCCTTGGCTATGCCAATGAGTCTTTGGATCTCGTCTTTTCATTCTTTGTCAGAACCCTTTTCAAATATTTAAATTTCATTAATTGGTTTAATTTAGTTTCTCTAATCTGTAATTGGCATTTTGGGGTCTTCTTTTTGCTGACGACCATACATTCTGTTTTCTTGAAACCATTGCTTAGTCCTTTTTTCTTGCTTTATCTTGCTACCATCTATAGAAGGTCCTGCATTCTCCTTGTCTGCTATCAGCACTGTGTCATCTGATTATCCTACATTGTTGAAGCGAATAACATTCGTTTGCACCTGGCTTCTTAGATAGTGCTATGAAAATTGATCTGCTTAGGTTCTCTGGTATGTTGCCTTTGTTGTGGATTTTGTTTATTATTTTTGTGAGCCTGTCTATACCAAAGCCATTTAAGGACATTAACATCTCTGTTACAATCCCATCTGGTCCTGCTACTTTGTTTCTCTTCAATTTGGCCATTGCAGATTCCACTTTGGTTTTTAATATTTCTGGTCCATCCGTATTTTTTAATATTGTTGGTTGCTCTCTCTTGTGAAAGAGATCAGGAATAAACTCATCCCATCTCTTAAGTAGTTTTTCTTTTTCTATAATGAGTGTACCGTCCTTTGCTTTTATACATCCTGTTGCTGAGCAGGTCATTTGTCCTGTTAGTTTTATTTATTTTTTTATACATATCACCATTATTTGTCGTGCTTAATCTCTCTACTTCGGTACATTTATCGTTAAGCCATCTTTCTTTAGCCTGTATGCATTTTCTTCCTATTTCCTTGTGTAGTTTCCTGTATTCTGTTCCATATCGTGGCATCGTTTTTTGTCTCTTTTTTATCAGGTCAAGAATCTCTTCAGTGATCCAATCATTTTTCTTCCTACGGGCTTTTTTCTTTGGGAGGATGTCGTTTGCCGAAATCACTAGAGCTACCCTTAGTGCATCTCGTTGAGAATTTCTGTTTCCAATTTGGCCTTCGTATTTCGTTTTCACAGTGTCTTAACATTTCCTTCAGGTTCGGGTCATTCACTACTCTATTGTATTGCAGTTTTAAGGCTGCGTTTCTTTAATCGCCTTTGTTTAATCCTTAGTTTGCATAAAACTGTTAAGTGGTAACTTCTCCAGTCAGCATCTGGGTAGGGCTTGCAGTTAAAGACTGCGTTTCTGAAACTCTTGTTGATAGTACCATTATCCATTTGGTTTTTAATTCTTTTTCTAAAGCTTCTTGGGTGCTCTTGGAACCAGGTGTTAGTAATTATCTGGACATTGGCTGTGCACCACTGAACACATTTCTCACCACGGCCATTGCGATATTCTAGTCTGAAATGGCTGACTTTGGCATTGAGATCTCCCATGACGATTCTGATGTCTTGTGATCTGCACTGTACCTTGGCATAATCAAGCATGGGGTAGAAGGACTCGATTTCTTTTTTTGTACTTTGTATTGTCGGTGTATATAACAATATTCTTCTTCTTCTATGTGTCCTCTCCCTTCAGGGCGTAGGCGATCATGACTTTCCACGTCTCCCTATCTCTGGTGGCTCTTAGCATGCCTTCTCCTGTTACACCATGCAAACCTCGTTCCATCACTCACCTGATTAAGTCCTTCAAATATGTTACCCGTTGATTTCCCATGTCTCTTTTCCCCTCTATCTGTTCTGTTAGTATCAGGTTTTCCAAGCCCTCCTTCCTCATTGAATGTCCCAGGAATTTCAGCTGTCTCTTCTTGATGCTCAGTATTAATTTCCTTTTCGTTTCTATCATTTCTAAGACCTCATCACTGCTCACTTGCTCAATCCATGATATTCACAGTATCCTTCTGTAGAACCACATTTCAGTTGCTTCAAGCTTATCCTTGATCTTTGATGAAATTGTCCAGTATTCAGTGCAATATTGCAGAACTGACAACACATAGCAACCCAGTACTCTCTTCTTCTTTTGTTTTTAGAGAAATTGTCCTGTTTCTTCATACTTTACTCAACTTCTGGAATGCTTCCTTCGCCATGCCAATTCGCCTTTGGAGCTCTGTGTCACACTTTCCGTCTTCTGTTATAAAACTTCCCAAAGGCCTTCCTTTCAGTTTTACTACTGGAATTCTTTCAGATATCTGGCAGTATCCCGTCATGTCCCAAAAGCCTCAGCTGTCTTATCCTGATGTTAACTATCAGTTTCCTTATTGTGTCCATCCTCCACAAAACTGCGTCGTGGCTCACATGTTCTGTCCATAGTATCCTCAGCATCCACCTGTAGGACTACATTTAAGTTTGTTTCGTGTTCTTTCTTCATTTGCCACCCGATTTCTCAAGCCTATCAAGTATACCACGAATTGCCTTTCACTGCCTTCCACTGTTTTTCTTTCCCTCTACCTGATTTGTCAGTTTCAGGTTGTTTAAGCCGTCCTTCATCACTACATGTCTCAGGAAATTTAGCAATCTTTTCCTGATGTTAAGTATTAGTTTCCTGTTGGCTTGCACCCTCTCCCAAACCACATATATTCTGTCCATGTCTCAGTATCTTTCTCTAGAATCACATGTGGAACTCGCTTCCATATTCTTGCTTTCCTGACGGCTACAACCTCCAGGAATTTAAATGCAATGTCAATACTCATATGTTAACCACTTGACTCTAGTTCTTTCACCACCCTTATATCCTTTCCTTTCTCTCCACCTTTGCAATTGTCATCACAACTGTATTCCCATCCTTCTCTTGCTCCTTTCTAACTGGTTCGTCTTCCTCTTCACTCTCTTCTACTTAATTCTTTCACTCTTATGTAGTCCCCTGCACATTAGTGGCATTAACGCCTTGCTCGGGGTGATACGATTAATTAAAAAAAAACAAAAAACATTTCGGTTGCTACAACTCTCTCCCTTATTCTATAGGAGATTGTCCAGCATTCGCTGCCATACTGAAGGGCAGACATCACATAACAATCCGATACTCTCTTTTTTGTTTCCAGTGAAATTTCTCTGTCTCTTAATACTCTACTCAGCTTCTGGAATGCATCCTTGGTCATGTCAATATGCCTTCGGATCTCTGTATTACCCTTTCCATCCTCTGTTACAACACTTCCCAGGTATTTAAATTTCTGCACCTGTCCCCAACTCGTAATTGGCATTATGGGCTTCACATTTTACCGATTACCATGCATTTAGTTTTCTTATAGTTTATATGTAAGTTTTTTCCGCTTTCTTTAACTACTTCCTGTAGGAGGTTAGAGATACTAAAATCAAGAAAGAATGAAACGAAGAAAATTTAAAATTGAACGAAAAAATGGAATTGAGAGGAACTTAAAATTAAATTAATAAAAAAGGATATTAATGAAAAATGGAATTAATAAAACAATACAAAATTGTCTAAATTCCAATTATCTTTTTTTCTGAATTTGATGCAGCAAAAGTATGATTCCTAAAGAGTTACTAAATTTGGTAGCGAAATATTTCTTATAATTTGAAAAACTAACAGAACATTTAGAATGAATACGCCAATATTGGCCAAATTTACGATTGTTAGGTAGGTCTGTTGAAGTATTTTCAGCTCTCAGTATTGAAGATGTATCAGATTGTGATATAGCTAAACATACAATTTTAACTAGTTACACACTTGTATAGAGCGAAAATTTTTGAAAATATTAAAAGTTTGATAATGAAACTCTTATTGAAGTTGAACGAGATAACGAAGATCTTATTGATCTGAGGAATTTGACGTTTACTTTAATAAATTGCGCCAATAAATAAGGAATTTGACGTTTACTTTAATAAATTGCGCCAATAAATAAGGAATTTGACGTTTACTTTAATATATTGCGCCAATAAATAAGGAATTTGACGTTTACTTTAATAAATTGCGCCAATAAATTATTACAGAAGGTTTTAAAAATGCTTGTCCCATTATTTATTAATGTATTTTAGCGACAAAGATATTAACAATAGGAATGAGGCAGTAGTCCTCTTTGACTCTTAGACTCTAACGCATCAAAAAATTGTCATGTAATGCGTTACTTATAGATCCAAAGAAAAACGAGAAATGTAAGTCAGTCAATCAGTCTATGCGAAAGCGAATCAGATTTTAAACCTCGTTCTGGTGTCAAAAATATTTTCATTTTAATAATTTTGTTAAAGCGGAATCAAAAAATTATATGTCCTTTTTGTAAGAAAATAACCACATTATTTGTGATTACTTGAAGCTTAAAAAAGATTCAAGTAATCACAAATAATGTGGTTATTTTCTTACAACAAAGATATGTAAATTGAAACGTGATGCTGAAACGCCATTTTCATCATTACACTTTTGCTACAAAACAAGCTAATAAGAAACCTTTTCCAATTTCGAAAATTCCTGACAATTAGGATCTTAAATCCAGTTTATTTTCCATTGAGAATTACAATCAATTCTTATCGCAGGGATTTGTTTTTATCGACGATTGTAGCAGTTTTAAACCTGTTAAAAGTTTACGAGATACTGGTCAATCTTACACCTGGTCGTTAGAATGTGTGCCATTATTATCGGACAAAACTCTCACCGGTGATTAAGTATTGTTACAGACTAATGTATAAGGTATAATTAATGTTCGTTTCCATCAGATTTAAAGTCAAACCTAATTCAATCAGTTAAGTGCCATACATGATACACTCGAAAGCAGAAGATTTTCACGCAGTGGGTTGCCATTAGTTTTCTACGGTAGACTTGTGGTAAACGAAGAACATATGACCCAATATATCCTGTTATTTAACCCATAGATGGAGGGTAGAGAAGGATAGTTATTTTTTGCAAGGGTATCTGCGCGTATGTACACTACCGGCCATAACTATTAGGTGACTCCAGTGTTTAAAAAAATGATGTATTTCATACTATTTTTTAGTATTTATTGCCAAGTGAATAATTGTAAATAAAATAGAATCGTTCTTTTGTTAATACTGCACAAGAAGATGTGCATCAAATGAATTTATAAATATTTAATAATTACCTATATTGCAGTTTCATCAATGAAAGAATGAAAAAATTTCGTGTCATTCGGACGAGTTCATCTTTGCTTCCTTGCCTTGTCAAATTTTGCAAAGTAATAATAAAATAAAACATTCTATTTTCATTTAGAATTATCTACTTGGCAATAAATACTAAAAATAGAATGAAATACATTATTTCTTTAAAAAAAAACTGGACATGCCTAATAATTATGACCGGTAGTGTAAATGTTACAAATTCAACTGAAATTCGAACTCGGCTCTCTGATTTCTAGTTCCGAGCCTATATCTACTGCAACACCCACGCACATCCTAATTACTGATCCAGTTGCTGCAGTTCCCCCTTCTCCTTTTATGTGCTCTATCTTTTCAGGACGTAGGCGATCATGTCTTTCTACGTCTCCCTATCCCTGGTGTCTCTTAATATGTTTTCTCCTGTTACTCCACGCAACCCCCGTTCTGTCATCCACCTGCTCAGACCCTTCAAATATGTTATCCGCTGCTTTCTCCTGTCTCTTTTTCCTTCCTATCTGGCCTGTCAGTATCAGGTTCTCCAAGCCCTCCTTCCTCATTGCATGTCCCAGGAACTTCAGTTGTCTCTTCCTCATGCTTACTATTAGTTTTCTTTTCAATGCCATTCTTTCCAAAACCTCATCATTGCTCATATGTTCGGTTCACGATATCTGCTGCATACCCCCGTAAAACCACATTTCCGCTGCTTCATGTCTTTTCCTCATCTTCGATAAAAAAAAGAAAAGTAAATTCATTTCACCAGTTCACCCTACATTTCCTACTAAATGGGTATCTCTGTACATGGCATTGATTTGGCTGGTGAGAAAGTGGACTTATTGTCTCAGACAAATTACATATTAATAACGATTGTGATTTTAAAAAAACAAGACATCCTGTTTTCGCTGTTAGGAGAGCAAATGACCAAAAAAAACAAAAAAAACAAAAAAAACCAAAAAAACAAAAACAAAAAAAAACCAAACAAACTAAAAAATAATACAGAAAATATATAATCTTCGAATGAATTTATTAACTGAATGAAACATTTTATGTCTCATCAGACCGAAAATCAATTAAAAATTAGAAACAACGAAAATAAAAATACTGTTCCCTCTGAAACATCTAGAAAAGATTGTCTGAAGCAGCTGATTTTAATTTGTTAGATTATTCATCAAAATTTAAAGAAAATTTATTTTATCAAAATCTAAAAAAGAATTATTTTATTAAAATTTACAAAAAAATTAAATATTGCATATAAAACTGCCCAGGAAAATTTTAAACATTCCCCAAACAAAAGGAAAATTAAGTTAAATATAAATGCAAAATAGTGACATTTTAAACCAGGGAAAAAATTATGGTATTTTTACCAGTCTCTAGCAATCCTCTACAAGCAAAATATTTTGATCCTTATTTAATAGAACAAACAATTAATGATTTGAATTATATTGTCTTCACTCAAGATCGTCGTAAAAATAAAAGTATATTTTAATATGATCAAAGATTACATTGGAAGAAATAATAATCTGAATATTAAATCTCGACCTTAACTAATATATAAACTTTTGAATGTCATCAAATTGACAATAACAATAATGAAGAAGATAATGAAGTGAGTTTGTACCTAAAAATTAGGAAATCAATTAAATAATTTAGATAAAAATTAAAAGATTTATTTCTAAGTCAAAGAAAATAAGTGTTAGATTTGGTCAGCGAGTTCTAAGGGATTTTTATTGATGTTCCTTGAAAAATCACTGCTGCTACCCAACACGATGTTGCGACGAAACTCATCAAATGACATCCTTAAAAATTGAATTCAATTAAGCTTCAAAGTTTACTCAAAAGAGATTCAATATATGCATGAAAAAGTCATCATTGATCTAAGAAACAAGGAATGACTTCTTGAATTTCTTACAGAAATGCGACAGATTACCGCACGCTGAATCCTATGACCAAACCGGACACTTTTCCGATCAATTATTTTATTGTCCCCATTAGAATAAAAACTATCCTATATATAGAGGCGCAGTCTTCAACTTTGAGGCTAAACACTTTGTTCCAAGGGACGTCACAAAGAAAATAGGGGAACGACTCTCTGTCCGTTCTTTCAGAGCAGTGAGAAATATTTTATTGGTAGATGCTTCCTGAGAGAGAGAGAGAGAGAGAGAGAGAGAGAGAGAGAGAGAGAGAGAGAGAGAGAGAGAAGATATATTAACGGAAACTACAGCTTGATCACAGTTGCCGAAAGGGCAGAGCTGCATGGCATGGCAAGAGTCAGGGATAGAAGTGAAGCAAAGATCCAGCTGGGAAGCGTGTCTTTCAGGGATAATGGGGAAGAGATTGAGTGATTACAATGTTCGTGTTATGGATGTCAGACAGATCAGTAACAGAGGTTTCAGCCACTTGGCATGGTTGACAAACTGGTGAGAGGAAAAAGCCTAATCTATATTATCAAAAATACTGCCTACCAAGAAACAGTCAGGAGAGCAAGGGGAGCTGTAGAGCAAGAATAGATCGCTAACTGACTTTAGTAGAGAGAGACGGAAACACATGTATGAATGATCAGGAGATTCAAGAAAAATAACCTTAGCCAGAGAGAGATTTTTGCTCACATAAACATCCAGGCTATATATGTGGACACGAAGTCCTTCCTAAAAGGCGAAAAGTAAACAGTAATCGAGAGATCAGAGCGGGGTTTATGGGGTAAAGGTTAGTTTCGCAAAGAGCTAGGATGTTGTGGAGGAAAGGTTCCACACTGCAAAATACGCATAACACGGATGTTTGAGAAAGAAACGTTGAGTGGTTTAAGGGGTTTTTGTGTGGCTGATTTAGCATTGAATCTTTGGTTGTGAATATTTATTTTTGTTATTTTGGTGAGGAGAGGCCTTTTGGTAGCAGGCGGTTATCAATCGATCTCATTTAAACACACACGAAGACCTACCAAACCCTATCCGGAAGATACTTGTTGACAGCAAAAACATCATCTCAACACCCACATGCAAAAAAAGAATTACAGCAATGGAGGCATTATTGCTAAAGAAACAAGTTAACAAAATACTTAACGTGTTCGGTGCATAACACATACCCCTAAAATACATCATATATAACATCACATACATTCTGTTACACATAAAATAACATCTATGGCAAAAGGTATAGCTGAAAGTGCTCGGATACACAAAACAATTAGACAATTTTTATATGAATTATGTCCTCAAAGAAAAAAAAATCGTAAGATCACATAAAAAGTTACATAAAAAACTTAACCATCGCATTTTTCTGTCATTTTTAAAAGAAACCTACGTAAAACTGTTGGTTCCCTTCACCTGGATTGAAACAGGTACACACACACACACACACACACACACACACACACACACATATATATATATATATATATATATATTCTTCATCTCACTCTATATATATTCTTCATCTATGTATATTTTTATATATATATATATGTCTTTGCCGAAAATGTCGAGGCTGCCGAGCATCTCCATCAGTTATTTGTGTCGTATCTTGTCGAATGCCTTCGCATAGTCAATGAAACATCGGCAAAGACATAAGAGTAATCAAGAATCTCTACTGGCAGCAAATGGCCTGCATACAGACAGGCAATGATCTCAGTAGATTTACAAAGATAGAAAGAGGCATAAGACAAGGATGTGTCTTTTCACCGGATTTGTTCAACCTGTACAGCGAGAATATCTTGAGGAACCCTAGATGACACGCCAGGATTTGTTGTTGGAGGACACAACTTGAACAACATAGGGTACGCAGACGATACAGTGCTGATCGCGGACACGGAAAGTAAACTACAAGACATCATACAGAAGGTAGCGGTAGAGAGCGACAAAAAAGGACTACAAATAAACTTTAAGAAAACTGAGTGCATGGTCATCAGCAAAAGATACAACCCAAAATGCCAAATAAATGTGGGAGATACCAGAATCAAGCAAGTACAAAAATTTAAATACCTAGGAAAATGTCCTAACTTAAGATGGAAATTGCGACACGGAGATCCGAAGGCGAATTGGCATAGCAAAGGACGCGTTCCAGAAGATGAGCAAAATACTAACACACAGGAAAATCTCACTGGAAACAAAGAAAAGGGTGCTGGACTGCTACATGATGTCAGTTCTTTGATACGGCAGCGAATGCTGGACAATATCATCGAAAATTAAGACAAAACTGTAAGCAGCGGAAATGTGGTTCTACAGAAGGATGCTGCGGATATCATGGACTGAGCATGCAAGCAACGATAAAGTGTTGAAAAGAATGGCAACAAAAAGGAAATTGATACTGAGCATCAGGAAGAGACAACTGAAGTTCCTGGGACACGCAATGAGGAAGGAGAGCCTGGAGAACCTGATACTGACTGGCCAGATAGAAAGAAAGTGAGACAGAGGAAGACAGCGGATAACATATTTGCAGGGCCTGATCAGGTGGTTGACGGAACGGGGGTTGACAGGAGTAACGGGAACAAACATACTAGGGGCCACAAGGGATAGGGAGACGTGGAGAACCATGATCGCCTACGTCCTGAAAGGACAGGGCACATAGAAGAAGATAAATATAATGGCCATTCAACATCTTTGAATTAATCCTTTTTTAATATATATTTCAACATCTTTGAATTAATCCTTTTTTAATATATATTTGCTCTGTAATATTTTATTACATGGAGCTCTCTTCCTGTATCATTTTTTAATATTAAAATAATTTTTTAATATTAATTAGGATCGGGTTTTTTGGAATTTACCTTCCTGCTTTTTTCCCTTGGATTGAAGTATCTGAATTAAAAAAAAAATATATATATATATATATATATATATATATATATAGATGAAGAATATGAATATGTATGTATATATATATATATATATATATATATATATATATGGGATATATAGTTCATCCTCAGACATATCTGTTTCGCTGTATCACAGCTCATCAGTACATTTAGACATCCGATTGCTTTTAACCCGAGATTGAAACCTGACCGAATTGGCGTCAGTCGGCGATCATCTCCCCATGAAATTAACTTAATGTACCTCACTTCAAATAAACAGCATTATCGGCTGACATTTTGGCTTATGATGAATCTTGGCGCCAAATGTTTTCAGACTGATTAATTTGGGACGAAGTCTTTTTGTGACACACGAAAATGAAGCCAGGTGTCGAAATCGACTTTTTGATTGAAATCAACAATGGCTTTTGTTAAAAATGTTACATTTTCTAAATTAAGAAATTGCCAATAAAACGTTTTCTTAAATTGAAGAAACAGAATGAGCCCAAACTTTTTATTTGGTGTCTGTCATATAGAGGCTATTTTGTTTATCGTGATTGCAATGCTATTAATTGGTCTACGAACCGCTACAAAATCAATTATCGAAAGACAGGCTCGGACATAATGTGTAAAAATTATGAATTTTATGCTTATGCTATACGCACGCACACACACACACACATACTCACACTTACACATGAGGCATGAGGCAGAGAGGCTTCATGCTTCATGCTTCATATATATATATATATATATATATATATATATATATATATACACACACACACTACCGCTCATAATTATTACGCCACCCATTGTTTAAAAAAATATGTATTTTATACTACTTTTTTAGTATTTATTGCCAAGTGAATAATTGTAAATGAACGGTTCTTTTGTTAATATTGCACAAAAACATGTGCATCAAATGAATTTATAAATGTTTAATAACTACCTATGTTGCAGTTTCATCAATGAAAGAATGAAGAAAATTTAGGCTCATCTTTGCTTCATCGCCTTGTCAAATTTTGCAAAGTAATAATAACAAAAGAACTATTCTATTTTCATTTGGCAATAAATATTACAAATAGTATGAAATACAGCATTTTGGGGTGGCCTAATAATTATGGCTGCTAATATATATATAGATTATTCGTTACTTATTTTATATATATATATATATATATACTGTTAAATATAAGAGACAATGAATGTCTATTATGTTTAATCATGAGCTGTTCTAAACATCGTATTTTGGCTTTAATTTCAGCTGTAAAATAAAGACAATTCTCCAACATTTGGATAACTTTTTATTAAGTTGATTTTAAGCTTTCGGCTCACATGATCCATCTTCCGAAATTATCCAAATGTTGGAGAATTCATTGCCTCTTATATTTAGCAGTATATGTTTAGAAAATTATCTGCTGCCTCGATACACTAAATATATATATTTGAAGTAAATTCGAAATATATATATGTAAATAAATGTTTAGATAAATAAATGTCGGCATCCGATATGGTTGTTGATTATTCTTTAACCATTATATATAACACAATTTTGATTAAAAAGAATCAATAAGGTCTGTTTGTTTAATTTCTATTGTATTTTAAGGTATCCTACATTTATTGATAAAAGTTTTCAATTTCAGGTAAATATTCAAATGTATACTGATAAACAAATGAAAAGTGAAACTAGGAGGAAACACAATCAAAGTTAAAAACTTAAGAAAAAATTATATCTACCGACCCATGAATTTGGGGGGAATATTCTAGTACTGGATAAAATATACTTTCATCTTGACAGATCCTTTAATCCTTTAATTCTATTTAAAATGGATTAAGTTGTAGAAGAACTTTTTCGAAATTTGAATAGATGTTGTTCTTATGACAGCCTGCAATATTTTTGGATTGGTTGGCGTTTTCCCACCATTCCAAATGAATGTAGAACCACTTTACCACAGTCAACACATTTCTGCATTCTATGAACAAATCTTTCATTAAGTTTAATTTCTGACATGGTGCGTTAGTCTGTCGTAAGTAGCCCACCAATAAATGGGTGCACCTTTGTGGTAAATCGAAATACACGTCAGTCACAATAATCTGGAAAGCTGAGGTATGTAAACAGTGGTGTAATATAAGCCAAGAACGTAATTTCCAAACAATACAATCCCTTCTCCATGCTTTCCGCTGATAGCTATAATCTTCAAAAGTTTAAATGCAACATCAAGTAAACTTTATAAAGTCTTCTACTGTCTAATTATTGTGATCCTTAGTGAATTGCCAAAAAAAAAAAAAAAGAAACCTAGAAAGGTTTCTAAAGAAGGTTGTCAAAGAAAAATGAGAAGAAAGGATAAAATATCAGTTGGAAGACAAAAAGAATGCATTGTTGTTGGCAATGGGATGAACCCAAAGTGCGAATTGCAAATCAGAGGTGCTTAAATAAAAAATGAAGAAATTTAAATATCTGGCAAGTGTTTTAACAGACGATGGAAGAAGCGTCTATGAAATCTGAATTGACCTTATGCATTTTTCAAGCAATTCACCTACAACTGAAGAGGATGCAGTTGAGCGAAACTTGGAGTATAGACAAGATAAGTGAACATTTCATTTATTTATATATTATTATTAATATTTCTTTTGTGCCAGGAAGCAATGTTAGCCATTATGTTGTTTCCAGAAAAAATACAAAATGAAAAATCAGAAATAATATCCACATGTAATCATACCTATAAATAGATACTACGATCATACAAATATGGATGAAAATCTTGTAAGTTCCTAAATAACTCCTTCCTAATTTTGAAAAATTTCAGTCGCACGTTCCTAAAATATCACTGTTTGTACGTTTGGAAAAAAGGAAAAATCAGTTCTTAAAAATTGCCTGAATACATCGAAAGTTTAAAACCTTGGTTGCGGAAATAACTCATTTTCAATAGAAATATAATAAAGACTTCTGTAATATAAATGTATTGATCACTTTTTAATACAACTATGTACTGGTCTAATGTAATTATGAGCGAAAACTAACTACTTATACATACATATATTTATATATACAAAGACAGAAAATCTAAGCAAGAGCCAACAACCTACCACGGTTTCGCCCAACGGCTCGTCAGGGAAATTGGCCAATTTCCCTGACGAGCCGTTGGGCGAAACCGTGGTAGGTTGTTGGCTCTTGCTTAGATTTTCTGTCTTTGTTTGCTCTACTTTCGTATTGAGCGCTTTAGTTTTAGGGTTTTCGTCTTGTTTTTTTTTCTTTCTTACGAGAACTTGATTTTTGTTCATGTACTTCGTTTGTTTCTTTTTTTACGTCCTCTTCTTTTCCCTCCGAGTTCGTTCTCGTTGGGGTGTACAAGACGATTTAAATTATAGCTTAATTATTACTAGTTTCGGCAGAGTTATTATGTTACTATTGATATTGTTCTTGCTATAGTTAATATATATATATATATATATATATATATATATATATATATAATGTAATTATGACCGAAAACTAACTAACTATATATATATATATATATATATATATATATATATATATATATATATATATCCCTTCTGTCACGCTCATGAAGAGAGACACAATAGCGAGGCAGCATCGGCTCAGTTCTTTCTCTTTGCTATCAATTATTAGTCGTTACTACAAGTTATTAAAACACTTACTGCGTGTTTGCTCCTTAACAGCGGTTTATTATATAATTCTTTTGCAATAATTATGTTGTCGAGTAGTGAAAAATCTTCTCTTTCTCTCTATTATAATAAAGATCGTAGTGTATTTATTTGTATATATATATATATATATATATATATATAGATAGATAGATAGATAGATAGATAGATAGATAGATAGATAGATAGATATGTTCCCTTGTGTCATGCTCAGGGAGGATGACATCTGAGGAAACAGCTAATAATCTTCTCAAAACAGGAAGATCTCACTGTTTGATCATGTTCATACTTTTGGACCATATCTAAGTATATTTCTACCTTTGCCTTCTGACAGATTTTTATTTCCATCTTTTTTCAAGTGAAGTTTAAATCCTGCAGAATTGATTTTTGGTCATTTAGTTACGATTTGTGCAATGCAACACTTGACTGTCGCCAGTTTCTCTACTAAATTACTGCAAGCGATTTAATTAATCTAAAAGATATTAACTTAAAAGAAATATCATAAGTATTTTTACTTGTGAAAAAGAAAAAGAAAACTTAGTTTCAATATAAAATGTGCTTCCAGTTCTGTAGAATATTCCTAATGTTGTGTTGAGTTAATGAACTCTCCCTCAAACGATCTGATATATTTCAGAATCTTAGTTAGTGCCATGTCTGACTAGTGCCACATGCAAATAATATTTTGGAGGAGATCTTTCAGAAAAGCTCATTGACATTCACCACCAAAGGCACAATGGTCATGGAATAAGAAACGCACTTCTGCACATATCTAAAGCACTGAAAATTCGATATTATTAAAAACTAGCAGTATAACCCGGCGTTGCTCGGGTGTAATGAAAGCTTTAAAACTAATCCATGGTCCTGGAGCTCAGACTCTTTGGACGTTGGCACGAAAGACTAAAACGCAATAGTTGTTTCCGGTTAAAGCGAAACCGTAGACTGAAAGAAAAATGAATGGATGTAAGTCAAATTTTGATTTCCTGATATCGATTTCGACGTAAACTGAATTTTGAAAGCTAAATAAGTCCTCTGAGTAAATTGTATCATGGCTGAGGCTAAGAACTACAAGTATACCTACTTAGAGCCAAACCCGAAGCAGAAACTAAAATAAAAAGGCTGAAAAAAATACAGACAAACAGGCAGATAAGCAGAAACACTCGCACTTCCTGACTTATTCTTGCTTTCAAGACGGCTACAACCTCCAGGAAGTTAAATGCAATGTCAATACTCATCTCTTAACTACTTGACCATAGTTCTTTCCACACTGTCCTGTATATCCTTTCCTTTCTCTCCACCTTTGCAACGGTCATCACAATTGTATTCCCATCCTTCTCTTGCTTCTTTCTAACTGGTTCGTCCTTCTCTTCACTCTCCTCTAATGTTTTTTCTCTGTTTTAGCCCCCTGTACATCAGTAGCCTTGCTTGGGGTGATATGATTAAAAAAAAAAAATGAAAAAAAAATCCGATTAATAAAAAAACAGCAGAAACAAAACAATCAATAGATGTACGGAAAGATTACCAACGTCTTCTTAACTTGACTTCTTCAAGTCGAGGGTTAACCGTTATCTATCCTACATATCCTCATAATAAGCAACTTTTGTCCCCTTCATGTACTACTGTTTCACGCATCCACAATTTGTAAACGTCTGTCTCGAGTCATTTTCGGCTTTATAAAAATAGTAAAACACTTTTCTTTTTCAGTGTTAAAACCAATAAAATACGCGAAAATATAGTATTTATTTTAATACAACTGTTGTCGTAATCAATAAATCAAAATTGATCTTTCTGATGAGCTATCTAAAGCTGAATGTGCATACAAGGTTATATAAGATGTTGCATCAATAATTTCAATTCAAACAATGATTAATACTTGACGTCCCACAATGCGTTTTTTAAAATGTAATAGAACAATGAACACAATGTGAGGTATTTTCGGCCGATTATGAGGCGAATCGTGAACAAATGAGACATGAGTTCACACCAAGGATCTATTGTTCCAGCGTAGAATCATCATAATCATCATCGTCATCATAGCGTTTATTCTGGCAACGTTGGCACAGCAAAGCATGCTGGGTAACACGATCGGTAACTGACATTTTTTTTTAATCATTTCACCCCAAGCAAGGCATTCCACTGCCACTATTGCGCATGGGGCTACATAGGGGAAGGTAAAGAAAAGGAGTGGTTAGATATAGGAATTGTCAGAAGGAAGGTGATAGATGGGTAAGGATACCGAGGATGAGTTTAGGGTAGATTGGAAGAGTGTTTGAAAGAATGGGAGCGAGTTAGTGTGTTAGGAGGTGTCTAGTGACCTTCAATTTAAATGTCTATTGACCTACTCCCCCCGCCAACAAAAAAAATAAACAGAATATCAGTGATATGCGCAAAATAAAAACACCCAACAAGAGAGCACTTCTTCTTCTTCTTCTTCTTCTTCTTCTTCTTCTTCTTCTTCTTCTTCTATGTGCCGTGTCCCTTCAGGACGTAGACAATCATGGACTTCTACTGTAATATAACAATCCCGCCCCACCCGAGGAAAGGCTGATGCAAGCGGGGGTGTTTTCCAGTCGTTGAAAGGAACGGATGTTTGTTTGACCTTATTTCCGGCAGTAGCGGAAATGGCTACAAGAGGCAGACAGAACAGGTGTCTCTGAGAATTACGTGAGCGTGCGTGGGCGAGGCAAAATTCGGAAGTACCGGTTTGGAGATTATAAAAGACCTCGGCGCACGGATTTCAGGCAGAGAGAGAGACAGAGGCAGACGAGAGAGCCAGACCAGACCAGAGGAGCAACAGATACGACCCCCCCGTCAGCCCCAGTAGAAGCGCGCTCTCTCACTCTCTGTTCACTAGGCTACACGGTTCATCGTCATCAATAAAAATATAACTCATATTTTTATATATATATACCTTGTTGTTTATCGATATATAACACTACATCTTACTATCCCTTGTCGCTCTTTTCCTGTTATCCCACTTAATTCCCGATCAACCATCCATCTGCTCAAGTCCACCAAGTATGTCATGCGTTGTTTTCTTTTGTTTCTCTTCCCTTCTATCCGTGACGTGAGTATCATGTTCTCCAAGCTCTCCTTCCTCATTACGTGTCCCAAAAACTCCAGATGTCTTTTGCTGTTGCTAAGTATCAGTTTCCGTTTTGTGTCCATTTTCTCCAAAACTACGTCGTTGCTCACATGTTGCGTCCATGATATCCTTCTGTAGACCCACATTTCGGTTGCTCTATGTCTTTCCTTCATTTTTGATGAGATAGTCCAGTATTCGCTTTCATACAGAAGGCCAGACATCACGTAACAATCCAGTAGTTTATTCTTTGTTTCTAGCAATTTTCTCTGTCTCTTAATATCCTACGAAGGTCCTGGAATGCATCATTAGTCATACCAATACGTATTCGGATCTCCGTATTGCACTTCCCGTTTTAGAAGTTCAAAAAGTGCGAGACACCTTTATGCATCCGTCTGTGCAAAGATTTTTTACAAACTTTACGATACGGCGTCCAAATAGGATTGGATTTATTGTTTCAAAATAACATGAAAGAAAATTGTATTCTGATCTATTTCTTTATGAAGACGAAAACTGAACATAGATTTTTTGTTTAAAAGCATCACACTCATTCAGAATTGTTCTGTTAATTTTTAAATTACTGCCAGCCCCTGTGAGAACTTGCTACCGAGGGGACTGATTGCTTCTTAAATCAGTCTTCTCATCTATATTCTGATTTGTTTTTGGTAACGTATAACCAGGAGTTATTTGGCAAAGCAGTTAAATATGAACATACAATAATTAGGAAAGACTCATATTTAGAATATATATATATATATATATATATATATATATATATATATGTATATATATATATTAATACATTTTTTTTAATATATATATATATATATATATATATATATATATATGAATTTTTTATGCTTTCTTATTAATCCCACCTCTTTAATTTTTCTGTGACGTATATTTTTTAAATTTCCGCCGGTAAAATATCTTTGTTTGTTTTGAAATAAAGTAGTTGCCGATGATGTGTGAAATTTCTCTTAGGGATTTCATGTAGAAATGCATATACAACTGATTTGAACATCGGAAGTTATTTCATTTTATATATATATATATATATATATATATATATATATATATATATATATATATTGGTTGTTTAATACTTAGTTTTTTTTTTCATAATAGGGTTAGACCAGTACACATTTGTACTAAAAAGAAGAACTGTTAAATGAAAGAACAGAAATTATGACTAAATGCATCCACACTAAGAAATACCTCTTAGGTTCATACAACCATGGATAAAAACGCCATAATCCGTCTTAATTTAAAAATTTAACTTTCATAAATTCCCTGACACGTGAACGTTCAAATAAAATACCATTGCAAGAGCGTTCTTAAAAAGAAAAACAGTAAACGGTAAAATCAGTTATTAAAAATCGCCTGAAGACACCACTCATGGTAGAAACCTGCTTATAGCGAAATAACTCTTGTAAAAATGGAATATATATATATATATATATATATATATATATATATATATATTACAAAAGATTAAAAACCCTCTGTTCAACCATTTACTTTTATAAAGAGTGCTCGATGCAGAGTAGAGCTTCATAGTTACATAATTCTCAATTTTGATTGAACAATATTGACATTTCTAAAGCATTACCACTAACTTCCACTCCTTAATTTTCTATATAACCATGAATTCATCTTATATTTTCAAAATAAATCATTTTCACCATTTATTTTAAAATATCACCTGAAGAGGAACAGTTTTGTTCTGAAACAGGACAGGAAAATGTTTGCTTTTATATTTTATTGTTATAACAAAGTTACAATATATATGTTTGTTCGAGCGGGTGCGTGTCTCTTTAAATTGAGTTGGGATAAGGCTTATATATATATATATATATATATATATATATATATATATATATATATATAGTCATCCGTATATATGTATATTGTTGTGGGAATCACAAAAAATAATAACAAAAACAGATATGGAGTTAGAAAATGTAAGTTATATTGAAGAAGATATACAAACTGGAACACGGATTAGTCAATTCTGGAATAATATTATCTGAAATAATTATGTACAGTCTGGAAGTGAAATACTATGTCCGGCTAATGAATCTATATCCAACAACTCCAACTAACTCTGCACCAACTTACTGACCAACTACGCAACTGCTTTAGAATTGCCGGTCTCTGTATAGGCAAAATTATATGTACACATTAGGCGAGTACATTCTTGTATACAAAAAGTGGCGATCCCACAATATATATATATATATATATATATATATATATATATATATATATATATATATATGATCAGCACCAATACCAACATTTAAATCTCCAAGCACTATCAGTTTTTTTGTGCCTAACATTTGCAATGACAGTGCGAAGTTCATTGTAGATGTTGTCCTTAACTTCATCTGTATTTGACATAGTCGGCGCATAACAACTTGCAAGAGTAATAGGAGTATCATTTTTTAGAGTTAATTTAATAGTCATGATTTGGTCGGAGATGGCTATAGGAAATGAATGATCGGTTTTGGCAAGCTCGGTTTTTATAGCAAAGCCTACACCAGAAGTACGACTTCCTTCTTCCTTCTTACCATTTACGAAAAATGTTTAACCCCTAGAGACTTCTTGAAATTGTCTAGAGCCAACTAAACGAGTTTCACTAAGCGCGGCAATCGAATTGTTGTGTTTTTGTAGAACCATAGCTACAACTGCCGTCTTGCACTCTAATCCAGAGCTGCTATCGTGGAGTGTTCGAACATTCCAAGAACCAAGTTTCATTTTCATTTTATTCTTCGTTTTAGTACTGCAAAAATGGATAACCAGGCAGCTGCAGTTAACTACTATGGTGAAGTTATGAGTACGCATTTCTTTAGGGTTCTTTTCTCACCCGCTCGCCTTCCAGGGAAAGAACGACAAGGTATAGTAAGATGTAGAAGGCAGTGCTGTACCTAAATAGGCCTGCTTTGTCACCAATGTAGGATACGAACAGCACAAGTACTCAAGGTTTTGTGCATGAACGACCATCACCCATTGGCCGCCACCGTGTAGAGTGCCAGCTTGGAACTCCCAGCAATATCCTTTATCAGTCCCCATCATCTTCGCTTTCTCGCTAGTGGACTTGTTCAAATGTAGCTAAGTTTGAAACTGAAATGGTTTAGTTGTGATGATTTGTTTTAAGTGGTGAAATATGTTAAGAGTTTCACATATTTAGGTAGCATTGTGAACTCAAACGGATCTCTTGAAATTGTAAATCGTATAGCAAAGGCAACATCAGCTTTTGGTAAACATCAGCACCGCTCGTAGAATGACAAATGTATAAAGTTGGAAACAAAAATCAGAATTTACAGGACTGTTGTTTTGACAACTCTATTGTACGGTGTTAAGGCTTGGACCCTTTACTGCTCACATGTCGTGCAGTTGGATGTGTTTCACAAACGCTGCTGTTGCACAATATGTGGTTTTATTCTGAAGGACAGGGTGTCTAATGCTGATCTATTTGCAAAGTGTAGTGTCAGTGGTATTGAGACCTTTCTTATACAGCGTCAGTAAGGTTGAGTCGGATATGTCGTCAGAATGAGTGACGATAGAATGCCTAAAATACTTCTGTACGGTCAGATTCAACATGGTAAAAGGCATGTTGGCCGCCCATTGCTGAGGTACAAGGATAAGATTAAGTATAATCTGACAGCAACTAACATTCCACTGTCAACTTTTGAACAAATTGCTTCTGACTGGAAACTATGGAAATTGACGTGTCACATTGCCTTACAAGTTTTTGAATGAGAAAAGAATAGAAATGCTGAGAAAGAATCAAGAGAAAAGAGGCAAGAAGTAACCACCAGACCAAGTGGCATTTTGTTGAATACATTTTCGTGCACGGCTTGTGGTCACGACTACAAGTCACTGACGGGGCTCAGGTCTCATGAAAGACATAAACATCGAAACTGGAATTAGTTTCTGAGACGCTCAAACGTCGAAATCGACGGAAGAGTCCATCAACTATATATATATATATACTGTTAAATATAAGAGACAATGAATATCTATTATGTTTAATCATGAGCCGTTCCAAACATCGTATTTTGGGTTTAATTATAGGTGAAAATAAAGACAAAAATTCTCCAACATCTGGATTATTTTTTAATAAGGTTGGTTCTAAGCTTTCGGCTCGCATGAGCCATCTTCGGAGAGGTTACAGTGACGTTAACATAAAAACATCAACCGTCAAAGATGATTTTATCTTGCGTTGACATAAAACTTTGCTAAGCAACGACAACATAGGCCATCTACATTAAATCGAAACAACCTAAACTTAATAAAATAACATTTAAATCTGGTCATATCACATCACATTGCATTTATATATATGGTTTTGTTAACATTTCGAGCTCTCACGCGGTGTGCTATTTGGTAAATGTTATCGTTGTTTAGCAAAGTTTTATGTCAACACAAGATAAAATCATCTTTGATAGTCGATGTTTTTATGTTAACGTCCCTGTAACCTCTCTGAAGATAACTCATGTGAGCCGAAAGCTTAGAACTAACTAAATAAAAAAATATGCAAATGTTGGAGAATGTTTATTTTTATTTTCACCTGAAATTAAATCCAAAATACGACGTTTAGAACGGCTCATGATTAAACATAATAGACATTCATTGTCGCTTATATTTAACAGTATATGTTTAGAAAATTATCTGCTGCCTTGATATAGGTATATGTATGTATGTATGTATGTATGTATGCATGCTTTTATTTAAACGTTAATCCTTATTTTAGAGCCTACCCATACTTGAGTAAACGCTCCTTTTATTTATTAAACAGAATATTTATTTATTTATTTTTCTCTACGATCAACTCATTCACACATGGCAACGCGTTAATGAATTCGTTTTCTTCGACACTCGTTCCTCTTGGTTTTTTTTCTTCACATTTTTTAAATAATTATCATTTCTCTCAAATCATTTCTTCAATTTAAAAACAATTCTCTTCTTTACATTTCTTTACACTGTTTTCTTTAAATTTTCTTTCAAAAGCTCGTATTCATCATAATTTCATTTACATCTATACTTTTTCTTAATATTTTCCTTTCCACTTGCGTCTGCTTCTTCTTCTTCAAAATGTCTTCTTTTTAAAGATTTTCTTCACCTTTTCATCATATTTTCCTTCACATTATACTTTCAAATCTTTTTTCTTTTTTCATCACATTTTACCGCCCAAATGATTTTTATTTTCATTGCCAAATCCAGTTCATTTTACAGTTTCTTTTTCACATTTTTCTTCACTTCATATTTTCCTTCACATTTTATGTCTTCTTTTTCATTTCTTTTCATATCATTCATTTTTTATTGTTTCACGACCTTTTCTTTTTTAATATATGACTTTTATTTGAAAATTTTCTTTTTCTTTTCTCCTTTGTCTAAATATTGCCATACACGTCTTCTTTCTTTCCTTTTCTTTTTTTAGCCCCACATAAATACATGTTCTGAGCGTGAGAAACTGTTTGATGTTAGACTGAGATAAAATGGCGTTATTTTCATCACTTACCGTTTCCTTCCTTCGCCTTATCTGTTTTCCATTTCCTCAGCTTTTCAGGCTCCAAAAACCAAACAGCAAACAAACCAATCTTTAATTCCTGCAAGTACTTTGATAAAATCGCCATTAGAAGATAACAACTTCTTTTTACAAAAGCTTTCTTCATGGAAATTCGAATCAATTTATTCTTTTTTTTTTGAGAAAAAGATGTTAAGTTTTTACAGGGCCATTAGCACCTTCATCTTCAATATGTTAATTGTAATTTTTTTTATATCTTTGTTTAGCAATATTGCATAATTTCTCTATTTCAATAACTTACGTAGCTATTATCACATATACTTTCTGTTTCATTACACACGCGCACACACACACACACACACACACACACACACAGACACACAGAGAAATAGAGAGAGAGAGAGAGAGAGAGAAAGAGAGAGAGAGGAAGGTTGGGTCACTGTGTATATTTCTTGTTTGTCGTTTATAACGAAACATGTTTGAAGGAAAGATCGACAGGTTCATGCCCAGTAAAAGTGCCAAATTCTTTAAACTAAAACTACACACACACATATATATATATATATTCAGAGAAAAATTATATATGTGTATGCATGCGCGCTTGTGTATTGCTTCTTTCATTGCTGTGGATAACTTTCATCAATGTGGTTAACATTATGTTTGGCTATTTGGCCCAAAAGGTACTTGGAAACATAACCGGGCCATAATTAGAGATGGTAAAGAATTTCTTAACAAAATATCCCATCTAACTTTTTACAAAATTGACAAGTGAGAGACGCCTCCTGTAAAGAAATGATATTCCACTGGAAATTGGCGGATATGATCAATTCATGATTTAAACTTTGTCCAACCATTCACAAATCATCCAGTCTAGCTAATTTAAAAATCTATAATCTTTACACATCATAAAATCAATATTTCTAATCTGAACGTTACTTTTTGACTCTCACTTTTCTATTTTAAACTAATGTCTCTTTAAAATAATGAGAAAATTTGAGAAATGATATTAACCCGAGAACACTAACCATGGTATGTAGTCAGTCAGTTAGTTAAGAACCATACGTGATGAACTGGGCAGAATATTACCCTGCAGTAGGATGCCATTTCTTTCTGTGGTAGACTGGTTGCTAGCCAAGGCTATAGAACCCGATATGTCTTGTTATTTAACCCATAACTGGAGGGAAGAGAATTTGCGCGTAGGTGAATGCAGAGAATTCAATTGGAATTTGAACTCGGCTCCTGGATGTCTTGTTCTGAACCGATATCCGTTGCACCACAACACACATCCACGGGGTATATATTACCCAGGGGAAAATGACGCCATTGTAATTACAATTTAATTAAATGTTCAATACCTGATTTTCTTACCTAAATAATATGTTTTTCAGTTCATATCAATGTTAACTCAAAGTACAAATTTTCAAATGCCTGCATATAAAATATTTCAAATAAAGATTTATACTTAATAATATTTTTTTGATATTTTTTTTTAATCATATCACCCAAAGCAAGGTGAAAACGCCACTGATGCGCAGGGGGCTACGTGACAGTGAAAAGATTGGAAAAGAGAAAACCGGAAACCACATCCTAAACAGGAAACAGGGGATGAGCCTCTTCACCTGTTCAATAGACGTGGGTGGAGTGTGAACCGGGCGATAGTTTAGTCTATCTACTCCAATTATTTATCGGGTATTATATGCCTATGGTTAGTAGTAGTGTTATTTTAATTGATGATTAAAGTTCCAGGGTTAATTCTCAATGTAAAATATCAGAAGACGAGTTTGGGAAAAAGTACTGAATTAATACTTCCCTTTCTATCACAGAATTTCTACCATTGTTTTCTCCAGGTAATCTTCAGAGAATTTCGAACTGAACACATTAATCTCCGGGGTAGATTGACAGAGGCGATTTTGAATCTCTGAAAGTGGGGTGGATACTTAGGGGCCGAGATTTTTCTGAGGAGGAAGGGCAAACTCAACCAGTGTCTTCATTTTTATACTACCCCCTTATCGTATACACAAGTGAGGAATGAGTTTCAGTATGTTCAGTATGTTCAGCCAGTTAAGTGTCATACGTGATATACGCTTGGGAGATCATGTCTCGAAAGAGACATGACTGACTGGGCAGAAGATTATCCTGCAGTAAGTTGCCATTGCTTTCTGCGGTAGACTAGTTGCCAATACCAAGACTATAGAACCCAATCTGTCTTATTATCTAACCCATAACCGAAGAGAGAAGAGATGTATTATATTATTAAGTAGTAATTAGTGGGGGATCAGTTTATTATTTTATAGCAATATAAAACTGATCCCTCACTTCATAACCAGTAGAAGCCTTAATCATATTTTCAACTATTATATTGTGAGTCAGTTAAATGCCATACGTGATACATGTTTGGGCGATCATGTCTCTAATGAAACATGACTGAATGGGCAGAACATTATCCCGCAGTAGGTTACCATTACTTTCCGCGGTAGACTGGTTGCCAGCCAAGGCTATAAAACCCAATCTGTCCTGTTATTTAACCCAGCACTGGGGAGAAGAGACGGATTAATACCTTTCCCAAGGGTAAGTGAATGCAAGGAATTTAACTGAAACAACATATGTATGTTATTTCACGAAATTAAACGGAATAAATTATCGTTTATAAAAGTGGTGTTCTAATCTATTCTTGCCCTCTTTTTCTCTCTCTCAAAACAAAAGAGAGATTAATTTCTAAACAAATCAAGTGGTTAATACTATTATCAATACCACCAGAACTGGGTGATTGTCTGCTCTGAGTTTTTCCCCTACAAATATTTTTGGTAGCAGAAAAAATAAATGCGTGAAATAAAAAATATCAGAAAATAAAATAATGCAACGAACTCAATCAAATTACTCTTGGTACCACAGCCGTTAAAAAATAAGCTAATAAATCAAGGTAAATTTTCGTTGTAAATCCTAACGCTTTTCCCCTTCAAATTTATCCAAAATAGCATTATCTCTGTACAAATGTATATGCTGAACTCAAATCAACTGTTAGTTATTGAAGAAACTTACCTTTTTTTATCTAAATGTCCATAAAAAAACGAACTACATCTTGCACATTTTCTCTCCCGTAACTCTCAGGAAGTCATGTAATTAACTGCAGAATGACGTACTGCGCATTTGAACGAATTTTGGCAGATGTTTTGTCGATTTTTCTTAATTTACTGATACTTCCGGCGATGTACTTCCGGAAATTAAAGTAATGCGCTATTGTATTTCTACGCTTGTTGCTCTCGTAACAGGAAGTACATCGCCGGAAGTTTCAGTCAAGGAAGAAAATCGGCCAAATTTCGACAAAATTTCTGCCTACGTAGAACGTCATTCTGCAGAGTTACGGGAGAGAAAAAGTGCGAGATATAGTTCGGTTTTTATGGACTTTCAAAGCAAAAAAGGTAAATTTCTTCAATAACTAATTGTTGATTTGAGTTCAGCATATACATTTGCACAGAAATAATGCTATTTTGGAGAAATTTGAAGGGGAAAAAGCCGTCGGTACCTAAAACGAACATTTACTAAAATCAATTCATATCAGCAAAGTCCTACCATACGATGAAGAAGCTACTTTGAACTTAGGAAATAATTTAAATAATATAATTTCTCCTGACCCTGAAACGAATAATCAAATAGGGCAGCTGGATTGACACAAACCCAAGTTAACATACTTGCTATATTGCTTCGATTGTTTGTTTTTTTCAAACGTATGCGTCCTTAAAAATCCAAATGAAAAAGAAAACTCAAAGCGAAAAGTGCTGAAGATCAAATCTTATCAAAATCAGAGACTGTTCAGTTTTATAAATTTTTGAAGCTTAAAAAATGGTGAGGTAACCGAGGGGTCAGCGAAAATTCGGAGGGATTGACAATGAAGATTGCTTCCCATTCCGGGTGTCTTCTAATTCTTATTCAGTAATCCCGAGATATTCAGTCAGTTAAGTGCCGAGTAGTAGGATAATATGTACGTATAGATATATGTATATATTATAATTATTGTGGAGAGGTTTAACTGTTGTTTCAGCCAGCCGACAGAAGTTTTGTGAAAGCATTATTAAGATATCTTCACTCTTCTGGGGTTTTATTTTCTGCAGTAAAGACATCACAAGGCTGAAAAAACTCTCCACATTAATTATAATTCTATTAACGGCTCTGATATCGAGCACTTTGTAACAAAAACACCTGCTTTCCTAAAATGCCTTTCTATTAGTAAACCACTAAATACACAGCAATTTTGTCACTAAGCAGCCTTACAATTAACACTAAATAAATAGATATAAAAAAAATGTTTTGTTGCGTCACTGCTCATCAGTATGGTTAGATATTGAAATCGACCGAATTAATATCAGTCAGCGAGTCTACCTCTGGGCTATAAGTCTACCATTTCCACATACTGCTCAATCCTCCGATGAACCTAGCTCACTAGTGTCCCCTATGTATGAATTTACTCGAGCCACTAGATTAGCAACTACGTCCCAACGGTGAAACCAATAAAATGTAAACGCAACATCTACTCCACCAGCTTATTTTCTCGCACTTCTCGCTTGTGAAATTCCCTTTCCGTTTACTTGCTTCCTCGAAAACTACAATCTTCAAGAATTTAAGTGTAACGTCCATAGTCATCTCTTATCTCACTGACTTGCATCCTCTCTTTCATGCTCTTTTCACCGCCTACTTCACTCTCATCAGTATTCTCATTCTTCTCTTACCCACTCCCTAACACACTCTATAACCTGTCCCTCTTCATCATAACTTTTCTCCTATGTAACCCCCTGCGCACCAGTGGCAGTAAACTGCCTTGCTTGGGGCAATATGAGTATATATATATATATATATATATATATATATATATATATATATATATATATATATTGTACTAGTTGTTCAGTCAGTTAAGTGCCATACGTGATACACGCTTGGGCGATCACGTCTCGAAAGAAACATGACTGACTGGGCAGAAGATTATCCCCCAGTAGGTTGCCATTGCTTTCTGCGGTAGACTGGTTGCCGACCAAGACTATAAAACACAATCTGTCCTGTTATTTACCCCATAACTGGAGGGAATAGACGGATTAATACCTTTCCCAAGGGTATTTGTGCGTAAGTGAATGCAAGGAATTCAACTGGAATTCGAACTCGGCTCTTGTTACAATGGTTTATAAATTCATAGTATCTCTACACAAAAATTTTCGTGTTTCGATGCTGCTATCCGCGCTTCTCATCGGGTGAAAAGTTTTCAACTTTTACAATATAATGCTCTATGTTGTATCGAGCACTCTTTATAAAAGTAAATGCATGAACAGCAGGTTAAAAAACCTACGAGTTCCACAACTTTGTTACAATACACTATATATATATATATATATATATATATATATATATATATATATATATATATATATATACACTAGCAGACGTATTTAAGCATGAGACATACTGGGACGACGCCTGACTAGTTCAGTCATTCAACCTACAGTTATTGTATGTCTAACAATTGTAACTGATGAGGAATACGCTCTTGCATGATGGCATTTGCTGTTTGTAAGAAGATTAAAATAACGGTGATCGTAACACACTGAGAAACAAACTTATTATCTAATTGATGGCACCCATTCTGTTAAAATGGTTGTAAATAAAGTAAGACAAAAAATATGAGTTCGTATTCAATGTTTCTTTTCCTGATAATAACAGCTTCCTCTACACAAACAATAATCTGGTGTTTGGGCATTTTATCATATTTTGGGTTGTGGGCCCACACGAGTGTTTCAACTCTCCATCTTAACTTTAAAATAAATAAATAAACGTTTAGAAATGGTAATATTTAGCATTGTGGAGGAAGATAAAATGATTGAGAGAGAGAGAGAGAGAGAGAGAGAGAGAGAGAGAGAGAGGAAAAAAGAGAGAAAGAAGAGATAAGAGAAGAGAGGAAAAATGCACCTGTTTAATAGAACCATACAATTTCTCGGTCGGTTTTACAGAAGAGTCTGTGAAGTCATTAGGTTACCATAACAACAAGGTAAGACGCAAACCTCAATGTAAAGTATATTTGTTTCAGTTCAATCTCGTCTTTATTTCTACTCCACTGACAATACGATAACGATAGACAGTCACTGATAATGATGGCGTTGAGACATTCTGGAAAATATGGATTGCTGAAACGCAGACGATGTCCTTGAAAGAAAGTTGAATAAGAACGAAGGAACTTCACTTGAGAAGATGTACTCTGTATGTCTAGAAGTCAATACCATCACAGATAAGTGCTCACATTCCCCTACAGACACACTACGAGAGGTAGAAATTCATTCTTACTCACAAAAGATATAAGAATGTAAAATATTAAAAACACAGAAATATATTTACGTAGTAGAACTATGACAATGTGGAGAACTACTTCAATGAGAAACGGACTCCTGAAAGGATAGTTTACTAATCAAACCCCATGTCAGCCCATGTCAGCCCATGTCAGCCGTTATAAACCCCATGTCAGCCGTTATATATCCAACACATACTCGTGATATGAAACCCATATATATTGCTAAATGCTCTTACTATATATTTAATCATTAAACACTATCTCCAGTGTAACTTAGGCCTAATAGTTGATGAATGGTAGCGTAAAAAAGGGTAGTCTTGTTGATTCAAATCAAAAGACTTTGGGATTACATGATTGGACTAAAATGTTTGGGAAAATATGAACCATCCATTTCTGAGTCCCATGGGCCATATGGAAAGGTCAAAGTTGTGCTTGATTATGAACTCCTCCTCCTGTTCACTCACAGTACAGGAATTACCACATTGTTCAGTATCCCGATATAAATGGTGGCATTGTAGCTGATTCCTCGAGAGAACAGATGAAAGAACATGACATGATCTGCGTTGCCCTTAACTGCCAAAATCATCTCAATTCATGACACGGTATCTATAACAGGCCGCAGTAATGTATTCATGCTTTGATATGTGTGTGTGTGTGTGTGTGTGTGTGTGTGTGTGTGTGTGTGTGTGTGTGTGTGTGTGTGTGTGTGTGTCAATCATTTCACACCAAGCAAATCGGGACCACCGCTAGAGCACAGTGAGAGAAAAGACTGGATACAGGATGTGTATATAAAATATGAACGGGATTCAAGAAGATGAAAGATGGCAAATGACGTTGCATTTATATTTTTATGGCATATCAACCTTGGCGGGTCATTTATTGCCAACTAAACTTTTATTTGGTAATCTCTTTTTCTTTCAACAATTTATTGTTGTTTTTATATAAGTTTTGTGTCTGGTAATACATTTTTCTTTTCGAGTATCAATATTCATTGGGATTTGTTTTTAAGAGCAGGGTCCCCAAATCCTACCCTGTTATTTAACCCATAACTGGAGGGAAGGGACGGATTAATACCTTTCCCAAGGGTACCAGTGCTTAAGTGTATACAGGGTATTCAAGTGGAATTCAAAACACGGCTCAACGATTTCTCTTTCCGAGCCGATATCTCGTGCACCACAACGCACATCCGTCACTAAACGCTTACAGCACCTGGTATTCCCAAACGGTCACGCATCTAAGTACTGACCAGGCTCAACATTGCTTAACTTCGGTGATCGAGCGAGAACGGGTGTATTAAACGTGATATTGCTGTAAGCAGGCACATCCGTTGCTTTCTGCGGTAGTCAGGAACTAACCAACGTATATACTCACTGAGCCATGTGTCCTTAAGGACAAGAAAAACTGAATTTTTAGGACTTATAAACCTAATGTCCAGTAACTGTTTTTTACCAGAGTTCATATTTCAATTTTTGATGTTAATGGCAACAAAGATGAGGACAATAGTCCGAATAATGTAAGTACTGCAGAACCTGCATTATTATCGCTTCCGACCTGGCATCTTGGCTGCAGTCACTTTCTCACCACCTTAATGTAGCGCTTCTTTGCCTTTTCTATACATGTTTTTATAGCTTTAGTTCCTCAGTCTCCCAACACACCAATTTATAGTTCTAGATTGGCAGATAGGTTTTACAATTTTACTGTTTAAATTTTGAAATAGAACTTCTAAATTCTATTCTAATCGCTTGTTCTCTAGAACTTCTTGCTATGAAACTAGCTCCCAGCTTCTTGCTTTCTCGTCGAAAAGAATCACATCAAATATAAATGCAATGTCAAACGTCGCCAACCGTCTCCTTCAATTCAGTTCTTTTTACTCTTCTTTCTATGAAGTAACTTTTTGTCAGTTTCGTCTACTCTAGATATTTTTTGCGTCTTAGTGTCTTTATCGCCTTGCCTGGGTTAAAAGATGAAAGTAATTGCGGTAAGCATTAAAAGAACAATCCTAGGTTTATCAGTAAAAGATAATGCAAATGAACGTAAATCAGTGAAACAGAACAAGATAAACGATATGGGCGGAACTGAAGGAAACTACCACCATCTTTAAATTTGTTGTTTTTTAAAAATTTCCAGTGCAATCTTACCGATTACACCCTAAACTTTCCGATTGACAGAAAAACAAAAATTGGAAAAATTTCAATATTCAAACAATTTGAGAGGGGGAGGGGCTCAGTTTTTCATACAACATTATAGTAAATCGATCTTCCATTTTTAAACCACTTGCCGGTACATTAGCACCACCTGTAAATTTGTTGATTATCAATCTTTTTTTACTTTTTTCAAGACAATCTTATAGATTAAACACTAAACTTTCTGATTGACAAAAAAAAAAAAAAAAGAAAAAATTGTAAAAATTTCAACATTTAAAGAATTTTAGGTCGGGGCTCAGTTTTTCATACAACCTTATAGTAAGTCGATCCTGTGCAATTAACATTTTTTGCTTGCGCATATTCAACAACTGAATCTTTTGCGAAATTTTTTAATAAAGCTATTTTTGGAGATTCCGAGGAAGATACCATCGTAAGAACTGAAAAAAACTTTAAAAAAACAAAACAAAAAAAAAAAACGGGAGTAACAACTCGTCCCAAAAAACCTAAACAAAGCGACCGCAACGCGAGTGGTTCCAAAATGGAGGATCGATTTATTATAACGTTGTATGAGAAACCGAGCCCCTCCTAAAATTGTTTAAATATTGAAAGTTTTTCAATTTTTTTTTTTTTTTGATAATCGGAACTTTATGTAATAACTGATAGGACTGCACTGAAAAAAGTAAAAAAAAAAAACAAAAAGAATTAAAAACAACAACTTTAAAAGTGGTGGTAGTCTGCTTCAGTTTCGCCAAGATATGAAAGTATGAAAAGGACAAAATAGTCAGAGGAAAGCACAACAGATAAAGCAAATGGACAATTAGAATGGTGCCAAATGTAGAGTAAGCAAAACATGAATAGATCAGAAAAAAGTGAATGATGAGATGGTAAATTAAGGCTGAGTGTAGCGGATGTGCGTTGTAGTGCATTGGATATTGGCTCGGAACGAGAAATCGGGGAGCCGAGTTCGAATTCCAGTTGAATTTACTGCATTCACTTACGCGCAAATACCCTTGGGAAAGGTATTAATCCGTCTCTTCCTTCCAGTTATGGGTTAAATACTAGGACAGATTGGGTTCTATAGCCTTGGCTGGCAACCAGTCTACCGCAGAAAGCAATAGGAAATTACTGCGGGATAATCTTCTGCCCAGTCAGTCATGTCTCTTTCGAGACATGATCGCTCAAGCGTGTTTCACGTATGGCACTTAACTGACTGACTGACTGACTGTAGCACAGTCGCAATCGTTGGAGATCGAATTAAGACAGCTAAATTTCCTGGAACACGCAATGAGGAAGGAGGGCCTGGAGAACCTGATATTAACAGGCCAGATTAAGAGACAGGGGAAAGCAGCAAGTAACATATTTGAAGGACCTGATCAGCTGGATGACGGAACGAGGGTTGCGTGGTGTAACAGGACATAAGAGCCACCAGGGATACGGGGATGTGGAAAGCCATGATCGCCTACCTCCTGAAATAACAGGGCTCCCATTTTTTTCTCTCTATATATATATTCTTTTTCACTTTTAGAACACCCTCTCCTACTCCCCACCCCATATACATGTCCTTATTTCTTCCCTTTGTTAAACCCAAAGGACTGACCATAAATGCTGTAAAAGACCATGCTATATCTTCTAATGTTAAATCTGTCTATAAAATTTTCAACAGATCCATTAATCACCTCTCTCCACTACCTCTTTTCGTTCAAATTCTGTCAAGTTACAACTCTAATTTCCCATTTTCCACCCCACCTACGTCTCACACATAATTTGCCAACAGAAGAGAAAGAATTTCCATTTTCTTTTCACACTACCCGATGAGATATTGTCATTTCAATGTCGAAAAAATGTACAATTTGTAGTAGATAATAATATGTACAGGTTCTAAATTATAATTTTTAATAAATATATATACGTGCGTATATAGTTACGTGAATTTATAAATATACATAAGAAGATATACACATGTATAATATTATTCAGGTGATATAATATATATATATATATATATATATATATATATATATATATATATGGTTCTTGGTCACATGAGGGTATAGTGGCATGAGGGAATTTTCTTTAATCATGTCACCCCGACCAAGGCGGTAACGCTACTGATGTGCAGGGGGCTACATAGGAGTGAAAAGATTGGAAAAAAGGAAGCCGGAAACCACATCCTAAACAGGGAACAAGGGATGAGCCTCTACACCTGTTCAATAGACATGGGTGAAGTGTGAACCTGGCGATAGTGTAGTCTATCTACTCCAATAAGGCCTGCGAGTTACTACTATTATGGCTAGAGGGGGTAAGCGTAGTAACTATGACCTCTCCCGTCGAAAACGATTGTTGAAAATGTATACTTAGACAAGAAAATAATAAACGAAAACTCAAAATCCTAGAAGCTATCTACATCAAACAGCCTAAACCTATCTTAAAGAAAATAAATTTCGACATCTCTACTAACATACTCCAATGACTGTAATCGACAGGAGAGGTCATAGTTACTACTCTTACCCTCTCTACCCATATTGTAGTAGTAACAGACCAATACCCTCATATATATATATATATATATAGATATATATAAATGCAAACTTATCAATATACTCGTTTCGAAAAACCCTCCGCGTATATATGCAGTAAGAAAAATGGTTGTAAAAAAAAGAAAGAGCTAAGCACATGAACATCAGTCAAAGCGATTTGAACCGAGCCAGTACGTAGCTCAAAGAAAAATTCCGAGACGAGTAATCAATAACAAAAAAGCGCTCAATACGTAAGCAAAGCAGAGCCAACCTTCCCTGAAGATCCGTTTAGGTGAAACCTTGGTAGGTTTGTTGATTTAAGAGATAAATTATTTAATTTAGAATCTGACACATTTGTTATTTAAATCATATATACAATAGATACATGTTTTTATATACAATATATGTATACCCAGCCGAACATACGGTAATTTTATGTATGATGCGATATATATATAATTTTGATTAATAAATTACTCATATTAAAATAGAAAGCAATTTACTTGGAGGGAAATGTATCTAAATTAGTTTAATTACAGGATCATCCAGAGTAACTTTATTTAAAATATTTCACTTTCTAGGCAATTTTCCCTTATCACTATGAAGGATATTTGAGGACGAATGTGATGGAAACCGGAGAATAAAAATTAAATTAAATCGGCTCGAATATGTGCCAACAAGATATATTTTTGGGAAGAGTAAGAAAAACGGCGAAAAATATAAAATTTGAATTTGGGTTTTCAGCGTTTTCCTTCCTTCGTGCGCATGAAAGTGAACATCGCTTTATTTCGATGTGGTTCTGGGGAATGAATCATTTCACACGAAATGTTACTGCTATGTCAGATTTTTTCCATAAAATTGTTTTTGGTATAAAAATGTATATATCCTTGTCCCGTATATGCTAGTTTGGGTTAAACGTCTTTTCGCATTTTTCCTAAGAACTTTTGGCAACTTGTATCTTCCTTTAATAAGTTTGATACAACTTTTTGTCCAATCACTGATGAAATGCTTAGTCTTTATTTTCATATATAGCATATTGTTATGGTGCCCTATCTATAGGAATGGGCTTTTCCTCCGTTGATAAATTCTAACCTGCGTGATTTCTGGGGACGCAGCTGTGAGAAAGTCTAGAGATTGTCGTAGGGCAGTCTAGACACAGCGTAACTATACTGTTTGAACGTACACTTCTGTTTTGCTGATTACTGACACTTATTGTATATATGATACGTTGTTCTAATACACTGTTTGAATTTACCTTCTTGTTTCTGTGTTTTACTTCAGGGCACTAACAAGGCTACAACATATATGAACATTCTTTATTTTGTAGCTTTGATATTAAGCAGTGAAAATATTACAACTAGACCCACTTTATGCTAATGGCAGAAAAAAAGACTGGGGGTAAGAGCAGAGGCAAAAGTCATTAATCATCTGGAAACCCCAGAAATTGACAAAAAACGCGTGACACAAAACCGGGTCTGCTGTTTCAAGGAATGTGACACCAGCCTCGAAGACAGTCATGGCCCGAGAGATCTTCTGTTGTAGAAAATGAGGCCTTGCTTGAAATGGTTGAAAAGAGTCAAGTACAAGTGCTTGTACATTGTTAGCAGCACCTTGTCCTTCGCAAAGTTTCATCAATCAAGAAAAGGAATCAAGAAAAAGAAAAGAAAGAGGAAAACAAATTACAGAAGAAATAGAAAGTGAAGAGGAAAATAAGTGAGAAAATGTTGAGAGGGAAGAGCCAATGACAATGGCAAAAAGAGAGAAAATTTTAATTTGTAGTGGAAGTAGATTTCAGACAGGTATTGACGTAAGTTACAATGTTTTTGACATTAAAAAATTATGGAATCCCATGCACAACAAAAAAAATTATGTATAAAATATAAAATAAAAGGATATTTAAAAAACAATGAGAAGATATAAATTCATTAGACTTAATAAAAAAATATAAATACAAATTATAAAAAAATATAATTTATATATTATTATATATATATTAATTATATATATATTAATTATATATATTTTATTAATATATTTATATATATATATTATATATATTAATATAATATATAGTAATGTAATAATAATATATATTAATATAATATAATATATATAATATAAATATAATATAATATGTTATTAATATTATTAATATTAATATAACATATATTAATATAATAATAATATATAATAATATAATATGTATTAATTATTATATATATATTATCAATATATATATATTAATTATATATATGTTATTATTATATATGTTAATTATACATATAATATAAATTAGAAAAAAATAAATAATAAATTAAAATGAATTAAAATTAAAATAAAATAAAATAATAAAAAATAAACATAAAATAAATAAAAATATTATTAAAATAATAATAATATAATATTAATAATAATAAATATAAAATAATATAATAAAACAAAATAAAATTAAAATGCTATTACTACTACTAATAATAATAAATATAAAAAATAATAAACGTTCAAACGTTTCGTTGAATAATATACACGAATGATGTTTACTTTTATAATGAATTCCGTTCTATAATCAGTTTTTTGATGTTAAGATGAAATTCATCAATGAATGTGTTGTGAATCTTCGTCGCCAGTTTGTTGTGGCAAATCTCAACGCAAATCTTCGTCACCAATTTTTTATGGACTTGTTGTGGCAAAACTTCGCCGCAAAGTTGTAGTGAACGGTATTACCGGAAAGTAAGACACGGAACACAGAAGGTAGATTAAAAAATGTGTATTAGCATAACAAGTATATATGTACAAAGTAAGTGTTAGTAATGAGTAAATAGAAATAAGTAAGATTGAACGGTAGAGTTATGCTGCTTATTGCCTGACTAGTAGCTGCCGTTAACTGCGTACTAGCTACGTTTTTAACTGCTGTTAACTGCCTCCCGGAAGTCACGCTGGTAATTATATATTAAGAGGAAGAGTCCATACTTCGTAGGAGGGCATCATAACAGAAAGCGCCGCAGTTTTTCCTACACAAGTACTTTCGATCATCTCCAAGATAATCGCCAGGGGTGAATTACAAAGATAAAGTTATTGTAATTGTGATAAAATCTGCATTTCGTTGAAATGGTGATTTCAAAACACACATACGTGAATGAGCTCTTTTGTAATTTTTTTAAATCAATTTTTTTTTTAAAACCAAGCGTCCCAAAGTAAAGGAGATGATCAAAATTGGTAGCAGCCAAAATGTTATTAAATATTACACGTAGGTTTAATTTGTACATTGTTGGTTTGTTGATTGTTTTCCTGTTCCCGCTCGATCGCCGAAGTTAAGCAACGTTGAGCCAGGTCAGTACTTAGATGGGTGACCGCTTGGGATTACCAGGTGCTCTAAGCGTTTATGTGCGTTGTGGTGCAGTGAATATCGGCTCGGAAAGGGAAATCACTTACGCACTGGTACCCTTGGGAAAGGTATTAATCCGTCCCTTCCCTCCAGTGATGGGTTAAATAACTAAGGTCATGCAATCTGTGGCGAACTTCTGCACCGGTTATTTGTTATCAGCAATTCCAAAAAGTGTGGATGGTGCTACACAAACCTTCACCAATCTAAACAATTCTTTGTGCGACAGTCTGAGTTAGACACTCATACGTCGAAATCGACAGGAAAGTCCATTATATATATATATATATATATATATTACTGACTAAAAGTTATTAGTTGTAGTAGAGTCTCGCTTTTAAGTGAGGTAATTATAAGTGGTTGGCGCATATACACTACCGGCCATAATTAGTAGGCAACCCCAGTTTTAAAAAAAATGATGTACTTCATACTATTTTTTAGTATTTATTACCAAGTGGATAATTCTAAATGAAAATAGAATGGTTCTTTTGTTAATACTAAAAATATTATGAAATCCATCATTCCTTTTAAAAGACTGGGGTGGGGTGGCCTAAAAATTATGGCTGGTAGAGGATAACTTCGTATATTATATATTTCATATGTTATAACAACGTAAAAGTGTTATGTCCAGTATTAATGGTGCATTAGTTTTGTTTCGTCTAAGTTATGTAATAACTATTAATATGCGTTTTCTTTTGCAAAATCTAATTATTTGCAATAAAACGTACAGAAAGATTGGAAAGTCGTAGTTCTTTGGGTGTAAAAATGATATGTCAGAAAGCATTTGCATCTAATGAAGTTGGTTAAGCCTTGATTTGAATTTGAATTGATTCAGCAAATTTGAATCAATCAATGACAGTCAAGAACTCAGCAGGTGCATTTGCTATGAATTCTGTTTTCCTGGAATGGGCGGATGACATTTAGCCTACAGACTAAATTCTTGATGCTGAATTTTATGTTGGAACTTTTTCTTTACTTGACATTTCTTCTTCTAAAGAAGAAGGAGAAATAGAAAAAGAAGGAAAACAAAGAAGATGATGAATAAGCAGAAAAAGAAGTAGAAAAAAAGAAAAAAAGAGTAAAAGGAGAATAAGAAAAAGAAGTCAGTCAGTTAACTGCCATACGTGGTACACGCTTTGGGCGATCATGTCTCGAAAGAGACATGACTGACTGAGCACAAGATTATCCCGTAGCAGGTTTCCATTGCTTCCTGCGGTAGACTGGTTGCAAGCCAAGGCTATAGAACCCAATATGTTCTGTTATTTAACCCATAACTGGAGTGAAGAAACGGATTCATACCTTTCCCAAAAGTACAAATCAGAAAGAAGAAGAAACAGAAGAAGAAGAAATAAATGATTGAAGAAAAAAAAACGAACTAGAAAAAGAAGAAAAAAGAGACAAAGGAGAAGAAAAAAGATAAGAAGAAAAGAAAGAAACGTAATGAATTTGATCATGGCTCTTGAGGTATTTCCCTACCATATTGGTCATAGTAAAGTGTTTCTTTTCACAACTCTTCCCAATCCTTTTTCTGCCATCCATTTAAACAGACTTGTTAGCTATGTTACTCACTGTTTCTTACAAATAAATTAGTGGATATAATCTCATTTCTAAACAATTTTTAATCTATTAATGAACTTTTCGAATCATCATTCTAAACCTTATATAAAAAGAACAGTGTTACAAATAAATGTAAACATGATAAGATGAACCAAGCAGAACTTAGTGGCACAAAATAACCGAAATGTAAGGCCCCATAATAAGGAAGTCGTTACTCTAGTAATAATATGTGTTTTTTAAACTAATGATTGAGGGGTAGAAAATTAACAATTGAAATCACTTACCTGTTAAGTGGAGATCATTTCTAATAGTGAAAAACGAGAATTCAGTTTGTTTTCTTTTTTATATCGTCTTGGCTGAGGCGTAAAGGATACAAATCCTATATAATCCATCAAACAACTAAAATACACAAAATAAATTGCACACACGCAAATAATGATTCAAGCGGCAAAAAACTCTTCTTTTTCACAAGTCAATGTGAACAGTATTCTGGATCGTGATTGGTCATCAAATCGCAAAATTCAAAATACGTCAGCAATACGTCACAGGTAAAGAAAAAAATTCCTCGCCGGAGCCACCCCACGTGACTGGATTCAATATTTAAGGATGGCCTCTAACCGGTTACAACAGTCAGTCAGGGGAAGCGGTTAGCTGACACCTCGTCACAATGTAAGGAAGAAACATCAAACTGACTCGGTCACGCCAACCTGGTCACATCACATCTTTGTCCAATTTTCTCTCTACATTTTCACACCAAGCCGCTAAAGAAGACAGCACACAACCAAATGGATACACGTGTTAATGACAACTATTTTTGTTTTGCCTTCTCCTTCTCTCAGCCTGTCGCGACCTACTAAAAAGAGGAAGGAACGAAGATTTTACAATCAATATCTACACAGACATAAACTCTAAACTTCTACGAACAATTTCAGCTACAAAACAGCATGCATTTTCTCAATTAACATTTTTCTTTCAATTAACGAAGTTCACTTATATTTTCCATTTTACACATTTGTCATTCTGTAAATAAATCATTGCTTTAATATACACACGAAATATTTTATCCTTTTACATTTCAACCTTAAACCATCTGATGCTTAAATTGTGTTTGACACAAGGCCAATTAACCAAGCATCATAGGTGCCCCCTTCAGGCGAAAGTGACGTACAGCATTTCTGATTGGCTTGCTGTTTCATGGCAGTAGCAGTTATAAATCTGTTGTTGTGCGCTTGGTGATTTCGGGATCGACGGCTTGTAAAGCATTGTTCCAGTGGGGTCTCTTTGGATAAAAAAGCACGATGTTGAAAGACACGAAATTTTTCATGACCGTAAGGCATATTATGCTGAGGCAATCCTGTGCACTCGTAGAAGTGTATTAATGACAGATTTATTAGTATTTTTTGCTGCTAGAATGAAAATAACAATTATTACTGTTATTTGAGATGAATTATTGTCATTTCTAACTCGAAAGGCACCATTTCTAAATGTCAGTTATTTCAAACCATGTTTAAATTTGTAAAGGAATATATTGATAATAATATACAGTAGCGAGCATAAAGATCAGAACGATGCTAAGAAAGTCTAAATATGAAATAAATTTTGTTTTAAAGATTCAAAGAACATTTTATCAAGGAAAAAAAAAGAGATATAAAGGTAAATTGTATAATTCCAAAATATAAAGTTCAATAAACTTATTTTAATAAAGTTATAAGAGTAAATGTAACATTCGAAAAAATAGATGATCAAAAACATCAGAACGATTAAATAAAGCCATAAAATTTAATAAATATTTTGCATTTTTGAAATTTCTTTTAGGGTAAGAATAAAAAAAATCGGGTATTTTACTAAATTACACCTGCTCTTTACTGGCTATTGCATTGTAAACATGGTGAAAAATTTCGGTGACGTCATTGGAACGAAAAAAAAACTGATAGTCAAGTTATGAAATTAAGATAAACACTCGATTGAGGATATTTCAAAGAGTGTGGAGAAATCTAAAAGTGTTATTCAGAGTATTTTAAGAAGCATGATGAACTGGGTCATGTGAAGCCAAGAAACCACCAGGCAGGCCGAGGAAAACTACTGCAAAGGAAGACAAATGGATTAGTAAAGAATAAAAAAAGGATCGATTTGCGATAGCAACCGCTATCTCTAAAAGAGTTAATGCTAGCCTTTGCATTAAAATATAAAAGCACACTATTTCACGAAGACTTAATAAAATAAATTTGAACTGTCGAGTAGCCTCTACGAAGCCTTACATTTCTAAAAAGAATCAAATGAGCAGATTGAAATTTGCCACTGAACACGTCATATGGACAGAAGAACAGTGAGATTGTGTTCATTTCAGCTATGAGTCAAAGTTTAACCTGTTCGGTTGTGACGGGAGAAGGTTCGTTCGACGCAGTCTTAAGGTTCGATATTTGCCTCAGTACACTAAAAGCAGCGTTAAATTTGGAGGAAGAAGTGTGATAGTGTTTGGTATGATTTCAGCTGCTGATGTGACGAGATCTCTTGTTAGGCTATACGGTAAAATTAAGCAACTGTATACAAAGAGATATTGAAGAAACATGTTGTACCTAATTTGAAAACTGCAATTAATCAATCGGCTGTATTTGTGCAAGATAATGCGCCATGTTACACAGCAAAGTCTTTTAAGACATTTCTTTCTGAGGAGGATGTTACTGTTATGGAGATGCCTGCTCAAATGCCAGACATGAATCCTATTGAGAATGTTTGGAAGTTACTAAATGAAAAAGCTAAGGAAAAGAATCCAACAAACGTCGAAGAACTATGGACTAATTTGAAAAGAGAATGGGAGAAAATATCCATTAATGAATGAAAGACATTAAAATAGCAAAATATGTCAAGCTGTTATTGAAAGTAAAGGTTTTTCATATCAAGTACTAATCAATTATGAACACTATTTTCATTTGGATATGATGTATCCATTATAATCGTATGATTTTGTTAATCGTTCTGATGTTTTTGATCATCTATTTTTTCAAATGTTATATAATTATTCTTATAACTTCATCAAAATAAGTTTATTGAGCTTTATATTTTGAAATTATATAATTTACATTTATATCCTTATTTTTCCTTGATAGAATGTTCTATGAAGCTTTAAAATAAAAAGTTATTTCACGTTTAGACTTTTTCTTAACATCGTTCTGATCTTTATGTTCGTTACTATATATTATCGTCAGATGTCATAAAACCAGAACAATGAGGGAACAAAGCAGTGAATTTGCTTAGAAACATCAAAGTAAGGCTTTCAATCCAAAGAAGGGATTAGAGATAATCTTACTTTTGGATTATTTATCTGCAAAAAGAATACTGTAATGAAAAAAGAGATTTATTATAAAATATTGTATGGTAGGGGGTATCAAGAATCAGATATTGAGGTTTTTTTAAAAGATAATGATCCCAAATTTCCTTTTAAATTAGTCCAGAAAATGTCGATTTCGAATTTTTAATCTATCTTAAGAAATTGAGCAACTTACTCGGATATCCTTGCTATTTTCGTTCTTACAACATATATATATATAGCAACTGAAATAACCCAGGAAAAGATTTGGCAAAAAATTTCAAGAGATTCCATTAATATTAAGTTAAATATTCAAACTGTTCCAACAGAGCTAGCTAATTTTTTCTTCCGGCAGGGGTTGATAACGCAGGTTTTATAGAATCGGTAGAAATATATATACCCCAAATGTAAAATATTGAATTTCCATATGAAATATATATATATATATATATATATATATATATATATATATATATATTAAAACTTGTTATATTTGTATCTGATAAAAGGCTACTCCAGCTAAAAATCTAGTGTTAACGCAGTAGATTTCCGCTCTGAGCTATTAAAACAAAATATTCTACTAGGTGTGTACGAGCTACTGTCAACATTACGGAACTAGTGGAGATGGGAGTGAATAAAGAGTAATAGTAATAATTTTGTCTTCAAAATATTTTTCAAACAAAATCAATTTTCGTGATATCAACGCAGTTAATAATGGTGACGTTGATATTTTTAATTATCTTTTTCACGAACCAAACATTTTTTAAAAAATCGGTAATTTTACAAATTTTTAATATTTGCTAATTTTTTTAGTTTGATGAGTTTCTTTTCCTTTTAAATACAGCCAGTATCATTATCCTTCATAGTAGAACTAATATCTTCTCGCTGTAAGCTTGTCATGAATCTAAATCTAGGCACAAATTATTTTTCTTCTGTAATATATTAAAAAGTCAAATATGAATATGCTCTGCTTTAAATGTTATATAAATTATTATCGTTTTTGTTCTGTTTATGTTTAACGATTCATTATCTGCCATAAGGAAATAGATTATGAATTGATTACTTCGTTATAGTTCCATAAAATTAGTTGCTTTAATGACATTACAAATGATGATTATAGCTTGCCACGTAACTAACAAAAGTGAGCATTCATAAACTAAAGAGTTTTCTTAAAATCAATATTTATTTATTTTTATACTATCGTTGACCAACAGTATTCACAGTATTCGTACTATTACCCTCATCTTGTTCGAAATTCTTATCATCTGAAGAAAGCCGGAGCGTACAACAGTTGAAATGTCGTACAAATGGCAACAAAGATTAGGACAATAGTCCGAATAATGTAAATACTGTAAATATTACTTCATCTCAGAAATATAGACAAATAGAATGATCTATTATTAAACGTCGTACAAATGGCAACAAAGATGAGGACAATAGTCCGAATAATGTAAATACTGTAAATACTACCTCATTTCAGAAATATAGACAAATAGAATGATCTATTATTAAACGTCGTGCAAATGGCAACAAAGATGAGGACAATAGTCCGAATAATGTAAATACTGTAAATACTACCACATCTCAGAAATATAGACAAATAAAATGATCTATTATTAAACGTCGTACAAATGGCAACAAAGATGAGGACAATAGTCCGAATAATGTAAATACTGTAAATACTACCACATCTCAGAAATATAGACAGATATCGTTGATCAAATACAAAATTTAAAGGCTTAGATGGAATGGCTTAAATAGATACAGCAAGGTGCTTACCGTAAATATATGTAAGATAGATGAAGGATGACCATAGATTGAAGAAGTTAAGATTGTAATGACCTGAGAAGCATTTACTCTGGCGATTGTTCGATAGCGTAAGAATTATGGGAAATAAGTTGTCTGAATAGAACACGCTTCTTAACAATGGAATGCAAAGGAACGAACAGTAGTTGATGCTAAGTATGTTACCTTGTATTTTCAAACTTTGAAGGCATGAACAGGTGAAACTAAGTAATGTAACATCTGCCATGATAAAAGTGAGAGTGTTGCGTTTTGTCGGTGGGAAAATGGAGGTTAGCTGAAAAATAATTTACCACCTACCAGGCCACCTACACGCTTTTTAATCTGTCATGGCTGGAAAATGATGATTGGATAGCGCCAGTCTGCATATCACAGCAATGCTTCATTTTTTGTTTGATCTGACTCCTGTAAAGACTGAACATGGCAGGTTGGGTGCTTTTGCAGCAATACAAGGAACCAGACATTTTTCCAGGATTATTAACGATGGCGCGTATATTTGATTTACATATGAGGTCTGGAGTGATCTTGGAACGAAATCGACGTCCATGGAAAGGAGCCACGTTAAGATAAAACTATTAATTATGACGATCTATCTATCTATCTATCTATCTATCTATCTATCTATCTATCTATCTATCTATCTGTCTTGCTAGTTAGTTAGCTAGAAGGATTTAACTGTTAATGTTCATATTTCCTGTTCTTTCTTTTTTACCTATGTTCACCCTATACAAAGCCCAAAGTCTACTCACAGTTAAAGGTTACTACTGGAATTTGTTGTTTTTGTTTGGTAAGCTGTAAGAAGTGCACTCTATAAGAATATCTGGGACGAGGTTAAAGTTTTAATTATCAGTGTAGCATCCTCTTGGGCGTCGATTTCACAAAGTAGGGATCCCGGAGAGAGGCTGACCGAGTGCAACATATCTTACTACTAGAATACATAGCGAATGAGGGTAGTAAACCTCATTGAACGCGGCATGGTAAGACATAGCCGGGTAGCTTAGATTTGGTAGAACTAACGAATGTAGCTCTCCTAAACATTTTCAGCCGATGTAAAATACTTGTCAAAGTCAAGATATAGAAGCAGCAGATAAACAGAGTGCAACGTATTTGGTCAACGTGATCAGCGGCTGAGAATATTTTTCAAACTTCTGCTTAGAATACGAGGGTCATTTAATAAATAAGGTAAATTTTTCGGTATGAGGATTTCTAATGGAGATAGAAGCTTACTTTTGTATCCTTTACTTCTTTTTCAAAGGGATTTAATTTTTTTTTGCAGATTGAAAAAAGCTTTGAAAGTTTTGGAGGTTAACAAAGATGGCCGGCCAATAAGCATGCTCCAAGATTGAAAAGAGGTCAATTATCAAGTTTTTGTTTGCTAAAGAGTGGAAACCAGTTGAAATTCATAGAAGAATGTCAACTGTGTATGGTGCCACATGTTTCAGCCAAAAAATGTCTACAAGTGGGCTAAATTGTTTAAAGAAGGACGGGGCAGTGTTGCAGATGAAGGCAGGCCTGGGAGGCCTACAGAAATGAGGTCTTCTGAGGTGACCAAATAAGTCAATGACCTCATTCCGTTTGACAAAAAGGTGACAGTGGATGACATTGCAAGGTCTTTGAGCCTATCTGTTGAGACAGTACACAAAATTGTCCATGATGACCTTGTGTACTCGAAGGACAGCTGCAAGGCCTCACACAGCCGTCCAAACGGTGTAGATCATCAACGAGCTGGCTTGGAAACTGCTCCCTCATCCCCCTTCTTGCTTCTTTAGACTTTCACCTAGATTTATCCAGTACCTTATTTCCTTTGTTCCATCTAATCCTTATTTAAAAAATATAATGTAATTTTTTGTAACTTTGTATAATATTTATGCAGTACACTGTAATCTTTATTCGGTAAAAAATTTCATTGCTAATCGTTCATTACTTTTTAAGTAAACACATATTTATGTCTTTGTTGTTTTCGACCCTTATATTATGGCCGCTATTATATATATATATATATATATATATATATATATATATATATATATATATATATATATATAAGGAACCAAGAAAAAAAATTTTAACAACGTCCAAAATATTAATATAAAAGAGTGCTCAATATATAATATATAGAGCTGTGAATATTTATTATTATATTTTAGAACATGTACAAATGTCATATATATATCCACTAAAAATCGTACATTTGTTTCGACATTGAAACTACAATGTCTCATCAGGTGACTGACCGCTTATTTGTACAGCTATAGAATATTTTTGTATTTAAGCACAGTTTTTATAATTAATCCAATTATTCTCCGTATATGTGTTTGATTTCATCCATTGCAAATCCTAAAGCTGAAAAATATACATCAGAAACACCATGAAGGTATTTAAAAAGCGATTTTACAATCACCTCTCATCCTTCAATAACAAAAAAAAAATATGATGTCTCTCTCCAAATACTTTTGGAAGTTAAAAGACGAAAATAAAACATCTAAAGTTAAATAGAAAATCCTCAAACAAACAAGAACAGCTAAATCAATAAAGGAACCATGCTTCCTTTGTCTTCAAGAAAAAATTGAAATCATTAAATATATGAATAGCAACAAGCTTTTAAAGGCTTGAAATCACAGCAAACTGCGAGCACATTAAAGAACTAAACTTACAATCATGCTAAAAAATACTACAAATCCAGAGCAAGGACTCCTTAGAAATGATACACCTTCATAGTACTAACAAGACTCTTACACACACCACAAACCGTGATCTAATTTAAATTTTTAAAAAATTAAAAATTTCATAGAAAAATCGATTTTCTAAATACAAAATTAGATTAATTATAAAACTGTGCTTAAATACACACATTAAATTTTACCTATTACCTTAAATATAAGCATACCTATTACCTTAAATACAACATTACCTTCTACATTAAATTCTACCTATTACGCACCCATTTCCTACTTACCTATTACCTTAAATGTTAACATTAAATGTTACCTCTTACATTAAATGTTACCTATTACACACCACAAACTGTGATCTAATTTAAAATTTAAAATTAATAGAAAAAATCGATTTCCTAAATCCAAAATAAAGGTTAAATTTACAAAATCAGATTAATTATAAAAACTGTGCTTAAATACAAAAATATTCTATAGTTGTACAAATAAGCGGTAAGTCCAACCCTATCCCTTCCCACCCCTTACACCTCCCTACTCTGCTCCTCTAAGAAATCCAAAGGATAAAGTCTAGCTGCAAGATCATAAAACTTACATCCTATCTGCTAATGATAAATCTGTCTGCAAAATTCCAAGACACTCATTAATCAACTATATTCACTACCCACACCACTTTCGTCAAAATTCAAACGGACAATTCACAAGACTTATTCCCTTATCACTAACCCCCACCAACATCCCACACACAACTCACAAAGTATAAGAAAAGAGGCTTTCCATTCCTGTGCACACCAACTGATGAGACATTGTAGTTTCAATGTCGAAACAAATGTACGATTTGTAGTGGATATAGATATAAAATTTGTACATGTTCTAAAATATAATTTATAATATATATATATATATATATATATATATATATATATATATATATATATATATATTCTCGTCTGTCAAGCTCAGTGGGGATAATCTGTGAAGAAACAGCTAATAATTCCCTCAAATATTTAGCTGTCATTTTTTACGGCAGGAGTATACTTATATAGAATAATGACATGATCAATATGCTGACGTTCATCATTGCTCCAAACAAAAGGAAGGAAACTTCCATCAATACTGGTAAAAAATTTACCTCCGACTTGACTTCAGAAACCTATTTTTCTGAAAAATAGTTTTAATAGAAAGATTTTATAAATTTCACCCGATAGCAGTACTAAGTGTTCGGTTAAGAAATGTCAAATATTCAGTTCTAAAGAAACTGCTAATATCATCATTTCTATTACTCTTACGAAGACTCTTTCTCTTCTATTTCCGACAATACGTCTCGCACTATTCTGAACAAAGTTTAGAAAATATCAACGAAGACGATTGTAATGTATACAGGAGACGTTATGAGGCAACAAGCAAAAATATTTATCTTATCTAGATCTTTGAGGTGTTGTCAATAAAAAGCATTCCCCTGGTGAACCAACTAAAGATTTCTTTCCTTTAAGAAAATCTTCAAGACCGGCCAGTGCTCAAAAGTTAAAAAAAATGAAAAGAAAAACTAATGAAAAACTCATTTCTAAGACAGTAACTGATAATAACCCCGCCTTAAGCCGATAATTCACTGTTAAACTTATCTTAGCCTCCTGCTTAAAACGGCAGTGAAAAAAATCAGAAGATTCCTAAAGACTTCTTCACTATTTCTCTTATTTCACCCTCTCTCTCTATCTCTCTCTCTCTCTCTCTCTCTCTTACTGCAGCTATATAGATAGGGAGTGAGAAAAAGAGGGGTGGAGAGAGAAAGAAAAAGAGACAAGATGATAAAGACAGAAAGACAAATATAGAGAGGAATAGTGAGAAAGAGAAAGAGAGAGACAGATTGTGTGTGTGAGAGAGAGAGAGAGAGAGAGAGAGAGAGAGATTAGTTAACAAATGTGCAAATCTACTCACTTTCTACTTGGCTAAGTAGAGAGTGAGAACGATTTCTTGATCATCCAAAACTGTTTTGTTTTAGTCTTCATTTATTCACATCAAGTAAACCATTTTATTTCTGTTTGTATAAACTTTGTTTACTACTCAATCTTAGTTTCCGAGATTCGTTGTTTATTTTAATGAACATTAAAAACATAAAATGACTTTTAAATGATTCTTTTTATGAAAGATATGTCATGAAAACCAAAAGATTATTTGCTTTTGTGGGCCATGAAACTGTCAAGTTTAGATTCTCAACGTCATGGAAAGAAAATTGAAGAAAAAGAAAAACGCAAGAAACCAGGGAATATCAACTAAAAGAATTTAAAAAAAATTAAAAAAGAAGGAAAAAAGACGTATAGAATGAATAAAATGAATGAAAAAAGAGGTATAGAATGAAATGAATGAAAAGATAAGGAATTGTGGATGCAGACAAAAATAACAATTGGGACGATAATAAGCTCCTGAAAACACACACACACACACACACACACACACAAACACACGCACACATACATATATACAGATATACCTCCACTTATTTTCGATAACTAGGTTTTAAATTAAATTAAAAAAAAGAATGTTCTTGTAACTATCGTTTCATTTTTAATTGAAAACTAAATGACTAAATTTACTATTTCCAGTAAGCAAAATACTCTGGTGACTTTTAACTAGAAATTATATTGATTAAAATCGTAACTTTTTGGGAGTTTTTAAAATTCATCATTTTTGGCTTCTATTTTGACATCTTCACAAGTTTGTAAAAAACAGTTAATCCTCGCTTTAAAAAATCTTGCAGAGATAAGATCTATATCGCTATTTTTTTTAAAAATTAGCAATTTCAAAGTTAAATGAATCTGATTTACTCAAGAATTAGTTGTTTATAGCATGAAATTTAGAATAAAAATATTTCTTAATCACGTAGCTCTGATCTTTTTGACTTTTGAAGTGAGTGATGACAGCCAGATGACGTGATAAAGGATTGATGACAGCTAAGTATGGTTGACCAGAATTGACATAATTGTCCAAATATTTTCCTGTACGGGAAACAAACCGTGAAACACATGACCTTTTAACACATGAAACACGTGAAACAGAAAATACCATGCAAAAAGAACTTCATATACACAAAAAATAGATAAAAATTAATACAAATTGTTTAAAATATCTTTTGACTCGAAGATTTGTAATGAACCTTTTCATATTAGATTAGTAAATACGGTCTTCACTTAATAACTTAATAATCTAACCGCGACAAGTCTTTGAAGAAGATTTTAAAAAATATCTTTGAAATTTTATATGTTATCATAATTAAGCCGGAAAAAATAAAAACAGTTCTTGTAAAAATTTATTATTTATCAAAATATTTTTTCAGATTATAATGTCTTTAATACATATATATATATATATATATATATATATATATATATATATATATATATATATATATATATATATATTTTAAAAAGTAATTAAAAGCATAGTTTTGTTGCATTTTTTATTTTACTATTCGAAGCAGATTTTCGGAAAAACGGCCAACTGATGAAGAAAAAAAGATAATTTACATTACTCCAAGGATTCTTGCGTTTAACTTATAAAATTTCTTGATATTTCATGATTTAAGTATAGATGTGTAACAGATGTAAAAAAAACGTTTTTGCCGAAGTTTATAAAAGTAATAATATAAAAATACTTTTACTCATTTGTAAATAAGTTCTGAAAATTTCATAAAAATTACATGACAATTACTTGATTTCTGAAAGAATCTCTAACTTAATGTGTTTTTACCGAAAAAAAAAATTGCGTAAAATTGCAATATCCATAGTAAACTCTGGTAACAATTTGCTTACAGGCTGACGAAAACAAAAAGAAAATTTTTACCAAAATTTTGAACATGTGAGACAGGATTAAATTTATATTCTAAATAATTAAGAAATACTTTGATTTTTCCTCTTAACAATAACATCAGCGTTTTGACAGGAAAAGTTTATGTTTATTCAGTTTTGGGCCTTATTTCTTCAGGCTACGCTGTTTTTCTTTCAGTGAATTATTTGATGTACTTCTATGTATATGTCTTGAACAATAACAATTACGAAAAATTGAGATTTATGATATACTGGGTGGTATATTTATATTTTTGTTGTATTTGTTAAGTTTCTTGACTAGTTTTGGCCGACATAGCTATCACCAAGAGAGAAATTTCATGTTTATTAGTAGCAGTGAATAACGGGAGTGAATGATGGTCACTGAGGAAGTTGAGCTTTGTTTGATGTATTTTTACTCTTGTTTTTATGCAATTTATTTTTGGTCAGTTCTGGTACTTGTCAATGGATCTATTTCAAATTGTTGAGAGGTTGGTAGACACAAGAGCCTCAGATTTAACTTTTACACATTTTGACCATTTTATTGAGTGCTAGGAAAGATGTGTGCATGTGTTACGAGGATGCATTTATATACAAAAATAATATTAATAATGTATAAAAAGTTATAGTAAGGGATTCTATTGAGTCCTAAGTGTTATTCTCAAAAAGTTTTAATTCAGAAAGTAGTCGTAAAAATAAGGAACTTAAAAATAGAACGTTTGGAAGTTTGTAGAATGATCTAGAGAGTTCTAAAAGGTTCTAGAATATGCAAATTAGGTGTTAGCATCTATAAAAATAGGTTTTGGGCACGGAGCAGTCATTTGATAGCAGGATGGGTTGACCTCTACAACTCCGGTTAAGATTCAAGATGTATATCCAGCCGAAAGAATCCCTAAGTCGACGACAAAATACCTAAAACTTGAAACAGTTGATAAAAGGATGTGCTGAACTTATCAGCACTGGTTGCGATTCAACGAAATATTCCAGCCGAGAGAATCTTTCTAGTTGATGACAAACAAAAACTTGAAAGAGTAGTTAAAAGGATTTTGCTGTCATATCAACTCCGGTAAAAATTTTAGGATTGAAATCCAGTCAAAAGAATTTCACAGACAAAATCCGAACAACTAAAACCTGAAAAAAACCTCATGGAACTATTTGGGTAAATATATATTTTTGCCTTTTGCATAGACCAAGCCAATAATTAGTCTTTATATACGCATTTAAGGATTGCCAAAAGGTATAGCACTTAACTTCCCCGCCAACTTAACTGGGAAGATGTCTGACAACTTCCCCTCCTCTCCTCGCCTTACCTTTTTTTTCTCTCCTCGTAACACTTCGCAGGGCAGTAGTAAACTGTACGTTTTCTATGTCTCTTGATTTGAATACCAAACTGTATATTTGTAAATATTTTTGTCTAATGTTTTGTGAATTAAATATTTGTCTGCATTTTAACTCTGAGTTTTGCTCAAACATGTTTATTTTCTCTTATGTTACAATTAACATGTAACAAAAATTGAAGGCTCGTCCGGAATCTATCGTAATAGTAGGTTATAGGTATGTTATTTTTTGAAAGTGTGTGTAATATATGTATGTGAATATATTTGCGTATGAGTGTGTGTGTGTGTGTGTGTGTGTGTGTGTGTGTGTATGTGTGTGTGTGTGTGTGTGTGTGTGTGTGTGTGAAAGGCTTCATCGCCTCTATAAACATGTCTGCCTAGCGTGGTTGAAGAAAGAAGGTGAGTCGGCTTAGTTACTTCATGGGTGAAAGCCTCTTCTACATAATATAAGTAAAGTTTATCCCATTACAAAACGATTATAATGTCTGAGAAATAAATATTGAGGGGGTGAACAGATAGACAATATATATATATATATATATATATATATATATATAGAGAGAGAGAGAGAGAGAGAGAGAGAGATACAAGGAGAGTTAGAGAAAGAGTGAAAGAGTGGGGCATCGCGGATATAGGGAGCAACATTGCATATCGACTTTCACGCTACACTGTGACCTTTCACTAAGTTTCTGATATTGTGTCCTCCTCCCAAACAAATATAACTTTCTTGAAACTTTTATTTTAGTTTTAATTGAAAGCTAAATGATCAAATTTACTATTTCTAAGAAGCAAAATATTCGTGTGTATTTCCAGCAGAAATTGTATTGATTTCATGAGTTTACGCTGAGTAGTAACAGATGCAAAAAAAAAAAAATTAACAACAGTTTATAAAAATAAGGCTTCCAAAATAATTTCATTCATTTGTGTATAAATTCTGAAAAATTCATTAAAATACGACAATTATTTTATTTTACAAGGATTTCCAAATTCTTCGGAAAAAACTGAGTTGCCTAATATTACGTTTTCCATTGTAAACTCTCGTAACAATATGGTTACTACGCTAACTAAAATCAAAACAAGATTTTTAGAATGTGTTAGAAGGAATTAGGAAGTATCAAAAATAATTAAAAAATACTTTGACTTTTTCTTTTAATAACAACATGAACATTTTTATGGAAAAAAGATCATTTTTATTAAATTAAGAACATTTATCTCATACTATACTGATTTTAGCGATTTAGTGTAAGTAGCTAATATATATATATATATATATATATATATATATATATATAAGTAAATACTAATTAATGAGCCAGACAGACGTACCTAGGTTTCACCGAAACAGATCGTCAGGGAAAGCTGTCCACACAACCTGATGAGACATTGTAGTTTCAATGTTGAAAAAAATGCACGATTTGTATTGGATATATATATATATATATAAATTGTACAGGTTCTAAAATATAATTTAGAATATATATATATATATATATATATATATATATATATATATATAAATATATATATATATAAAGAATAGACATCATAATTATCCCAAAACCCGAGGAACCTTTCGGCCAACACTTATCAAGGGCTTCGTTGGCTTAAATTGTAAAGGGTCATGAAAGAGGACACATTCAAAAGAGGACTACTCACAATACTGGGAGAAGATGGAACTCGTTTAAAAATAAACTTTAATGAAAATAATATATATATTAAAATGTAAGGGGCGTGCATACATATAATTCCACAAGAGTGAAATAAAAAAAATGTTATTCTCACAAACGCTCCAGTAATTGTAAGGAGCGAAGGAAATGCGCTTTCTGCCTGCACAGGCTCGGCTGCTGGAGTTTTAGGCAAATAGCCTCCAAAACACGAAGATGATACGCCAATCGAGAACTGTGCAGAACTGAAAACCAATTGTCCTCATACGAGGAGGAACATGCTTGATTGTCCAGCAGATGTTGGCCAATTGCTGAATCCAGAACAGCTTGGGTTGTTCTTATAGTTCTGAAAGGTCTGTCTGAACGTATATTCGCGGGGACGTGTTGTGCAACCTGCGTCTCCAACCTCAGACTGGTTCGTACTATATATGCCGCATCACAACAGCATTGAAATTTATAAACAACAAAGCTTTTCCAAAAACGGACAACCTATCCTTAATGAAAGATGGAAACACAGGTCTTGTCTGAAAAACAACACGCAACTGCACTGAAAAATAACCGGACGAAACACACGCTGAAACTTTATCAGTGACAGTTTGACATTTCCTTCCAAGCCAGGGTAATTTTAAGTACAAAGGACAGCGACTCGGCCCTTCAACTTTTGGTTCTTTAAAACGTTTGATCTTACGGTCAATAACCTGTTTTACCACAGTAATTGGGTACCCATTCCCTTCGAAAATATTTTGCGAGCGAATTAATTCGCTGCTCAAACACTCCGGAGAACAAATATTAAGGGCACGGTGAACCAAAGTTTCTATTAGACCAATTTTACGGGACTTAGGAACAAATGAGTTCCAATTAGTGTACAAACTGGTAAAAGTAGGTTTGCGAAATACCAAAGTCACGAAAACCTCGTCCCGTCGCTGAACATAGACATCCAAAAATGGGAGACATCCATCCTTTTTCTGTCTCCATTGTAAACTGAAGAGAGGGATGTAAAGACTTTAACTGAACTAAAAAGCGTTCAGCGTCAGAAGCGTTATTAAATAATGAAAAGCTGTCATCAACGTAACGTCGATATATTAAAGGCTCATCAACCTTCTCAAATAACACACGCTCATGATATCCCACAAAAAAAGAACAGGACCGAAAGGACTACCCATCGCAACGCCGTCTGTCTTTGCATACATTGTCCCGTCAAAACTAAATTCGACTCCCTCATAAGTCAACCGCATACACTCTAAGAATAACTCCCCGGGAATCACTGCGGCGCCCAAATTCCCTCTATACAACATGTCTACACAAATGTTTATGGGATCATGTAACGGAACATTCGTGTACAGACTATGTCGAAAGAGACCATAAATTTGTCTCTCGAGGAAAAAATCTATGTTTCTGACGAAACTAGAAAAACTGAAAGAGTCGAGAACATTGTACGTAGACAGTGCATCAGACAGAGGTTGGAGAATCTCTGGTAAGATAGAAGCCAAAATTCAACTTTGGCTATTGTCCTTGTATAAGAAAAATTTGATTTCCAAAGACATCTACAGCAGGATTAGGCACGTAGGCTCGCAACGCCCTAGGATGTATGGCCTTCCAAAAGTTCATAAGGAAGGAGTCCCACTTAGACCTATTTTGTCTATGGTGGGGTCTGTACAGCATTAGTTGGCTAAGTGGTTGGCTGAGATGATAAAGTTTCGGCATGTGTTTCGTCCGGTTATTTTTCAGTGCAGTTGTGTGTTGTTTTTCAGACAAGACCTGTGTTTCCATCTTTCATTAAGGATAGGTTGTCCTATTTTTGGAAAAGCTCTGTTGTTTATAAATTTAAATGCTGTTGCGATGCGGCATATATACGACGAACCAATCTGAGGTTGGAGACGCAGGTTGCGCAACACCTCCCCACGAATATACGTTCAGGCAGCCCTTTCAGAACTATAAGAACAACCCAAGCTGTTCTGGATTCAGCAATTGGCTAACATCTGCTGGACAATCAACCATGTTCCTCCTCGTATGAGGACAATTGGTTTTCTGTTTTGCACAGTGCTCGATTGGCGTATAATCTTTGGGTATTGGAGGCTATTTGCCTAAAACTCCAGCAGCCGAGCCTGTTCAGGCAGAAAGAGCATTTCCTTCGCTCCTTGCAATTACTGGAAAGTTTGTGAGTGTAACATTTTTTTTTATTTCACTCTTGTGGAATTATATGTATACACGCCCCTTACATTTTAATATATATATTATTTTCATTAAAGTTTATTTTTAAACGGGTTCCATCTTCTCCCAGTATTGTGAGTATTCCTCTTTTGGGTTTGTCCTTTTTCATGACCCTTTATAATTTAAGCCAACGAAGCCCTTGATAAGTGTTGACCGAAAGTTTCCTCGGGTTTTGGGATAATTATGACGTCTATTTTTTTTAAAGTTATTTGGGGTTTCTCTGGGTACAAATCATTATATATATCTATATATATATATATATATATATATATGAAGTAAGTCAAAACATTTCTTGCTAAAATGGGTATTCAACGAAATTTAATTTCGTAATTTTTTGACCTTTATATATTTGGCTCTGTAAATAGATAATGCTATTTATCTCGAGCCCTCCACCTTGATCAATTTTAATATTAATAAAATTAATATTAATAGGATCAGGTTTGGGGATTTTACCTATTTCCTTATTCTTTTTGTATTTTGAATTATATATATATACTGATGTATTGATTGATTGTAGTCGGAGAAAAAGAACAAGTATATCAAAGTAAGGTTTAACGGCCAGTTTCTTTTGATATCTTTATATTTCTTACTACAGCTCAATAGGATAGCGTACGCTGAGTCCTTAATCATATTCTCCTCTGGTCTTACTCACAAGAGATTTTGGTAAAGTGTTAAAGTGCTTTTGAAGGTTATCCTGATGCTATACAAACCACAAATCTTTTATATTTTTTCCGATAATCATTTCACGTAAAGTAGGCAAACCAAGGCCGTTTTTAAGTGTTATCCACTTGCACCCTTCTATCCCAATTTCTTGGAAGCGATGTCATCTACTTAGAGTTGTTGTTATGTCGTAGGGTACTGCTTAAAATGACCATTTCCTCTTCATATATCTCTGGGTTGCCAATTATGACTCTTGCTTGAGATAAGCAGCGGACGATGCATTTTTACACTGTATGGGTGGATGTGTGTTGTAGTGCATTAGATATCGGCTCGGTACGAGAAATCAGGGTGCCTAGTTCGAATTCCAGCTGAATTTATTGCATTCACTTACGCGCAAATAGCATTGGGAAAGGTATTAATCCTACTATTTCTTCCAGTTATGGGTTAAATAGCAGGACAGATTGGGTTCTATAGCCTTGGTCGGCAACCAGTCTACCACAGAAAGCAATGGCAACCTACTACGGGATAATATTCTGCCCAGTCAGTCATGTCTCTTTCGAGACATGATCGCCCAAGCGTGTATCGCGTATGGCACTTAACTGACTGATGGGTGGTGGGAGTTGAAGTTGAGGTATTGCCTGGTGAACGTTAGCTTGTGATATACGGATGTTTTTAACACATTCTCTGTTCGAGATATTAGTAGATCTGGAAATCCCCATGTCTTGTTCTTTTCTTTCTCTGTTGTGAACTGTATCGATGATATTAGTGAGTTCAAATGGGTCAGTTGAAATAATATACAGAGAACACCAAATACGCAAACTTAAAGAATCAACGCATATGCTTGGTCACAAAAATATCCGAAGTCTGTCAAGCTTAGAAATGAATGCAATACCGGGAACCAGTAATACGAAGTAATAGAGAAAAAATAATAACAAACAAAATTGTAATATAAACTCTGGTACAAATGGTTACTATTAGAACAATAAGTCCCCAAAATTCATACACTGATGTCTTCGGTAACACATGTCCTAATGAAAAAAAGCGTTGGTTTAATCCAGTGGCTGGACCCGAATAAGAGTGATGAGGTTCAATACTTAGCAAAAGTGAAAAAAATTTCAAGAGTTAGATTGAAGGAAGGTAAGTAAAGAGTTTAGTTCAAAAATCCAATCACTTGAAGGCCGGAAAGTACGATGGTTGAAACACAGTGAATATAGCAACAAAGATGAAAGCAACGGTCCGAACGATGTAAATAGTTCAAATAATTACATTTCTTTTAGAAATATAGACAAAATATTTTTCCGCAACCCAAATTTTTCACTTGTCTTCAATTAGAACCGTTCGTGATGCTTATTAAAGCAAATTGCTTGGTTTTTTACAATTTTTCAAAAATGTTGTTGGTTATTTAAAGCCAATACATATTTTAAAATAATTATGTTTTGTGGAGTGAATATTACATTAACAATATTTTAAGAATAGCAAGAATTTTAACGATATCTATCCTATTATTTAACCCATAGCAGGTGTGAGGAGATAGATTCATAGCTTTCCAAAGAATATGAGCACGGAAGCGAATATAACAAGTCTGTTAAGTGGCATACGTGATACACGCTTGGGCGATCATGTCTCGAAAGTGATATGACTCACTAGACAGAAGATTATCCTGCATTAGGTTGCCATTACTTTCTGCGGTAGACTGTTTGCCAACCAAGGCTAGAGAACCCAATCTGTCCTGCTATTTAGCCCATAACTAAAGGGAAGAGACGAATTAATGTATTTTCCAAGGGTATCTGCGCATAAGTGAATGCAAGGAATTCAACTGGAATTCGAACTCGGTTCCACCAATTTCTCATTACGTGGCGCTCTCCAACACACCACGTGCACATCCAAATTGAAGCATAATTATTTTTCTTCACCCTATCTTGTATGTGGAGACTTTTCAGTAATGCACGTCGTGTTCTTAAAAATTGTGAAAATCTTAGATGAATTATTTGATTAGTACGAAAATATATGACTAAATTTTAATTTTGCTTGCTGACTTACATACCCGTTTCAACATGAACACATGTGTCAGTAGGCGTGTATGTGTGTGTGTGCGTATGCGTGTGCGTGTGCGTTCGTATGTTTGTGTGTTTGTGCGTGTGTGTGTGTTTGTGTAGATCGGTATGCAAAGCCTGATCAGACAATCTCAAGTGGAATGACTACATTGAATCCATAGCTAAATCTGCTGCTAGGTAGGTTAGTTCCTCGTGTAGGGCCAGGAATCCATCTTGCACCTGTATAAATCTACCTTCTGCTCGTGCATTGAATACTACTGTCACATTTGGTCGGACACCTCTGCTATTCATCTTGGGCTTCTTGAAAAACTCCAACAGAGAATCTGCAATATAATTGATTCCGAGCTGGTAGCACAACTCCAGTCACTCTCACACCGACTTAATGTGGCTTCCTTCTGTCTCCTCTGTAAATAATTTCACGGCTTCTGCTTCAATGAGCTTAGCTCTCTGATGCCATCTCTGCATGAATTTACTCGAGCTACTAGACTAGTAACTAGGTCCCACCCGTTTACAGCGAAACCAATCAAATGTAACCTCAATTTCTACTCCATCAACTTCTTTGATCGCACTTCCCTCCTGTGGAATTCCCTTCAGTATACTTGCTTTCTTGGCATCTACAATCTCCAAGAATTTAAATGAAATGTCAATTGCTATCTCTTATCTCCTTGGCTTGCATCCTTTCCTTGTATCATGTTCTTCTTTTCCCACTGTCATAAAGCCCTCTTCACACCAGTTTTCTCATCCTTCTCTTACCCATTCTCTGACACTCCCGTAACTTGTTCCTCTTTCTCATCACCCCTGTGAACCAGTGGCAGGGGTGAATTGATTAGAAAAGACAAAGAGATAGTAAAGTCAGACGGGATTCCAAGAAGAGATATAAGTTCAGATTTCGTCGGCGTGCAATTCTTCATGTTTGACTCATGCTATTCAGCTGAAGCTCATAGAAAAATAACGCTCTAAAAAGCAAGAAGGTCACTTCGACGCAGTATAATCGCTAGTAACCTTGTCACGCAACATAAATTACGAACGCGTAGTGAGTTCAATCCTCACTTTCCTCGCTTGATTGGAATATGAAATTTTGAGATTGTCTTTAATTATTCATTTTTTTGGCCATTTTTGAGCAATCGACATATTAGTAAACAAAAGTTACTTCTTGGTTTTAAAAATCTTGAAAAGATAAAATATCCATCTGTGACACATTATTTTTGAAACATTCGACAATTTAATGTTAAATTGATCTGATTTACACAAGTAGTACTTACGTAAAGCATGAAATTTAGAACAGAACTGTTTCTTAAACACAATCTGGAACTTTCTGAAATTTCCCCCACATTTGAAATGTGATAACAGTTCGACAAATGCTAGATCAGATGAGTGTACAGCTACCAGAATAATAAAATTGTCCAATTTTTTTTTTGCTATAAGGGAAGGAAACTGTGAAACACATGACCTTTTAATGTACACGTAGAAGGTACCATAAAAAAACTTAAAATACACAAAACATTCTTCATGTTTGACTCATGTAATTCATCTGAACCTCATAGAAAAATAACGCTCTAAAAAGCAGGAAGGTCACTTCGACGCAGTATAATCGCTAGTAACCTTGTCACACCACATAAATTACTAATGAGTAGTGAGTTCGATACTCACTGGGTGCCCCATATTTCGGTCTTGCGCCCCACATAAGCTACGCTTAGAAAATCACAAAGAGCGTTAATGTTTAGCATTCTTGTTTCATTAGATCGACTTACGGTCACTTCACGATGAAACATCGGTTGCCGTATGATCACCAAAGTTAAGCAACTTCGAAACTGGTCAATAGTGATATATCCCGAAAAGGAAGACAGTATAACATGATCAGTTGAAGAATGGAACTCCAAAACCAGAAATAAGAAATACAGATTTATTGTACTAAGGTACAATTAACAATAATAAACATATAGGCAAGCCACGGGTTGGAGCGGAATCGACTATCGAATAGTGAATGCCTTCGCCTCAGACCTTTCTTGTATTTACTAGCCTTCCCACGCAAGGCCAGATGTGACACATGATCATTTTATAGCCGGGCCAAATAATCTTTGTCTATTTTTCCCCAGTCGTGGTTCTACCCTTCGGGGGGACCACGACTGGGTTTGTGCTCTCTTCTCGGAAGCAGAGAGCGCCCTCTACCCGAAGGCAGAGTGCTGACAGAAGGCAGAGTGCTGACAGTGTCATAGAGCAGTCAGGCGAATGCTGAAGACCTTTTGTATTTACTAGCCATCCCACGCAAGGCCAGATGTGACACATGGTCATTTTATAGTGGGTATTCCCGGCCATATAGCCGGGCCAAAAAATCTCTGTCTATTTTTCCCCAGTCGTGGTTCTACCCTTCGGCGGAATCACAACTGGGTTTGTGCTCTCTTCTCGAAAGCAGAGAGCGCCCTCTACCCGAAGGCAGAGTGCTGACAGTGCCATAGAGGAGTCAGGCGAATGCCTAAAACCTTTTTCATTCGTACCGCTCGTTACTGTCTTTTATAAAGTAGAGCATTCCATTCTCGAGAGATGACAGGATGTTCCACTATAACAAGTAGCTAGATGGTTAACCGCTTGGAAGTACTCGATGCTGTAGGTTTTGATGATCGATTGGTGTAAGAAATAATGACTCGAAATTGGAAATCGGAGTACCGAGTTATAATTTCAGTTGGGCTCGTTCTATTCTCTTACACTCAAATACCCTTGGAGAAGGTAAGAATCTACCTCCTCTCCCCATCTATAGGTTAATTAGTAAGAATGTTATCACTAAAAATATAATCTCAAAAATAGAAATAGGTTTCGACATGAAAACCGCTTATATGCCGCTAAAAATAGAGAACATCGCAAGATCAATTGCAACTGAATAGTGTGTTTAATTTTTACTGCATATGAACTTTCTGTATTTTGCCACATGTAAGCTACGCATAGAAAATGTAGCAAATTTTACAAATATCTACAAGTTATTTTAATTCTGCGCAACGTCTCCATCAACGTCTCCATCGAGCAATAAAAAATCCAGTCTAGAATATAATTGCGAACTAAAAACAGAAAATAATTCCACGAAGTATACGGACTTACGATTAATAAATACTTAATGTTTTTTTCTTCCAAATTCTAAAATTAGCGTTTTTATTTCTCCACCCGCTCAAATCTAAGCGCTATATTCTCACTTTGATCTGATTTAATGTAATGCTTATTATGGTTTTCATTATTTTTCTTTGACATTAAAATTATTGATTGCTCTTAGAAAGTGTTTACCGTTACTGTAACGAAGAAGTTCGAAGCGTTTTTTCGCCCCAAAAGCCTTCTCTCATGACTAAAATAGTCACCTTAGTAACAATAGTAGTATCTGGTCATTCGGCCAGGGTGCTACCACTCCAGAAAGGAAAGTAATATGAATTAGGCCATTCGGTCAGGTTTCGGCCATTCCAGAAAGGAGGGTAGTATGAATGAGGTTACTGGGTCAAGTTCTGCATTTCCCAACAAGAGATTAAATAGCCTGGTAACTATGGTTACAGTAAAAAGAAGTAAAAGACCAGAGTAACAGAGAGCCAATCAATATAGGCCCCTGTTTCAAAAGATGATGCTTTCCCCTCTACATGACATCCAAGGATGTGATGTCTACATAGATGATGTAATTGTGTACAGTATGACTTGGAACGAACATTGACGCATCAAACAAATCTTCCTTAAACTAAAAAAGGCAAATCTATATATGAACCTAAACAAAAGTGAATTTTGTCATACAAAATTGAATTATTTGGGCCATACTGTTGGTCAAGGACAAGTTAAGCAAATGTGGATGCTATCCTAGAGTATCCTATTCCAATCAACAAAAACAATTAATGAGATTTCTCGGTATGGCAGGTTTCTACCAAAAATTCTGTGAAATTTTTTTATCAATAGCAAGTTCTCTCACGGATCTCTTTAGAAAGGAGGTAAAATACAAATGGAGTGAGACCTGTGATGCGGCTTTCAACAAAATTAAATCGACACTCATGGAAGGCCCAGCTGTCACAACACCTGATTTCACAAGACAATTCAAATTACAAATTGATGCCAGTGATGTCGGAATGGGTGGTATCCAAGAAGATGATGAAGGTATCGACAGAGCAATTGGATACTTCTCCAAAATGTTAAACACCCACCAAAAGAATTACTCTACCATTGAAAAGGAGTGTTTATCTGTGTTAACAACGCTACAACTTTTCGAATTATATCTCAGTGTCACTATGTATCCTGTTTTCGTCTTTACCGACCATAATCCACTAACTTTTCTTCAAAGGATGAAAAACAAAAACCTGAGACTGACAAGATGAAGTCTTCTCCTACAAGAATGCAACATTATAATAAAACATATCAAAGGAAAGAACAATGTTACTGCGCACGCATTATCTAGAGTAAAATATGACAAATTGTGGTAGTATAATTTTGCTACAAATCGAACTTATTGTTTTACAAAACTTGTGTTAGGACTGATGGCCCAAAAAATATTTTGTATGTAAACTTAACTAAATTTTTCTATAAGGGTTTTGCATTTGTAATTCAAAACTTATACATTAAAAGGGGAAGTGTAACGAGGAAGTTAGAAGCGTTTTTTCGCCCCAAATTCCTTGGGTCATGACTAAAATAGTCACCTTAGTAACAGTAGTAGTAACTGGTTATTCGGTCAGGGTTCTACCACTCAAGAAAAGAGAGTAGTATGAATTAGGGAATTCGGTTAGAATTCTGCCACTCTAAAAAGGAGAGTAGTATGAATGGCGTCACTGGATCAGGTTATACCCTTCCCAAAAAGAGATTAAATAGCCTGGTAACTATGGTTACAGTGAAAAGAAGAAAAAGACCAGAGAAAGAGAGGGCCAATGAATATAGGCCCCTGTTTCTATATAATAAGGAAGAAATAGTAGAAAAAGCCAGAGTTGTTGGGCTACCGGCCAGGCGTAGACCTCTCTCCGGCTAATCGTTCAAGACGTTGAAAGAACTTTCCATCAAGCTACCAGCCCTTCCTTAAAATCTATGAATCACCACGTGCTGCCGTGAAAGGTAAAGATTGCTTTGTTAATCACTCTGACCAAACCCTAGCTGTGTATGTATATATATATATATATATATATATATATATATATATATATATATATATATAACTATACACTTTAGCTGAGTTGAATGAACTTTTTCCATTCCGCCTAAACTTCTTCCAAATATCTTCCTCGTTAGACTCACTTCTTATTTTCCAGTGAATATTGTGTGAAACTAGTACAAAGTTGAACCCGTTCTAGTGTCCGGTATATTATAGTTCTGTCAGATTAATCTTGTGTGTTTGCGAATATTTTTGTGTGTTATAATAAATTTCCTTTCTGTATAAAATTATCTTACGTTATAGTATAATTCACTCCCTTCAGCATTATTCCAAGTAAAATTGTATTTTTATGTGTTGCAGACTCAAACGGGTTCGTAACAGATACAGATGGAGAAAAACATCAAACAAAAGACAGCCAAAAGAATCTTTAAAATCTTTCCAGTATTTTTTTTTGCATCGTTTCTTTTTTTTTTTTTTTGGCAGTCGTCGAAGACTAATTTTTGGCAAGTAAAAAGCACACGACAGGATATAGAATTCAGTTTTTGATGCGCTGATGACAATGAAAATTGAATGAAAACTGAAACATTGGTTGACAGAAAGCAAAGAGGTGTAGTGAAAGAGATACAGACACATACAAAGGTTGATGAAAAAGTTCAGACCATTTTCTTACATCTTAGCAAATGACAAATTAAAAGTCGGAATTTAATATTCACGGCGGGAACTTTTCAGAATTTGTCATGAATATTTAAGCAACAAGAGTTTATTTAAACAATTTTTCCAAATTCAACCAACAATGTTTCTCCGTTATTTTTTATTGCATTTTTAGGTACTTCCACTTATTTTCGATAACTAACTTTTAAATTGATTTTTTAAAAATGAAAATTTCTTGAAACTTTTATTTTAGTTTTAATTGAAAGCTAAATGATTAAAATTACTATTTCCAGTAAGCAAAATACTCTGGTGTATTTTAAACAGAAATTATATTGATTTGAATAGAAGATTTTGAGATTGTCTTTAATTTTTCAATTTTTCGGGCATTTTTGAGCGATCGACACTTTAAGTAAACAAAAGTTAATTCTTGGTTTTAAAAATCTTGCAAAGATAAAATATCCATCTGTGACACATTATTTTTGAAACATTCGACAATTTAATGTTAAATTAATCTAATTTACACAAGTAGTACTTACTTAAAGCATGAAATTTAGAATAGAACTGTTTCTTAAACACAATCTTGTATTATCTGAAATTTCTCCCATATTTGAAATGTGATAACAGCTCGACAGATGCGAGAAAAGTTTTATGTATAGCGAGCAAAATTGATAAAATTGTTCAATTTTTTTTCCTGTAAAAGCAGGAAACCGTGAAACACATGACCTTTTAATGTACACGTAGAAGGTATCATAAAAAAACTTCAAATACACACATGCAAAAAAAAAACAAAATTTAAAGTACCATAGGTCGATGATTTGTATTAATCTTGTCAATTTTCGATTAGTGAATGTAGTCTTCACTTAATAACTTACCAGCCTAACGTCTTTGAAATATTTTTAAAATATTTGTAAATTATTATAATTAAAAAAGGAAAACAATTTTTTTAAATTTCCATTATGAATCAAAAAAGGGGTTTTATTTTTCAGAATATACTGTCCTTAATTTATATTATTTATCAAAACATTATCTAGTTAAATAATATCTTAGCATTTTTTATTTTACTATTCGGAGAAGATTTTCAGTAAAAGAGGGTAAATGGTTAAAATATTACATAATTTACATTCCTTAATGTGTTACATTTAACTTATAAAACCTATGAAATTAAATTGGTGAACAATTAGCTTTCAGTATTAGAGGGAGATAACACATGACATGACTTTCTATTAAGAAGACTATTCTTGATAAAATCAAAAAATTAATTTGCAGTGTTATCGGTCTTGACTTGGCATCTCGGTCCCATTCACTTTGGCACAGTTAGGTAGCTTATAAATTTTGGGGCTTAGCCTATAATTAATTTCGAAAGAAAAGGGGTGATAAATTCGCTCTATAACTTTTTGTTGATTGTAGCTCTTAGCAATACCCAGTCTCTGATTTGTCATCTATTTACACAAGCTTTGTAGGTAGGTTACTGGCTGCTTTCTTTCTGTGATTTTCAAATTCAAAAACTCCGCTTAGATAATTCAGAAATTTCATTTATGACTTTTTGATCCTACGTATCAGTTAGGTGCCACACGTGATACACGCTTAGGTGATCATATCTCGAAGGAGACATGACTGATTGGGCAGAAACTTTTTCCTGCAGTAGGTTGCCATTACTTTCTGCGGTAGATTCGTAGCCAATCTGTCCTGTTATTTAACCGATAGCTGGTTGGAAGGTGGAGGATTAATTCCTTTCCCAATGGTACTTTCGCGTAAATAAATGCAACACACTGGAACTCGAACTCGGCTCTCCAATTTCTCTTTCCGAGTCGATATCCACTGCTCTACAACACACATCCTCGATTTTAAGAATTATATATTATTGATCTCTTTTTGTGATATGTGATTTATGCAGACATGTTAAGAGCAATTATGATTCTAAGTATAATTTCCTTTAATGCAAATCAAATATAAAAAAAGGAATGAATAATTTACTGTTTGCTCTCAATAACGGGCGTCATAATATGTTTCATTATTTCCGTAACGTTTTTAAAATCCGTATCAAACGTTTAAAAATATATGCTTTAATTTTGCAATAAAAGCCTCATATGTTATTTATGAAAACACTAAGCGATATTTGTTCATACTTCTGCGAGTATTTATGAAAGAAATCTTGTGAGATGCTATGAATGACTGTTCTGTTAAATATTTAGACAAGCGACGATAGCCTAAAAAGAAACGACGATTGTTTCAAAGATTGTCTTTCCACTCGTTAAATTATCATAACTAAATTGTCATGTCTGTTATTTTCTACATTTCAAGCAACAGTATTGAAAAGTCTAGCGGCAAATCGAACTCACTATTGTAGTAATTGTAGTATATTCAAAGATAATTCAATTAATTTTTTATATTAAATGCGTAGACAGGAGTCAAACCGTAGGATGGCGGCTATTAAGCTAGGCCCGTTGCAGTAGAGATGTTAATACTTATTATATGCCAAACACTTGTGGCCTAAACTAAAATTAATAAATACCTATAATAAATGAATCATCATGTCATCTACCGATAGATGTCAGGTTAGTTCATACTGTAGTGAGTTCAATCCTCAATGAATACTTTAGGTCTAACCTGTGTAAATGTTTCAATCTACTCAGTATGTACGATCGTTGCTTATTTTATACTTCAATGGTCAGTTTTCAAAATGAGGCCATTCTGATATTTTTAAGCTGAGAAGGAATTGCAGTTTATAATTGTATAAAACAAACACATTATCCCTCTTTAAACTGAGTAAATATTAGGTTTATAAAAAAAAATCAACTATATTTGTCTGTTTTCAATAGAAACGTTTTGCTTCATTCTAAATGTTTTCATCGTAAATTTGAGTAGCGTATCGCACCCAAAAATACATATTAAGTGTTTTTCCTATTTTTTTATTTTGTTTTGTGCTTAACTCATATGGGAGTCACACATCAAGGTGAATAACATAACCAAGTTGGTGCAAATAATTTACAATTTTTTAATTGAACACTGTAGTGGATAGGAAATAAAAATGACCCTCTTTTCTTCAGTTTGTAAATTTGCTCGACAGTAGGAAAAATACTAATGAAATTTTCGCGAGCCAGTGTAAAATATTTTTTAACCAATGAAAAGAGAGCGATTTAAAAACTGATAGAAAGTAACAAGCCAGTGTCAACAAAATAGAGAAATAAAATTAAATTAGTCAAATAGGAGCGGAGATGTAAAAGAGAATTTTTAACCGCTGATCGACACAACTGTCCCAGCGACACAGATTCGCAATCTCTCACCTACTCGCGTGCTATTTTTCTTTATCTCTTCTTCGTCTTCGCCCAAGCACCGTCAAGAAAAAGAAGACAAAACAGTAAGACACTTCAACTGATACCTAAATTTAACGTCGATAAGTACTATTTTTCTTTATTGCTTTTTCTTCCTCTTCACTAAACTCACCGGCCACAAAATAAAGAAAAGAATGAAGACCTTACTACAGCAAACAAACTCTGGATTCATTTAACACTTTATGACTTTTTTCTACTTGAATTTTTACTAAGGTAATAATTTCACTTCCTACAAACTTATGTTATTCTGTTCTATCAATAAATTTCCACTTATTTATACAAACGAAACATTTTATTCTTTCCAAACTTCTGATAAATTTTAAACTGTGGGGAATTCGGTTATGTATGACACAAGGCCAATTTAATAAACACGATTGAGCTCGCGATTTTAATACTTTTTCAATACAGTGTTTATTTCGTGTTTTCATTCAGACATTAATAAACTCATATAATTTTCATTGTTTACCAAGAGATTCTCTAGAAAGAAATTTCCGTAACCCTTTTCACGTCCTTAATCATTTGAAACACCTTTTAAATAAACCCCTCACGTATTTATTTCTTAGCCAGAAACGAAAGGTCACAAAGGTGAAACATTTTACTTACGGGGCTAGCTTCTTAACCAACGTTAAGTGACAAGCTTATTTGATATTGATTCTGGTGATATTTGCTTTAAGATAAAATAGTCAGGCATCCAATGAGTATCAAAGACGCTAGACAAATATAATTGTAAGCCTTCAATGTACAAGTCAAGACATGTTTAGGATTTTCGCCTTTGTCTAGTACACAGTCACAATAACGGGGAACAGTGAATTTACTATAACTGAGAATTGTAAGTGAAAGGCATTTTATATTGATCGTTTCCACTTTTATGATATTTACAAAGCTTTGTCTAGAATAACACAAAACAATAATAATTGGGGTCTACGGGAAGCTTGGACTCTTTAAACATGGAAAGGATTTAGCATGACTAGATGGTTTATTTTAATCTATACAACCAGCTTCCTGGTTAGTCTAATCCGGAGGCTTACAGATATATAAAAAGTATAGATTTAGAATCTTTCTAAAGAAGAAAACTTATTTTTATTATTGTATTTCATTTAAGAGTTTTTAAAGTTTTAAGTGAAACACAAGAAATTAGTTTTTAGTGATTTACTTTTACAAAATTCTTTGCGTGCATGAATTCGGCATGCTTTACCCTTATAGTTCATCATGAAAACATTCGACGTAGTTTTAATCCTGCTGCGTTTCATGTCTGTGAAATGAAAAACAACAGTCTAAAAAGATACAAATATATCTGTAAGAGTAGAAAAGTTTTTGTTCGACTATTTATTAATAGAAACTGTGGGAATCATTATATTTTCTTTTTAAATCTCTACTGCTAGAGATATATCGATATTTTAGAATTTAATTAAGAACATGGATTGACGAAAATTTGGATATCTATTTACGCTTGGGTAAGTACACTAACGTGCCAAAAGTCATAAGGTAAAGTATGTAATGGTGATGGTAGGTTGTAACACTATACCTAGGTGTCATGGAAGTTGAATGAACTACAGGATACGATGGGTGAATTGTCGCCATATTATATATTTAATTTCGCGCACGAGCATTGTTATTTCAATTTTGTCGACTGCATTGTATAGTAGGGTCAGTTGGGCAACATCTGTGAGAAAAATAACACTATGAAACGATTCACTCCGCCAGAAAGTTTTAAACGATATTCTATATTGCTTGGTTTTAGCGCCGGAAGATTCAATACAAACATTTGGGTGTGTATCTGAGGACAGTGGATTTGGAGAGAGTTAGATGAGTATGGAAGTAGGGCAGTGGATAGTGGCAGTGGAACGACAAATTGGGGAGCTGAGTTCGAATTCCTGTTGAATTCCTTGCATTCACTTACGCGCAAATATCATTCCCTCCAATTATGGGTTAAATAATAGGACAAAGTGGGTTCTATAGCCTTGGCTGGCAAACAGTTTACCGCAGACTTATTCCCTTATCACTAACCCCCACCAACATCCCACACACAACTGACCAAATATAAGAAAAGAGGCTTTCCATTCCTATCCATACCGCCTGATGAGACATTGAAGTTTCAATGTCGAAACAAATGTAGTATTTGTAGTGGATATATAAAAAAAAACATGTACATGTTCTAAAATATAACTTATAATAAATATTCACAACTCTATATATTATATATCGAGCACTGTTTTAAATTACTGTTTTGGACGTTGTAAAAATTCTGTCTTCGTTCTGTATTCACTTGGCTATATATATATATATATATATAATACTGTGCAAAAGTATTAGGACAAGACTTATTTTATCTTTTATGAGACATCAAAATAAAGTTTAAAATCACACCTGTCCTAACACTTTTGCACACTACCGGTTGTGTGCAAAAGTATTAGAACAGGGGTGATTTTTCGAAAACTCTCATTGAAATTCAAAGACAGGATGAAAAGCCAAGTAAATTGCTAATAAATATTGATTATTTAAAACTAGGTGTAAAAGAAATGCATTAAAAAGAATTTTAGGTGAAACTTAGGTAGGTCTGTCTGGCTCACTAGGTATACTTTACTTATTCCGCTCTACCTAAGTCAGTCAGTTATGTGCCATACGTGATACACGCTTGGGCGATCATGTCTCGAAAGAAACATGACTGACTGGGCAGAAGATTATCCCGCAGTAGGTTGCCATTGCTTTCTGCGGTAGACTGGTTGCCGACCAAGGCTATAGAACCCAATCTGTTCTGTTATTTAACCCATAACTGGAAGGAAGAGACGGATTAATACCTTTCCCAAGGGTATTTGCGCGTAAGTGAATACAATGGATTCAACTGGAATTCGAACTCGGCTCCCCGGTTTCTCGTTCCGAGCCGATATCCACTGTACCACAACGCACATATTGAGCGCTTTTTTAGTTAGTTGATTACGCTTGTCGGGGTTCTTTCTTTGGGCTACGTGCTGGCTTGGTCTGAACTCTTTTGACTGATGTTCATGTACTGAGCTCTTTCTTTTTTTGTAAACAATTTTTCCCTTTTTCATAGATCCGTGTAAGGTTTTCGACACGAGTATAGTTATTATCTCATATATATATATATATATATATATATAGTATTGTAATAGTTTTTACAATAGCTTATAAAGCATAGTATCACTACACAAACATTCTCATGTTTCGGAGCACATCCGCTTCTCTTCGGGTGAATTGTGGAATATATATATATATATATATATATATATATATATATATATATATATATATCCACATGAGGCAACTGCAATCATTACCAAAGAAAATTATGACTAATTCAAATGGCTACCGTTACCAAATAATATTTCGACTTGAGGAAAACAATACCAGAAACAATTGCCACAGGAGGAAACGGCTAACATTATCAAAGAAAGATTCCACATGAGAATAGGTCTACGTTACCAAAGAAAAAATGCATAAGAAAAACATTGTTATTAGTAAAGAAAATTTTCACACGAGGAAACAGCATTTCCAAAGAAAATTGCTTCATGAGGAAATGGCTACTGTTACCAAAAGAAAACTCCTACATGAGGAAATGGTTACCGATACCAAACAAAATTTATATATAATGAAACGGTTACAAAGAAAGTTCCCACATGTGGATATAGCTACCATTATCAAAGAAAATTCCCGTATGAAAAAACGTCTAACGTTACCAAAGAATATTTCCACGTGAGGAAACTGGTATCGTTACCAAAAAATTCAACATGAAGAAATGGTTACCGTTAGCAACGAAAATTTCTACATGAGGAAACGGTCACCATGATCAAAACATCACACATCAAGAAATGCCTATTTTTCACCAAAAAATTCCGACATGAGAAACGGCGAAAGATTGGAGGCCCTGGAGTCGTTCATGGCCTACCTCGGAACGGGTGGAAAGGGTCGACTCTCCCGAATACGTAGCCGCCCCTCGCCTCCTTGCGGGCCGTCACAAAAAAATTCCACGTGAGAAAAAGGCTACCGTTACGAAAGAAATTTTCTGTACAAGGAAAACGTTGTTCGTCATCAGCGAAAAATTGCACATGAGAAAACGGCTACTGTTACCAGAGAAAATTTCCATATAAGGAAAGAGTTGCCGTTACCAAATACATTTCCCACAAGAGGGAACGACTACTGTTACTGAAGTATACCGTTAGAAAAGAATACCGTTACCAAATAGTAGTTAATATGGTTGATTAATGAGAGTCTATATCCTTTGGATTTCTTAGAAGAGCCAGTAAGGGGTGGGATGCTTATTTTGTACAGAATATTTTTGTATTTAAGCAGAGTCTTTATAATTAATGTAAATTTGTATATTTAATCTTAATTTTGGATTTAGGAAATAGATTTTTCCTATTAAATTTTAAATTTTAATTAGATCACTGTTTGGAAATCGACTTTTTCTATGAAACTTTTAATTTTTAATTTCTTTTCTTATACTTGGTCAGTTGTCTGTGGGATGTTGACCGGGGGTGGGGGTTAGTGATAAGGGAACAAGTTCTGTGGATTGATCTTTAGCATTGAAATGACAACTTGTGCATTGAGACAATTACACTTACCGTTTGTCTTCTCCATTCCAATTCTCTTAGTGTTCTCTTTACTTAATGTATGCTTTTTAACATATTCTTTTTCACTTACTAACCCGTTGCATCTTAGTTGCTTTATTTCCTTGAATAAAGTAAAATGATTAAATTATAATTTATCGACCTTGTTTCAGAAAAGAAAATTAAGTAAATAATCGTGTAAATACAAGTACTGTGCGTGTTATCTTTGATCTAATTTTTTTATTATAAGATAAACATATTTAAGGCTGGTCACTCAGCAGGCACAAAATTATGTTTCCCTTCCGAAATGTCGTTCACACTGGCAGGCATTACCCCGATCAGAAATTACAAACGTTTTTCAAGGTGACATCTGACAAAGATTAACATTTCACAGTTTAGTGTTTTTCACCTGTGACATTTCAACGCATCGTAACTCTTCATAGCAAACTCATTTTACAATCTCAATAACATAACAGAAGTCATCAAAGCTTTTTTTTATTGACAGAAAAGAAAATATCTTTCTTAGTAACAGATATCGGTTGTAACCGTTCAGAGTGTTCGGTGTAAGACTATATATATACATTGGTTATTAATATTTAAACAAGTAAATATTACCGCGTTATGAAAAAGAAATTAACAAAACAATTTGTCTTCCAAAATCTATATTCTACTTCTCGAATTCTTTCATCTCTGGATATTTATCAGGAACAAATAATATTTAATACAAATAATTGTTACTATGTACGACCGGCGTTACTGAAAAAGAAGCATAATGCAAGTAAATATCAAATCTAAACTTATTTATAAATGGAACTTTGTCCGTGTGTGTGTGTGTGTGTGTGTGTGTGTGTGTGTGTGTGTATCCGTTACCTATAGACTCCGAAACGGCTGAACCGATTTTCTTGAAAATTTACACAGTTGTACTATAAGCGTCTGTGAGTGCTCTTAGCTAGGTTTTGTGTCGAGGTACCCCAGATAAATATCGAAAATCGATAATCGAAAAAATCGGTTTATAGAAAGAGTGGTCCGATTTTGATCAAATTTGATACACTCATAGACAAAGACATAAGAAACGATATTCAGAAGTTTCAAGGTTACAGTTCTTACAATAGTGCAGAAAATTTGATATCGATACCAGGAAATCAAATTTTGACTTACATCCATTCATTTTTCTGTTTCGCTTTAACTGGACACAACTATTGCTTTTTTGTCTTTCGTGCCAACGTCCAAAGAGTCTGAGCCCCAGGACCATGGATTATTTTTAAAGCTTTCATTACACCCGAGGAACGCGGGGCTATACTGCTAATCTTTCATAGAAAAAGAATTGTGAAGAATATTTCTTTATTATAGGTTTAATTGGTACAAACTTAATATTCTTTTTTTGAGTTTTTTGGTTTTGTTTAACGGCATATCAACACCTCTATGGGTTATTTAATACCAAAAAGGTAGGGTTTTAAGGTATTTTTTAATGTTCAGTTATAGTAAGACGGTTAATATAGTCAATTGTTAATGAAATTGTTTTTATTTTAGAAAACTGAAGATGTCTTCTAGTTTTGTATTCAATAATGTATTGCTGGCAATAATGTTTTTCTTTCAAAAATTCATTATGACAATAGTTTTTCCTTTTTTTCTTTGCTTCGAAAAAGCTGTATTGTTGGTAATATTTTTCCTTCAAAAATGTCTTGTTGGTAATATTTATTGGAATAATTTTTTCCTTCGAAAATGTGTTATAGTAATAATATATTTTCTTCAAAAATGTATATTTTTTCTATAAAAGTCTATTTCTACGTATATATTTCTATAAAAGTGTATTTTTATACTTTCATAGTGTTTTGACCCCAGTTTAGGGATTAACTATTTACCCATAGCTGGGACCCTAAGAGGCGCTACCACTATAAATCAGGGTGGACCTGAGAACAACAGCAATTAAGGGATGATTCCATGCCCCTCACAAACTCCCAATCAGAGGCCTTGCTGCTAGATGCAATTTACCGTCATGCCCAGGACATCTTTCTTTGAAGGTGACAATTATCCTATATAAATTCGTGCATCTCGACGTGGTATGATAGTTAGCAATTTTGTTTCGTTAGAATCTATTACAACTGAGAGCATCTGGACCAGACAGCATAGTCATAGAGCTGCTGACAGCCTTGGAAAAATTTAGCATAGAGAAAATTACAGAAATAATAAATGAAATTTATAATAGTGGTGTAATACCAGATAACCTCAGCAAGTCTATCTTCATAGCGCTGCTTAAGAAGCCAGGAGCAAACGAGTGCGAATTCCAATTTAAATACTTAGGAAGTGTTCTAACAGAAGACGGAAAGTGCGACACTGAGATCCGAAGGCGAATTGGTATAGTGAAAGAGGCATTCTAGAAGTTGAGTAAAGTATTAAGAAACAGAACAATTTCACTAGAAACAAACAGGAGACTACTGGATTGCTATGTGATGTCGGTTCTTCAATATGGCAGTGAATGTTGGACAATATCTTCGAAGATGAAAGAAAAACTTGAAGCAACTGAAATGTGGTTCTACAGAAGGATGCTGCGGATATCATGGACTGAGCATTGGAGCAATAGTGAAGTTTTGGAAAGGATGGAGACGAAAAGGAAATTAATACTGAGCATCAGGAAGAGACAACTGAAGTTCCTAGGACATGCAATGTGGAAGGAGGGCTTAGAGAACCTGTTACTAACATGCCAGATAGAGGGAAAAAGAGACAGAGGAAAGCAGAGGATAACATATTTGAAGGGCCTGATCAGGTGGATGACGGAACGAGGGTTTCATGGTGCAACAGGAGAAAGCGTGCTAAAAGCCACCATCGATAGGGAGATGTGGATAGCCATGATTGCTTACGTCCTGAAAGGACATAGCACATAAAAGAAGAAGAAGGGATGTGCGTTGTGGTGCAGTGGATTTCGTCTCAAAAATAAAATTTAGAGAGTCAAGTTCGGATTCCAGTTGAATTCGATGCTTTCATTTACGCACAAAAACCCTTGGAAAAGGTAGTAATCAACCACTTCTCCCTTCATATTGGGTTCTATAGCCTTGGTTGCCAGCCAGTCCACCGCAGATAGTAATGGAAACTTACTGCGGGGAAATCTACCCAGTCAGTCATGTCTCTTTTGATACATGATCGCCCAAGTGTGTATCATATATGGCATTTAACTGACTGAGTTCAGTCTACACTGATTACCCTATAGTTTCGGTATTGTGCTACATCTAAACAGAGTTTAAAAAATCAACAATTTTTACTCGTCAGCTGGCTTAATACCCAGTTACCGACCATGTATCGCAACTTACTCTCATGGCGAGATAGGATAACCAACCCATACTCTCAGCTTTGTACCATATCAAAACTGCGCAAAGTTTATCACATTTCTCTACGGAAATGTTTTCCCTAAGCAACCAGCTTTTTGGAATCACTATTATCAAAGAGAATCGTAAATAAATTTAAAAGTTTAAACAATAAGACAAAATTGCCAATAAAAAGGAAGTTAGAAAAAAACAAAAACAAAAAAAAAACGCATATGCTTATCTATCATGTCGTTATAATAAACAAGATAGCTAATATTAAATCATACGTAATACCAGGAAGATTTGGAGAACAGAAAATGTTTGTTGACAAAACGAAATTAAAACTCCAGACATAACAGAATGTTTTATCTCGATTTTATAGTTTAACTAGCAGTATAGCCCGGTGTTTCTCGGGTGTAATGAAAGCTTTAATCATATCGCGCCAAGCAAGGCGTTTTACTGCCACTGTTTTGCAGGGGGTTATATAGGAGGAAAAATATGAAAAAAGTGAAGTCAGGAAGTGGGTAAGTGAAGGATGAGAATACTGATGAGAGTGAAGTGCACGGAGAAAAGGGCATGAGAGAGAGAGGATGCAGGTTAGTGAGATAGGAGATGACTATTGACTTTACATTTAAATTCTTGGAGATTATAGCTGTCGGGAAAGCAAGTAAATGGAAAGGAATTCCACAGGCGGGAAGTGCGAAAAAAGAAGCTGATGGAGTAGAATTTGCGTTTAAATTTTATTGATTTCACACTAAAAGGGTGGGACCTAGTTGGTAATCTTGTGGCTCGAGTAAATTCATATACAGGGGCCCCCAATGATCTAAGTTCATTGGAGCAGAATCCGTGAAAGTATTTATAGAAGAGACAGAGCGAAACTAACTTGCGCCGGTGAGAAAGTGACTGTATCTGAACTGCCAAATTGGGATTGATCACATTACAGATTCTTCGTTAGACTTTGTCAAGGACCCCTGGATGGATAGCAGGAGCACCCGACCAGATATGGCAGCAGTATTTAATGCACGGGCGGATGCCATGTTGGGATCGATCATATGACAGATTCTCCGTTGGATTTTGTCAAGGACCCCTGAATGGATAGCAGGAGCACCCGACCAGATATGGCAGCAGTATTCAATGCACGGACGGATAGTATATATATATATATATATATATATATATATAAGATTAAAAAATACTGTTTAATTAATACAACAAGCGTCTACGCAAATACGAGTGTCTAATACGATAAATATCGTTTAAAGCGAAACAAATCTGGCGGATTAATAGAAAAACTAGTTGAATAAAATATTATAGTGGGTTGCTTATCTATTATTTTCTAGTTGTAGTGGGAGTCCGTTCTAGTGAAGGGTAATTGTATACTGTTACAGGTTAACGGAATTTGGCCTTGTGGTAGATAGCCCACTATAAGTCATAACATGAAAAATAACATTTTTATATATACACATATCAATTAATGTTTTTACAATTAAAGTAATAACTTGAAGTATAGGTCAAACGGAGGTGAAAATGTTCATGGCAAATAATAAGCTGAAAGAGATTTAAGGCTTAGGAATGTGGGGAGCGTGTAAGTGAGGAATGTCTTTTATATAGTCGCTCCTTAGGTCAGTAAGTAGTTTTGAGACAGGGGAGAAGGAAAGAGGGAGGCGTAGTAGCCACTTGACTTAGGTCAAGGGGTTATTGATTACAATCTTCTACTTTTGGTCTGCCTGCTGGGGTCTGTCTGCATCTGCTTTTTATATCAGCTTTTTGGATCACAACAGCTAGTTTGGAATTTCACACTTGTATTTGATTCTGGGCTTCCCATTGGCTGATAAATAAAATTCGCGTAGGCTTTCGAAATGGAAATTTAATATTTGATGAATTTTTATTTTTCAGCCGGAACATCTGCGCGAACCTAGATGCGCAACGACGACTTTTGTTCATTTACCCTTTTGTCGTGAGAGAGCAAATATCCGGTCCATCGCTTTTGCTCGGGATCACCACAATATCACTACTTTTAACTACTGCAAAATCAAGCCTGTACAAACTCAAAATAGATATTCACGAGAGTAAGAAACCATCAAGTGATTTGACGAGATATCGTTAGGCGGGAACGTCAATCACTCTATTTGTTCCTGGACTGCCGAAGTAGAAAGTCGTACATATTCAAGTTCGTGGAAATCATCATAATTACTAAACTTTATATTTTATTTCAGATAGCAAGTCCCTGTGAACATTTTTCATACATGTAATCAAATATGTATATTTCAATTATTTTGATATAAAAAGACCTTTGTGATTTATTGAAATTTTTTATGTGTTTATCTTGTGAAATATTCGTCTTGTGAATAAAACCAATGATATATATATATTCGTGCACATTATGTCTATCTTCGTCGTCTTGCGGCCTTGGCCGAGATAGAACTCACTACACCCACTCCAGTATTCCCTGTGCATTTGGAACCCTGGCGCACTTTGCAGCGAAATTCATAATCTTGTTGAATAGCTGAATACTTGATGCTTCGCCAGGGCTACCACGGGTGTTTTTATTGTGACACCAACACTAGATGGGTTGCTTCCAGGCCCCATCCTGTTATTTAACCCAGAACTAGAGGGAACTAACGGATTAATACCATTACCTTTCCCAATGGTACCAGTGCTGAAGTGAATGCAGGGTACTCGACTGGAATTCGAACTCGGCTCACCGATTTCTCTTTCTAAGCCGATATCCAGTGTACCACAACGTACATCCGTCACCGAACGCTTACAGCGCCTGGTATTCCCAAGTGGTCACCCAAGTACTGACAAGGCTCAACGTTGCTTAACTTCGGTGATCGAACGAGAACCGGTGTATTCAACGTGATATGGCGTATCTATTGTCGGATAGTGATTTGAGAAATTTAGTTGTAAACGACAAATAACAGGCCAGTCGAGTCTCACTGAATTCTTCAAAGTAATAACCAGCAGTCGATTCCAACTCAGTTCTTTTGTCATATTTGTGTCTATGTTTTCAATCCATTTACGAGAAATGTCACCAGAGATCATGTCCGTCGACTTCCCTCATGAAGCTTATTATCTGTCTATGGTTGGGCCTGAGGATTTTCCGTTTATATAGACATATCATCAAAATAAAAATTGACATTCATATATCGAATTTCTCCATTTGGTTGTCTTAATCTTAATAGATCTTGTTAAAAACCATATAGTTCATTCTTAGTTTAGAATTTTCATAGATATAGTTTTATTTCTGTAAAGATAATAGTGTTTTTAAAGGGAACAGCTCAAAACAAACAAATCCCAATATTAGGAATTAAATAAAACATTTTTGTTTAAAAGAATTTGGATCACTCTTTTCTATATGACCACACTTATTTTAATAATTAATTAATTATTTTAATAATTACGGAGACCAAATCGAACATGTAAGCACAGTTAGGCAATATTGCTAGCAGTGTTGATTGTTGTACATGTTCGAAGGTATGTTCTGAGCATGGCATGCAAGCACTTTTCATCACTGAAGATTATATGGAAAAATTATACTTTGTAACTGAAAACTTGCTCTATATAACAGTCTTATTTAGTTTCTGTATCAGTCATGACTGTAAGACAGTTTCTGCAACCACATCGCACCTTATATCTGTCAACGCAACCCCTTTGATTATTTTTTGTGAGGCGCAGTTGAGCAAGGGACCCAAAAAATTCATTGTATCAATAAAGCTCAACTCAAGGTAAAGATTATGGTAACATATTACCAACTTAAACAAGGAGACCGCTCAGAACAATTGCAAGAGATACTAAAGTTTTCTGCAGGATGTGGTTGAAGCAAATGACGATTTCATTGAATAAATTTAATGTTTAGTGGCACAATATATTTTTGTGTAATTCTGGTAAATATATATGTTAAAATGAGATGACACTGTTATTTTTATTTTCATGTAAATTAGATGATAATTTATCGGACTCTCTCTCTCTTTCTCTCTCTATATATCCGTCAAGTTTCGATTCCGGCCAGAAGCAAGTGGATGTGTCTAGCCACACTGATGAGCTTTGATTCAGCGAAACAGGCTTGTATGTTGATGACTAACATATATATGCTCTCATTACGATTGAGCTCTATAGAGAAGAAAATTTGAAAAACATTTTCCACTTCTGCGATATATGCATTACTCTTCAGAATGGATTGAATTCATTCGGTGACTGACGTGTGTATACACTGCTTATATAGAACACGATAAAATTTCCCTGTTCGGATTTCACGCGTCTATGGCTTGGTGAGTAGCGACTCCGACTAACACCATATCGGTTAAGTTTCGATCCCGGCCAGAAGCAATTGGATATGTCTAGCAAAACTGATTAGCTGTGATACAACGAGATAGGCTTGTATGTGGATGACTAATATGTATATATGGGCTGCTGAAGATTCTTTTTTTCTTTGTACCGTGTCCCTTCAAGATGTAGGCGATCATGGCCTTCCAAATCTTCCTATCCATTTTAGTTCTTAACACCCATTCCCCTGTTACACCTCACTAACCTTGTTCTGGCATCTATTTGCTCAAGTCTATCAAGTATGTAACGTGTCACTTTCTTTTCTCTCCCCCTTCCTCTATCTGTCCTGTGATTATCAGACTTTCCAAGCTTTCCTTCCTCATTACAAGTCCCTGAACTTTCAACTATCTTTTCCGTAAGTTAAGTATCAGTTTTCTTTATCGTTTTTCATTCTCTCCAAAACCTTGTCGTTGCTCGCATGTTCGATCCATGAGTATCCTCAGTATTCTTCTGTCGAAAGATATCACGGAAAAATCACGTCGTTGCTCGAAGGTTCGGTCCATAGTATCCTCAGCATCCTCCTGTTAGAAGATATTAATGCAAAAACTGAGCAAACATATTTTTATGTTGCCGGATTACTTGTTACATGTGAAATTTTCAGCTCCCGAAAAAAAATTGTGAAGGTGTTCTACGACTGGAAGTTATAATTGATAGGGTTGAGATTTTTATTAATGCCACATTAGTTTTGTGTAGCTGAGAAGAATGCATGAAGAAATTAAATATTAGAGCCATCTCTCTCGGCTACAAAAACTTCATCGAGTAGAAAATTGTTTTTCAATCTATTTTAGCCGCGAACTATCCCGTCAACTCTTCATCATGCATAGATTATTATCTCTCATTCTTAGTCTTTTAATACACACAGACACACACACACACACACACACACACACACACATTCTATGATGCTATAAACTTATAAATCTTAAAGTGATTTATATCTATCTATCTATCTATCTATCTATCTACCTCTTCCTCCTAATATTTATTAATCTTTGCCTATCATACACGCACACACACGCACTCAGTAAGTAACACACACACACACACACACACACACACACACATTCTATGATGCTATAAACTTATAAATCTTAAAGTGATCTATCTATCTTTCTATCTATCTATCTATCTATCTATCTATCTATCTATCTATCTACCTCTTCCTCCTAATATTTATTAATCTTTGCCTATCATACACGCATACACACGCACTCAGTAAGTAACACACACACACACACACACACACACACACACACACACACACACACACACACACACTCCTGAATGATGAGAGCCGATTACCGCTGGGTTCGTTGCATTACGTCCAGATACTTTTGGGAAAGTTTTTTATCCACTTCTTTTCATCGAAAAGATTAGAACCTTGTATCAAAAAAATATATCTATTCGCAAAAAGTAGAAATTCCAGGAAATTTTATCGCATTCAACGCTCAAGCGTGTCTATTCATCTGGCCTGTTGCTATAGGATTTGATGTACATCCTGATCAAATATATGTCAAATTCATCATGCTTATGCTAGAGCACTTTCGGCCATCACTACGAATTAAATTTAATGTCATTACCTCCAATAGTTACACATTTTATTTGATTCTTTGTTTATTTTTAGAAAGCCTATAATTCAAAAATGTCTTTTATTGAACAAACGTGATATCATGTATATAAATTTTAATTATTTAAAATTATCCATAATAGTTCATGAAATGTCCATTTTACATAAAAAACGCCTTGCCGTTTGTTAAAAGATATTTTATATAATATTGCTTTGCTCTTTTGTATATATACAGCAAAAACCAATCAAATGTAAACGCAATTTCTACTCTACCAGCTTCTTTGCTCGCACTTCACGCCTGTGGAATTCCCTCCCGGATACTTGCTTCTCTGAAAACTACAATCTCTAAGAATTTAAATGCGACGTCAATTGCCATTTCTTATCTCCTTGACTCGCATTCTTTCCCTGACAACCTTTCTATCATGTTCCTCTTCCTTACCATTCCACTCTCATGCAGCCCTATTCACACCTGTATCCCCATCCAGTTTTTACTCATTCTCTGACTCCCCCGTAACTCGTTTCTATTTCTCATCTCTTCTGTAACCCGTTGCGTACCAGTTGCAGTTCTGCCTTGCTTGGGGTGAAACAGTTAAAAAAATAAATAAATAATAGAAAAATACCTTCAAGTATTTTTAATCTTCAAGTATCTCTAATTTTCTTTACTGTAACATATTCTGTTAGAGTTTATTTTGAATGTCGATCTTCTTACATAAATCTTTTAAACATTTTTTAAACACCTTGCCGTTTCCAAAAAAATTGTAATATTGTTTCGTTTTTTTTTTGTTTTTTTTTTGCATATAAATATCTTCAAGTATTTCTATCTAAAACTGAATGCATTGTCATCAGCAAAAAGAAAAAATAAAATGCCAATAGGTAGGGGATAATAGAATCAAGCAGGTACAAAATTTTAAATACCTAGGAAGTGTTCTAACAGAAGACGGAAAGTACGGCACAGAGATCCGAAGGTGAATTGGCATGGTGAAGGACGCGTTTCGGAAGCTGAGTAAAGTTCTAAGACAGGAAAATTTCCCTAGAAACAAAGAAGAGAGTGCTAGATGTGATGTCAGTTCTTCAATACGGCGGTGAATGTTGGACAATATCATCGAAGAAGAGGAAAAAACTTGAAGCAGCGGAAATGTGATTTTACAGAAGGATGGTGCGGATATCATGGACCGAGCATGTGTGCAATGATGAAGTTTTGGAAAGGTTGGAAACAGAAAGGAAATAAATACTGAGCATCAGGAAGAGACAACTGAAGTTCCTAGGACATGCAATGAGGAAGGAGGGCTTGGAGAATCTGATACTGACAGGCCAGATAAAAGGAAAAAGAGACAGAGGAAGGCAACGGATAACATATTTGAAGGGCCTGATCAGGTGGATGACGGAACGGGAGCTGCGAGGAGCAACAGGAGAAAACCTATTAAGAACCCCCAGAGATATTGAGAGTGGAAAGCCATGATCGCCTACGTCCTGAAAGAATAGGGCAAATAGAAAAAGAAGATTTCTATCTTCAAGTATTTTTAATAGTTCATTAGTACAATACACACTGTTAGAGTTTATTTTGAATGAAGTTTTTCACAAAAATGTTTATTAACCAGAAGAAGGTTAGTAATATAATTCTATGTTAAATATTTCTTGTAAATCCCAGTTTGCAATATCTGTTTTTTATTAGAAATATTTGCACTAATATATTTGGTGTCCTGGAAATCTATTATGCGACTCTGAAGTCATTCATTATAATCTACATAAACATGAGATAACATCGTTATTAATATCGATTTTTCTACTTTGAAATGACACAAAGTTGACCTGACCTGTAGGAAAAGTATTACTTCAAAAGACAAACAAGATGTAAAAATATAACCACATTAAACAAATAAGTTTGAATATATATATATATATATATATATATATATATATTAATCATATCACCCCAAGCAAGGCGATAACGCCACTGATGCGTAGGCGGCTACGTAAGAGTGAAAAGATTAGAAAAGAGCAAGCCGGAAACCACATCCTAAACAGGGAACAAGTGATGAGCCCCTTCACCTGTCCAATAGAGGTGGGTGGAGTGTGAACCGGGCGGTAGTTCTGTCTATCTACTCCAATTGAGAAAAAAAAAGGAAGAATAGAGTATAAAGATTGGAAAAGAGAAAGCCGGAAACCATATCCTAAACAGGGAACAAGGGATGAGCCTCTTCACCTGTTCAGTAGACATGGGTGGAGTGTGAATATATATATATATATATATATATATATATATATATATATATATTGCTCTGAACAAAATGGACGTCATTATACTAATCTAACCTGAGGAACCTTTCGACCAAGACACAGGAGAACACCAACTGATAAGTTTTCGACGTGTATTTTTTCCGGTTATTTTTCAGTGCAGTTACGTGCTGTTTTACAAGCTAGACCTGTGTTTCCTTCCTTTACTAAAGACAGGTTGTTCTATTGTCGCAGGAATTCTGTTGTTTATATATTTAAATGGCGCTGCGATGAGGTTTACATAGGACGAACGAATCTTAGGTTGGAGAGGCGTGTTTCGCAGCACGTCCCTGCAAACATTCAGTCGGGTAGCCCTCAGCGATCTATAAGAACAACTCAGGCTGTTCGGGATTCAGCTGTTGGTCAACACTTGTTGAACAATCAAGAATGTAATGATCATTTCGAGGACACATAGTTTTCTGTCCGGCACAGTGCTCGTTTAGCACATCATCTACGTATTTTAGAAGCTGTTTGTTTAAAGATCCAACAACCGAGCCTGTGTAGGCAGAAAGATCGATTTATTCGCTCCGTGCAATTACTGGAGGGTTTGTGAGTGTTACATTTTTTCAGATTTATCACTCTTATGGAATTGTGTATTTACACCCCCTTACATTTTAATTATTTTGATTAAAATTTATTTTTAAACGAGCTCCATTTTTTCCCTCGTTTTTGTACGTTAAGCGTTTGTTGTTCTTCTGTGTCTTGCATTAACAATTCTTAATAAAGCCAACGGATACCTTTTTAAAAAGTGTTGGCCGAAAGGTTTCTCAGGTTAGGGTAGTATAATGACGTCCATTTTGTTCAGAGCAATTACTTCTTTCTTTGGGTATATATCCTTGTTTATATATATATATATATATATATATATATTGTAATTTTGTTTTTAATGGTTTGTAAAAGTATACTATCACTACTCAAAAATGTTCACGTTTCAGAACAAAACTGTTCCTTTTCAGGTGATATATTAAAATAAATGGGGAAAATGATTAATTTTTAAAATATAATATGTATTCATGGTTATTTAGAGAATTAGGGAGTGGTAGATAAATCAAAATTGAGAATTATGTAACCATGGATATTTAATATCTGGGTTACGAAAGAGGGAAATATGGCTTGGATCTAGACATGTCCTTTTTAATTTTGTCTGGATAAGATATATATTAGATATTTTTAAAATGTTAAACAGGAGGTTGGATTTTAATTATTTAATAATATTTTTTAACTACTATCTATGAGTAAAGGGGCTGGAAAGTTTAGGTCAGAATTAGGATTAAATAATTTGGGTTTACTTAGTTATATTGTATTAAGAACAACAATTAAGTATTGTGTGGGTTATTTATCTTATGAAAATAATTTTTATTTTGTTTATTATTTTAGAGTATAAGTTATAAATAAAACATTGTATATATATATAGTGGGCTATGACAAGGTTTTAATCAACGTTGATTACAGCAATTTTGGCTTTTGCAATAACGTTTATTCTTTTTTTTTTTAGACAGTACCAATACCGATATCAATCTGAACTCATCTATGAACGATTTATTTTACAATGAAAGTTTGCGGAAGTATGAAAATTGGGGAATTTCATCGAGGAAAAATAATAGAATGGCAGGGACTTGACCTTCTCAGAAGTTAATTTAGCTATTAATTCAATGTAATTGTTCCACTTCAGATCAGCAGAGAGAGTGAGGCCGAGGAGCCGCAGTTTATTGCTCTCAGGGATTCTAGCGTGATCCATACTGATGGCAGATAGAAAAGATAGTCAATGATGGTTAAAGGATAGTAGCTTCATTTTGGAAGCATTTAAAGTTTGCGAACCGTTTCTTACTCCAGTCTACCATTGGTGGGAGGTCCGTTTCGAGGGCAGCAGCAAGTTTAGTTTTTTCCGCAGTAGAATATTTCCTAGTGAGGCGCGAGTAAATGGTGGTGTCCTCAGCATAGATGCCTAATTGGGATCTGATTACATCAGGGAGATTGTTGATGAATATCGCTGATGAAAATAAAAAAAAAACATAGGCCCTAGGATAGAACCTTGATGGACACCCGCATTCATAAGATAGAATTTAGAAGTATGTCCGTTCAATACTACCTTCATTACGCGATTCGATCGGAACGATTTGATTAAGTCAAACAAGCGTTCAGATATAACATAGACCTGTAGCTTGCGCAGAAGTCCAGCGTGCCAGACCCTGTCGAATGCTTTGAAGATATCCAGGGCAACAGCTCTCTCTTCGTGGTTCTTATCAAAAGCCTGGTGTATATAGTCAGTGATGGTCGTTAGCATGTCAGCGGTAGAACTGACAAAGCGGAAGCCATGCTGTTTGTCGGAGAACAGTCATTGGGCTATGAGATGTTGAACCGCATGATGGCCTTGATGATGGCATTGATCATTTTGAAAAAATCGGTAGGAGGCGAATAGGACGATGATTAGAGGGGTCTAAGTGTTCTCCCGAGTTCTTAAAAACAGGAGCCGTAGATAAGGACTTCCAGTAGGCAGGAAAGCAAGAAACGGAGAGACAGTATTTGTACAGTTTAAAGAGGACAAAGGAAAGTTTAGGGGCACATTTCTTTATGACGAAGACTGGGATACCATCACCTCCGCTCGCCTTATGTGGGTCAGGTTTTGAAATTATTTTAGAGACCAGCGAAGAGGTAATGTTAACGTCACTTAGTTGAGCCTCAGTTCTAGGTGGGAAGTAGGGTGCAGATATTCAGGACGAATTAATTGAGGAGTTGGAGAAGAATCTGCGAGCAAAGCACTCACCCTTGTCCGCTGTGGCTGTGGGGATCTCATATTTATTGAATAAAATTTGACAGTACACTTTGGAGCTAAACTTGCCCGCTGCTACACGCTGATTCATTCTGTCGGTAAACAACAGCTTAGAGTCATTGAGGATCCTTTTACATTCATTGCGAACAGTGGCAAATAGCCCCCTATCATGGTCAGACAGGCGGCTCTGATAAAGCCGGAAGTAGTGATTTTGTGGGTTATGGCGGCCGCACAGGCAGGTATAAACAGGGGGCGAATGAGGTTTAAGATGGAGCTTCTTGGTTGGAATGAAAGCATTAATGCCAGCTTTCACCAGGAGGAGACATCAGAAGCACAGTCTTAACGAGAAGACTAAACGCTTTCTTCCAAGGGACATCGTACAGAAAATATCGCAGTGCCTCCCAGCCTGCCCTTGATAGCAGTAAGGGATTCTGCTTGTCTGAGGTTCCTGGAGGAAGTGGGAGTGGAGATAATTAGTAATAGAAATCACAGCATGATCAGAGTTGCCAAGAGAGCAAAGCTGCATGGCATGGTAGGCGTTAAGGATAGAATTGAAGAAGAGATCTAGAAGAGAGGTTTGTTCTTTAAGTATACTGGGGAAAAGTGTAGGGAAATTCACCACTTGAGTGAGAGACTGGGTGATCGCAAAGTTCACGATGTGGATAAAACGTTAAATTAATAAGTTCGCAAATTAAAGATAAAAAAAACATTGATTGTACACTACAAATATATATTAGGGTGTACGGAAACATTTTACGATTTTAGAACAAATCTTGTCATTTGTGTCTTAATATATTATTCATTCCTGATGATTAAAATGTCTTCTTTGTTAATTTTATATCAATCGCTTTCAGAATTTAACTTTAAGCATTATACACCACTTATCTTGAACTTAAAAAAAGAAGAGATGCGTTTTTAATTTTTTTCATGTGTTCAAACGTGATCATAACGCATCTCAAAATGTTGCCTACATAAACATAGCATGCAGTGAATGATACTATTGTGATTGGCGCTACTTTCTAGAGTTCCACAGTAAGGATATGAGACTTGATGATCAAAATGGTAGAGGACACGGATCTGAAATTGGCAATCAAGATTTGAAACATCAGTTGAACAAAACCCACATCAAAATGTCATAAAAATGTTTTAGATTATGAGCCTCAGCCTTTCAATAATATTAGACTATTACACGAACATTGGTAAGGTAAAGAATCACGATAAATATAGGTTTTGCATGTTTCATTACTTGACGGGAAAATTATGTTTGATACACAATGGATCCTTTACGTAATTGTAAGCGCTCACTAATGACGATGGACCCAAACAATTCCCCAAACTGATTATGGCAACTGTCTGGTGATTTGCCATTTGTGTGATACATTATTGCTTTCTGGAATCTAAAAAGAACATCACTGCCATAATTCACTGGTATACTATTTTAAATCACAGTTCGGGTATTTGAGCTGTTTCATTCATTGTCAACCTTTACAGCGATCAATCAACAGAACCCGATGAAAAATAATTATAACTACAATTAAAAATATTGTTTAGATTTAATTAAAATAGCAAAGATGCTGGGCGATGAATCTCGTAAAATAAATCAATCGAAGATTGTACTTTTCACTTCTCTACTGAGTTGAAATATTCTTTGTTCTTGATTTGAAAATAATTATTTTCAACAATAGAATAGATTTCTGGAAAGAGATACCGTAAAATCACTTAGAACACTTTTATTGAAAACAGTTAAAAAAATGCCATTATCTAGAAAAAATATACCAGCAATTTAAAATGAATATTCAAAAATTTGAAAGTCTTCGCAAATGTGAGTTAATTATAAGAAACGAAAAAATAGATGCATTTGAAATGATTGGAGAAATTTTAATTTTCGCAGATTTTCTCAAATCAACTTTAGTTGTTTCCCCGCTTTGGAAAATTTACGGTTGTTGATAATTTTTACGACTGAAACTAATAATTTTGTGTTGGCATATTTCTTATTGCAACACCATTTCAATGAAGCAGAAGTTAAACACACAAGTCGTTTCTCCTTCTTATATTTTCTTTCCTTTTTACTTTCTTTCTAGAATCACATGACTTACGACCATATAATATTAAAGTATCAGTTCTCGTACAATCATAGTTAAGCAATCTTATCAGTACCGAGATGGATAACCGCTTGTAAGCTTGGGTGTACGGATAGTCTAATTGATATCGGGTCGCCATTTGGAAAACGGAGAACTGAATTCCAATTCTAGTCGGGTTTGTAATATTCACTTACACGCAAATAGCCTTGGAAAATAATGGCTCCCCTTCTTCTCTCCAAATCTATAGGTTAATTATTATGACGTTCATTAGTAAATAATCATAGTTTCCAAAGGATGATAAAAATGTAAAAATATTTTCTGACTTTATATAAACCGAATAAAAAAACTTAATCTAGGGACACATATATACACCTTAAACGTACCTCGGAATGGGGCTTATTGGAAGTTTTTGAAAAGGGTTAGAGATTTATTCTGTCCGCTATGACACTATTTTGTAGACAGAGGACAGACAAGATGAATTATTGGGCAAGGAAGAGGCAAACTATTACAGAGCGCCTCGAATTCTTTGTTCTATGCATTGTGGGGACCTACTTACAAATAGACTAGTCCACATCTTTAAAATATGGCTACCATCTCTGAGTGGGAGTCACTGCGTAGCAGACTTGCCTCTGCTACTATTGACACTGTCAGCACTCTGCCTTCGGTAGAGGGCGCTCTCTGCTTCAGAGGAGAGAGCACAAACCCAGTCGTGGTTCCGCCGGAGGGCAGAACCACGACTCGGTAAAAATGGACAGACATATTTTTGGCCCGGCTATATGGCCGGGAACTCCCACTTTAAAATGACCATGTGTCACATCCGGCCTTTTGTGGGGAGGCTAGTGAATATAGTCACTGCGTAGCAGACTTGCCTCTGCTACTGTTGACACTGTCAGCACTCTGCCTTCGGTAGAGGGCGCTCTCTGCTTCCGAGCAGAGAGCACAAACCCAGTCGTGGTTCCGCCGGAGGGCAGAACCACGACTCGGTAAAAATAGACAGACATATTTTTGGCCCGGCTATATGGCCGGGAATACCCACATTAAAATGACCATGTGTCACATCCAGCCTTGCGTGGGAAGGCTAGTGAATATAGTCACTGCATAGCAGACTTGCTTCTGCTACTGTTGACACTGTCAGCACTCTGCCTTCGGTAGAGGGCGCTCTCTGCTTCAGAGCAGAGAGCACAAACCCAGTCGTGGTTCCGCCGGAGGGCAGAACCACGACTCGGTAAAAATAGACAGACATATATTTGGCCCGGCTATATGGCCGGGAACTCCCACTTTAAAATGACCATGTGTCACATCCAGCCTTGCGTGGGAAGGCTAGTAAATACAGTCACTGAGTAGTAGCCACAGAGTAAGTGAATGAGTGAGCCAGGACGCCTGCGAAAGAAAATACTCTCCAGTCCACGTTCACATTTGTACTACGTTTTACGAGAATATACTATTCAACCTTATATCCGAGACCGCGTTATCTTTCTATGGCCCTTCGGTCATAATACTATGGAAGAAAGAACATGGAGAATATATATAGAAGTTTCAATATATATTTATTTAAGTTACCCATATATCTCAAGCGCTCATAATCTTCCAGTTTCAGCATCAGTGACATTATTATTACAGTTCTTACGACTGACCCTCCTACTATTATCTCACAATGAAGCCCTTCTTTTTTGACTAACACATGAGACACCTAGCTGTCATTTTTCGTGTTCTAGTATCTTGGCCCTTATGCCATCCGGCCATGGGCGCCGGCAGTAGCACATCTCCAGAGTCATCCACACAGTGATCCCACTTTAGCCCCGTCCATCTGGGTGACCAAAAGCGGACCGTACTCATTTCGCCAGTCCTCCTTCACGGAGGTCAGCTTCTCTTCCTGGACTTTCACAATAACAGCACTTCCTCATTTTGTTTTTAGACGTATATATGTCAAAGAACAGAATACACATCACTTATTTGGTATTTAGGTTTCGACCACGCTTGTGTTTTCAGTCAAAATAGTGATTTTCTAATACATATATATACTGTAATTTTGTTTTTACAATGGTTTATAAACGCATAATATCGCTACACAGAAGTTTTCATGTTTCAGAACAAAACTGTTCCTCTTCAGGTGATATGTTAAAATAAATGGTAAAAATGATTTGCTTTTGAAAATATAAGATGAATTCGGGGTTATTTAGAAAATTAGGGAGTGGTAGTTAGAGGAAATACATTTAGGTGTGTCAAAATTGTTTAATCAACTTTGAGAATTATTTAACCATGGAGATTTAATATTTAATAATATATATATATATATATATATATATGATTTAATATATATAAGATTTAATATACAGTAGCGGTCATAATATAAGAAACGGAAACAACAAAGACATAAATATGTGCATTACTTAAAAAGTAATGCATGATTAGCAATGACATTTTTACCGAATAAAGATTAGAGTGTAATGCATTATACAAGGTTACAAACATTTACATAATAGTTTTTTTTAAATAAAGATTAAATTACACAAATGAAATAAGCTACTGGACAAATGTTAAGGAAAGATCTTGTTAATACTTGATTGTGATCAAAATATCAACAAAATTTAATATTTGGTAAACATCCCCTCATTTACAATGACTTCTCTGCATCGTCTAATTCATTTTTTGCAACAGTCAGCAGTAATTCCCTTTCATGCGTCCTTCAATATTCTCCCATGGGTGATCCTGTTTTTTCCGGTTTAATTTCTGAGCCTTTTTTCCAATTACCTTCTAACATCTTTTTATTGGATTCAGGTCGGGGCTCCATAACCTACTGAACCTTGTAGCAAGGTGCATTGGGTATTCATAAAAAATATGGTGTAATCTTGGTACCACATGCTTCTGAAGAAGCCTTTTGTAAATCTCAGCATTGATATTGCCATGTCCGCTGATGATAGGGCCAACTTCTGCAAATGAAATAATTCCCCACATTATCACACTGCCGCCACTAAACTTAACGGTTTTCTTGACACATTGAGACGACAGTCTTTCACCTGTTCTACGGCGTACGTAATTTTTGCCCTCAGAACCAAATATAGTAAACTTGGACTCGTCACTGAAATGAACTGTATCCCATTCTGCGTCAGTCCAAACAAAATGTTCTCTCGCATACTCCAGGCGTGCTCTTTTGTTTCGCTTTGAAATGAGAGGCTTCGAAACTGGAATACGGGCGTGCAATCCTGCATTTTTTAACCTGCTAGCAACCGTTTTCCTTGAGATCTTATTATCTGTGTTTTCATTAAATTTACGGGCAATTGATGTAGCAGTTTTAAAACGTTTTTGTAGATATTCTAACAATTCTTCGATCTTTTTTGCAATGTTTTTGAAGGTCTGCCGGTTTTTGGTTTTGCATCTAGCGTTTTATCGGTTTTGTAATTAGCATGTGTAAATTACGCGATGAACGACATTTTTAGGTCTATGAACAATATCAGAAAATTTTTTTTTTTATAGTTAGCGATATGGGTCTTTTTTCTTTAAAAGAGAGCGTTTTTCGTGTAGAACTTACCATATTGCTTAAAAATAAAGTCCTAATGATAAATGAACTTTTACTTATTATTGAAAAGCTCTATTGAGGTTTTTAACAATGCAAAGTAAATGTTTATGCAAATTATTAACATCGTTCCTTAACGTTTGTATAGTAGCTTATTTCGTTTGTTCCATTTAATATTTATTTTAAAAAAAACTATTATGTAAAGTTTTGTAACCTTGTATAATATTTATCCATTACACCCTAATCTTTATTCGGTAAAAATTTCATTGCTAAGCATGCATTGCTTTTTAAGTAATCCATATATGTATGTCTTTTTTGTTTCCATTCCTTATATTATGCCCGCTACTGTATATATATATATATATATATTCAATAATATTTAATAACAGGATTTAATATATATACATGTGTGTGTGTGTGTGTGTGTTTGTGTGTGTGTATGTGTGTGTGTGCGTGTGCGTGTGTGCCTGTGTATATGAAGACATTGGGTGCAACCGTAGGATGTGTTTGACTGCTTTGCCTGTGCGCGTATTTCCTCAAAACTACCTGAAAATGTAATTTTCATTGTTTAATTAAATCGAAAGTGATTTTCTGCCATTTTAAATTGAATCAACAACAGAAATTACTTCGTGACAAATGATAATCACAACGTAATTACTTATTTTAACCTATAAGCGCCTTTGGTAGACATTTACAATTCACGAATCCAAAAACACACATAAATCCCCATCTTATTTAAGTATCAATCTAACCTCCATCTATGTATTTATCTGTCGAGATAAGTATGCTGAAATTCACAAACTTTTGCCAAACACTAAGTGCGTAAAAGAATTAAAAAAGAAACAGTAAACATTATCAAGTTGCGAGAAAAACTGAAGAATTTGGTTAAAGCAATGGTCGCCAAGCGGTGGTTCAGGAACCACCAGTGGTGCGTGAAAAAGTTTTGATGGTCCGCAAACAATTATTTTAGTTTTCATGAAGCAATAAAATATTTGTGCGAAAAGCAAATTCTTCTGTCAGAGCAGCTAAAACTTGGTACCGGTCTCGGCTTGAAATAAATTCAGCTCTTTCTCTTGCAGTTACGTCAATGGAGACAAAATTCAAAAAACTGATTTCAAACAAACAAGAAAAAATATCACACTAAAATGTATATACTTGAATAAACTTTAAATTTTCAATTTGTTTTATTTAAATAATTACACTATAACTTTGTTACCTTTAATGGGTGCATTTCATATTAATATAATGAATATTTTTCGATTAAAAGGTATGTAGGTATATGTATATATAAAATGAACACAGAAGTAAAACAAATACAAGAAGTATACGCACATAAACACATACACATAACATACTCACGCACCCACACACACGAGAACACACGGAACGAATACCGAAGGAGAAAAATGTAGCAATAAACACGCCTCCAATTAAAGCAGATAGACATTACATCAGGTCATAAAACGGCACCTACTACCATTCTGACAGAGATGCAAAAATGCCAAACCCTGCCACAAGTCAACGCTCACATATTAGACCATAAATTAAAGCAGACAGACATATCATCAAATCGTAAAACGGCGCCCACTATAACAAAGATGCGAAAAGCCAAATCCTACTATCGCGCACACTTATATAAACCATACACACACACACACACATACATGCACTAACACACTTACAGGTACACACACACACACACACACACGCGCGCACACACACACACACACACACACACACACACACACACACGCACTACAATTAACAGTAGCAGCGAAAGAGGAGCATTCGTCTAAACGCACGGTCCACCAGCGGACGTGAAATAAAGCTCTCCTATCACTCTGAAGATAAGATTTTCATCTCGAAATATTAATGAATAATAAATAGGTAATACCCAACACCTTCTTTACCTTAATTTATTATAGTGAACGCATTGTGATAACCTTCAAATATCTACCTATCCATATTATTTAAATATACTTAACTTTTCTTTTCTAAATTCAAATTAGTGGTCTGCCAAATTTAAAATTACACATGTAGTGGCCCATGAAGTTTAAAAGGTTGGCTAGAAATCCTGGAGCCAGAATAGAATTCCACAAGTGAGAGAAAAGAATATGTTAGAACAGAACTTACGGCTAAATTTAGTCAATTCAAATGTAAATTGATGAGATCTTTTTGGCAATCTACTCTTCATCGTTGTGGTCCAGTGGATATCGACTCGGAACGAGAATCCGGGGAGCCGAGTTCGAATTTCAGTTGAATCCACTGTATTCACTTACGCGCAAATACCCTTGGGAAAGGTATTAATCCATCTCTTCCTTCCAGTTATGGGTTAAATAGCAGGACAGATTGGGTTCTATAGCCTTGGTCGGCAACCAGTCTACCGCAGAAAGCAATGGCAACCTACTGTGGGATAATCTTCTGCCCAGTCAGACATGTCTCTTTCGAGACATGATCGCCCAAGCGTGTATCGCGTATGGCACTTAACTAACTGACTGACTCTTCATAACATTCATCATAAAGTTGCTATAGCGAAGGGCTTATCCGAACAATTGCTATTAAAGAATTTATTAAAAAAAGCATAAGAATAAAAAAACTTTAGTGATTGGAAGGCAACCTAAGCTGAAACGCCAAGTCAGTACCAATAATATTGCTGAATCATCTTTGGATTTTATCAAGAATGTCTAAATAAATGGCAGGGGCTGCGAACCATATGTGGCATCAATATTCTGAGTATAGACGAATCGTAGAATTATAGATATGTAAGATAGATTCGCTATATTCGATATCCACTGCAACTTAACGCACATTCGCAAATCATCCACCCAGGGACGAATGATTTGCGGATATGCGTTGTGGCGCAGTGGATATCGACTCGGAACGAGAAATCGGAGAGCCGAGTTCGAATTCAAGTTGAATTTCTTGCATTCACTTACGCGCAAATACCCTTAGGAAAGGTATTAATCCGTCTCTTCCTTCCAGTTATGGGTTAAATAACAGAACAGATTCTATTGCCTTGGCTGGCAACTAGTCTACCGCAGAAAGCAATGGGATAATCTTCTTAATCAGTCATGTCTCTTTCGAGACATGATCGCATAAGCGTGTTTCCCGTATGGCTGACTGACTGAAGATAGATTCTGGAGAAAAAAGGAAAATTGTCTCGTACGACACATTACACTAACTTTCTTAGAAGTTGTCTTAGCAATAGATTCAATGTAGTATATTCACTTCATATCAGCCGAGAAGGCTCAACGGGTCTTGAAGGTTAAAATAGCCATGCTGTTGGGAAGTCAGAAAAGGTTCTTAGAGATAATTAACACAGTAGTGTTCATTGACTACGCGAAAGCATTGGACAAAATACGACACAAAGAATTGATGGAGATGCTAGGCAGCCTCGACATTTTCGGGAAAGACATAAGAATAATCAAAAATCTCTACTGGCAGGAAACGGCCTGCATACGGACAGGTAACGACCTCAGTAGATACACATAGATAGAAAAAGGCGTAAGACAAGGATGTGTCTTTTCACCGGATGTGTTCAACCTATACAGCGATAATATTTTGAGGACCCTAGGTGACACGCCAGGATTTGTTATTGGAGGCCACAACCTGAACAACATAAGGTATGCAGACGATACAGTGCTGATTGCGGACACGGAAAGGAAACTACAAGACCTCATACAGAAAGAAGCAGTGGAGAGTGACGAGAAGGGACTACAAATAAACTTTAAGAAAACTGAGTGCATGGTCATCAGCAAAAGATACAACCCAAAATGCCAAATACTAGTGGGGGATAACAGAATCAAACAAGTACAAGAATTTAAGTACCTAGGAAGTGTTCTAACAGAAGATGGAAAGTGCGACACGGAGAATGCGAAGGCGAATTGGCATGGCAAAGGACGCGTTCCAGAAGATGAGCAAAATACTAACACACAGGAAAATCTCCATAGAAACGAAGAAAAGAGTGCTAGACTGCTACGTGATGTCAGTTCTTCAATACGGCTGTGAATGCTGGACAATATAATCGAAAATGAGGACAACACTGGAAGCGGCCGAAATGTGGTTCTACAGAAGGATGCTACGGATATCGTGGACTGAGCATACAAGCAACGACGTGGTTCTAGAAAGAATGGCAGCAAAAAGGAAACTGATGCTGAATATCAGGAAGAGACTGAAATTCCTGGGACATGCAATGAGGAAGGAGAGCCTGGAGAACCTGATACTGACCGGTCAGATAGAAGGAAGGAGAGACAGAGGAAGGCAGCGGATAACATATTTGCAGGGTCTGATCAGGTGGATGACGGAACGGGGGTTGCCAGGAGCAACAGGAGCAAACATACTAAGAGCCACAAGGGATAGGGAGACGTGGAGAACCATGATCGCCTACGTCTTGAAGAGACAGGGCACATAGAAGAAGAAGAAGAATTATTTTTCGCGGCATTAAAATTTAGAAGTCATTGTTTTCTCCACTGGAGGTAATTTCTGACATCAGCCGCCAATTTGACCTTATCGAACTAATGAGATTTAATATTGAGACAGAAGTAAATATTTGTATTATCAGCATAGCTACAGAAGGATATAGAAAGGTGGCAGTTCTGGACAACATTCATTTCACGATTTAATTAAAAAAAAATACATTTTTTTTTTTTTGCAAAGCATGTGTTATGAAAGAATTTAATTCTTCTGATTATTAACGGTTTTACTGAATGATTCTAGATACTAAAATAGGAGATTTCTTTGGGGAGATGTTTAATCAGTGCCTGAATTTATGTTTTAATGAATTAATTCACTTTTATCTTTTCAGAGCTTCAATGGAGAACTATCAGTTAACGCAGGAGATAAAATGATATAACTACTGTTTACTCTCGTCTCGATCAAAAATCTACCGAGGCTGAAAAAGCAAACCTCGCTGCCGAGCTTGAAAAGGATCTCCAATACGTGGTGGACTGGGGCAAGAAATGGTTCGTATATTTCAATGCTTCCAAAATGAAGCTGCTATCTAATAACCACCTCAGACAATCTTTCCTACCGCCCATTAACATGGATCAGGCTTCTCTCCCTGAAAGCGAAACACTGCGCCTCCTCACACCAGACCTCAAGTGGAATAACTATATAGAATCAATAATTAAATCCGCTGCTAAGAAAGTCGGTTCTCTGTAGGGCCAGGAAGTATTTACCGTCTCAAACAATCCTGCACATATACAAGTTCGTGCATTGAGTATTGCTGCCATATCTAGTCCGGTGCTCCTGCTACCCACTTAGGTGTCCTCGACCGAATCTAACGGAGAATCTGTAATGTGATCGATCCCAATTAGGCAGCTAGGTTACAGTCGCTTTCTCATCAACGCAGTGTGGCTTCCCTGTGTCTCTTCTACAAATACTTCCACGGCTTCTGCTCCGATGAACTTAACTCACTGGTACCTCCTATATACGAAGTTCCTCGAGTCACAAGATTAGCAAATAGGTCCTACCCTTTTACTGTGAAACCAACAAATTGTAAACGCAAATTCTACCCCAGGATCTTCTTTTCTCACACTTCCCGCCTGTGGAATTCCCTTCCCCATACTTGCTTTCTTGACAGTTACAATCTCCAAGAATTTAAAGGTAAAATCAATAGTCATCTCCTGTCACACTAAATTACATCCTCTTTCCAATGCTTTTCTACATCCACCCCACTCTTATTAGTACTCTCTTACCTCTCCTACTCTCTTCCTGACACGCCCTGCATTCTCTCACTCCTCCCTCCTCGTCCCCCCTCTCATCAGTAATCTCTTCCCTCTTCTACTCTCTTCCTGACACCCCCTGCAACCTCTCACTCTTCATAACATTGCTCCTCGTTCACCCCACTCTCATCAGTAATCTCTTCCCTCTCCTACTCTTTTCCTGACACCCCCTGCAACCTCTCACTCTTCATAACATTGCTCCTATGTAACTCCCTGCACAACAGTGGCAGTAAAATGTCTTGCTTGGGGCGACACGATAAATAAAAAAAGTTGTTGTGATACACGCAAAGCACAGTTTAGAAACCACCAGTCCGTTTGTTCATAACATTCGTAAAAAGCTGCCTCTAGTAGGTACTTGTCACCGGTAGGAAAGCGGAAAAAGTTTTTATAGCATTCTAGCAGTATCAAGACCTCACTATTTGTACAGTAGATGCAGAACATTATCGATGCGAATCTCGGAATGTTCATACTGGTCATTGCCAGAGATTCCATGGTGCTTGTGGCAGAAAACCGCAATGTGGTGCATGATTACATTCGGTGCGAGTCATAAGTTATGAGGAAAGGATAATTTCCATTGAAACAACTGCTTTAATTTCCTTTCTATTACCATCCGTCCAGTTTTAGATCCACTGGAGTGGCAGGGTGTAATCGACTTCTATTTTTCCTCTGATTAATCATTTACACTAGTGTTCGGAAATATGAATCTATTTTCGGGTTGTATGATAACATTTCTTTGGTCTTGAAAAATATTGCTTCATCCGTGACTATCTAAGGTTTATCACGTCCAGACACTATTGTGTGGACTGTCGATTGGTTGTTCTACGGCTGTTCTCTGCGATGGATTTTACTTCAGGAAGCGTACGAAAATTATAACGCTGGACAAACACACTGGAAAGCCTTACAGAGAGATCGTGGATATTGTTGGTGTCAGCCTTTCGATTGTCAGTCGTGTCATCAAGGCGAAAACCTAACTAGATTCATCAGTCCAAAACGTAAAGGAAAATGCGGTCGGAAGAGAAAAACAACATCAAGAGACGACGTATACATGATCAGGAAAAGTGTGAAAGATCCTAGGAAGACATTATATAAAGATTGTTACCCGAATTAGCTTGATTTTATATGTTGGGAGGAAGGAGACGTACTCACGCACTTGGCCCAACCTGGCATGCAGGCCGTCTACCAGGCGGGTAGGCAGACAAGTGTGCACGAGTGAGGCGCTGGTGCAGACAGGTAGACAGGCTGGCAGGCTGGCAGGCTGGCAAGCAATAGCCGATCACATGCCGGTGGGATCAGACGCGCAACAACCGGCTACATGGCAATCGGGCAAGTCGTTCGTTGTTCGCTAAGAGTTGATGAGATAGGTGACCACACTAGCCGACGACCATTCGCTGGTGTTGTCGGACTCTCAGCTGTCGGCTCCGTGACACTCGGGCAAAGTCGTTCGTTGTAGGCTAAGTGTCGATGAGAACGGTTACCATATGTTGGCGTGATCAGACGCGAGTCAGACGTCTAGCCGATATTATTCATTTTTCAATTAATTTGCACAAGGCTGTACAAAAAACAGCATTTACATCGAACAAAATATCTACTGAACGCGTTTAAACATTCAGAGGAAAATGGCATGTTTCGTTTTTTTGAGACGATGAAAATTTTAACCAAGATCAACAAGTGAACCGGGAAAATGATAGTGCTGATCCCTCTGACGTCACCAAATTTCCCACTTCTGTGATGTTTTCATTTTTTTGTGAATATGGACAGACACGTCATGTCACGTGACTTCTTTCAACGGGGTCTTCGGTTGAATGCTGCTGGCTACACTAAAGAGCTGGATACAGTTGTGAAGCTGGACAGCCCTGGATAAACCTCGAATACGATGTAAGGTCTGGTGTGCTTCAGCAAGAAGACCGCTTATCTCCTCTAGACATGGATCACCGTAGATTTGTACACAACAACAAAAGCAAAATTGAAGACAATAGTTTAAATAATAACTCTTCATCCCATAAATTCAGATAGAAATTAAGGTAATTTGGTTTTCCTTAACATTTTTACTTGTTTAGATCATTGAATAAAAATACTTTTATTACGGAATAAAAGTGTTTATTTTCTTTTGTTATATCCTGTATATGGATTTACATAATAATGTCTACAAAACGTATGTAAGCTTTTGATTGGAAAAGCTATATCGACTTTTTAATATACTGAAATATTCAATAAAGACAAACACAATCACATCACTTCTTCCATATGAAGATACTAGCAGTATAGTCCGGCGTTGCTCGGGTGAAATGAAAGCTTTAAAACTAATCCATGGACCTGGAGCTCAGACTCTTTGAACATTGGCACGAAAGACTAAAAAACAATAGTTGTTTCCAGTTAAAGCGAAACCGTAGACTGAAAGAAAAATGAATGGATGTAAGTCAAAGTTTGATTTTCTGGTATCGATATCAAATAAGTTTTTTTCGTCGTCAACTGAATTTCGAAGGCTAAATAAGTCCTCTGAATAAATGGTATCATGGCTGAGACTAAGAACTACAATTATACCTACTTAGAGCCAAACCCGAAGCAAAAACTAAAATAAAAGGGCTGAAAAAATACAGACATACTGGCAGATAAACAGACACACATACAAACATCTTGGTTTATATATATATATATATATATATATATATATATATATTGTAACTAAGTTGTTGAACTCTTAGGTTTTTTAACCTTTTGTTCATGCATTTACTTTTATAAAGAGTGCTCGATACAAATATATATATATATATATATATATATATATATATGTATGTATATATATATTATCGATTGTAAGAACTGCAAACTTGAAACTTCTGAATATCGTTTCTTTTGTCTTTGTCTATGAGTTTATCAAATTTCATTAAAATCGGACCACTCCTTCTATAACCCGATTTTTTCGATTAGCGATTTTCGATATTTATCGGGGGTACCTCGACACAAAACTTAGCTAAGAACACTCGTAGACGCGGATAGTACAGCTGTGTAAACTTTTAAGAAAATCGGTTCAGCCGTTTCGGAGTCTATAGGCAACGGACACACACACACATACACACACAGAGACAAAGTTCCATTTATAAATAAGTTTACATATACACAGATATTTTTCTATATAGTTATGATTATAAGGAACTATAATCGGACACCTACCATAAAATGATTAATGGCGAGTTCTCCCTCTTTTGTGTGACGTGTTCGATATTCCTTGACTATACGCTTATCGTAGATTTGCGCCTAAGCAATCTAAAGCCACTAGATATCTAATAAGAAGCATGTATGATCGATGAGAAAGTCATGAATTTCCCGCTTGCACAGATGATCGTTGATCAATAATAGGTAAAATAAGTGATTTTTTATATTGATTTTCAAGGCGGAAAGGCTCTCACGACTTGAATGACTATTACCCGGCAAAAATCCAGAAAAAAAAACAAAGAAAAAACACACAGGACTAAACTACGCCCAATAAAAGCCTTGAGAGGCAATCAGGGAAGGAAGCTACTTTTAAAATGTTAACAGTGTGTTATAATGTGTCACATAGGTGAAAGAAAAAGAAATAACAAGTGAAGATTTTAAGGCTAAATAACGATTAACACTTCGGTTGTTTAGGGAAGCGTCCCCACGGGGGTCTATTCAAAACTAACATTTGGGTGATATAAATTATTTTCAGTGGAACTTTTTCTTGCATTTGGAATAGGGAAGTAATCAGGACGTCGTTTCCGAGCTGGAAAAGTCTGAACTGGCGGCACTAAAGGATTGAACTCTTCCGAACATTTGCCATAGCAATAGCGATAGAGGCTGCAGAGTGGATAATAACTTACCTTCCACAAGACAGCGGAAATAATGTGAATTCTATCAAAGCTAGAAAATGATAATCGGTCATTTTACGCCCAGATATAACTGCAATATCTTTGGTTTAACATACCTTTGGTCAGTTAAGTGTCATGCCTGATGCACACTTCAGCGATCATGTCTCGAAAGAGACATGACTGACTGGGCAAAAGATTTACCAGCAGTAAGTTATCATTACTTTTTGTGGTAGACTGATTCCCAGCCAAGGCTATGAAATCGAATGTGTCCTGCTATTTAACCAATAGCTGGAGGGAGAAGCGACGGATTAATAGCTTTTCTAACGGTATTTGCATGTAAGAGAATGCAACAACTTAAACAGGAAATAGAATTCGATTTTTTATTCCTAGCTGATATCCAGTCTACCGTATAAAGTAATGGTAAACTACTGTGGGAAAATCTTCTGCCCAATCAGTGATGTCTCTTTCGAGACAAGATCTCCCAAGCGTGTATTATTGTATGGCACTTAACTGACTGGTATCTCATGTGAATAATAAAAAAAAAAGAATGAAAGAAGCAATCCAGGATCAACACCGAAAAGTCTATATTTCATGACCCTTTCGGCAATATTTACACTCACATAGATGGTATTGTGATGGAATCACCTTTAGGTCCCCTCTTTTCTAATTATTATATGGCACATTTGGAAAATAAATCAATTAATGACAACAATGAATCCTCTATATATCTCAGATGCATAGATGACATTTTCATTTTAGCTAAGAATATTGATCAAATTACACAACTTAAAAACAAATTTGAAAGTCACTCTGTCCTCAAATTTACATTAGAACTTAATATTAAAAACAAAATTCCATTCCCTGATGTATTCATTGATTCTAGCACACATAGATTTACTACTTCTCTATATAGGAAAGCAACTAGCATAAACTCGTGTCTTCTTAATTATAATAGTGAATGCCACCAACGATATAAGTTAGATGTTATAAAAAAAACTTAATTTAACGCACACAAATTATATCTTCTTCGAAATCCATATTTCATAAAAAATTAGACAACATTAAGCAAACACTTGTCAATAATAGATTTCCTAACTCCGTCATTGATCAACAAATTAAAATGTATCTGAATAAATATAACAACAGCTCTAACAATATTGATAATATTAATAATATTAATGCACGTCAAAATAAATATAACACTAGTAACTCATACTTTAATTGGAGTAGATAGACTGAACTATCACCCGGTTCACACTCCACCAACGTCTTTTGAACAGGTGAAGAGGCTCATCCCTTGTTTTTTGTTTAGGATGTGGTTCCCGGCTTTCTCTTTTCCAATTATTTTACTCTTAAGTAGCCCCATGCGCATCAGGGGCGTCACCGACTTGCTTGGTGTGATATGATTAAAGACAAAACCTATTGCAACCAAATACATAATAATTACAAACAAGATTAAAAAAACTCTTAAAATCATAATAAGTAGAATGGTTAAGCCAATAACTAATTTTTGCTTCTTTTTGTTATTGTTACTAATTTAAGTAAGGAAATATATTTTAGTACTTACTTTTACGGTACATTTGTTTCTTCGCATATAGCAGCGGTTCTATTTTAGAAAAAAAAAAGTTTTTTTTCCTCCAGTTAAAAATGAGTCGGCCATTTTTTGGTCAGCCAAAGGGTAGTTTATTTCGTCTTTACACAGTCTTTTCTTTAAAGTTGCTAGACAAGGTTCTGTAAATTATTTTGGCTTTGAAGGATCCTCTCGACTTTTACTAAGTTAATCATGCACATCTATAAATCTACCACCCGCCCGTATATTGAATACTGCTGCCACATTTGGTCGGGTTCCCCTGCTATTCTTCTCGGAGTCCTTGACAAAATACAACGGAGAATCTGTAATGTGATCGATGCCGACTTGGTAGTCACTCTCTCACCAGCGTAATGTGGCTTTTCGCAGCTTCTGCTCCGATGAACTTAGTTCACTGGTGCCCCCTAGGTATGAATTTGCAAGAGATACTAGATTAGCAACTAGGTCCCACCCTTATACAGTGAAACAGATAAAATGTAACTGCAATTTCTACACTAACAGCTTCTTTTCTCGCACTTCCAGCCTGTGGAATTCCCTTCCAAAACTTACTTCTCCGACAGCTACAATCTCCAGTTACAATCTCCAGGACATCTATCACACTAACATCTATTCCCTCATACACTTTACCCAACTACCCAACCCCCATCCTCGGTATCCTCATCCGTCTACCACCCTCCTTCTGACATTTCCTATAACTAACCACTCTTTCTCATCACTTTCTCCTACGTAACCCCCTTCGCAATAGTGGCAGTGGAATGCCTTGCTTGGGGTGAAATGATTTAAAAAAAAATTAAGCTCATCATATATTACAAAAAATTTAAAACAATTGACCTCATAGTCTCTAATAACTCTACAACCACACAACTAAATCCTCTACAGAAAACCAATGTCGTGTATCAATGTATATGCCCTTTCAAAGATTGTATCTCTGGTACTAATAATAAACCCACTACATATATTGGTTTTACTAAAACCACGCTCTCACGTAGAACAAACAAAAAGAACAATCAAGAGAAGGATACCATGATATAGTGATGCAAACTAATGATAAAACTTGTGGTCAGTGTGTAATCGGGTGACCACAGAGCCTTGTTCGAACGTAGACTTTGCATTCTCGCCTGTACGAGAGACTCTCGCATTACAATGTAAAATTAGCTTGTAAATTTCAATGCTTCTAAAACGAAACTCCTGTCAACCATCACAAGCAATCACTCCTGCCACTCATAAACATGGACCAAGCCAGTCTCCTTGAAAGCAATACTATGTACCTCCTCGGCCTTACCCTATCTTTCGACCTCAAGTGGAATAATTACATTGAATCAATAGCTAAATCCACTGTTAGGAAAGTTGGGTCACTGTGCCGGGCCACGACGTTTTTTCCGCCTGAATTCATTTTGCACATATTCAAATCAACCATCCGACCGTGCATGGATTACTTTTGTCATATCTGGCCAGGCGCATCTCAGTGTTCTCGACAGGCTCCAGAGAAGAACCTGTAATGTGATTGGTCCCAACCTGGCAGTTCGACTCCAACCACTTTCTCATCTTCGGGAAATGGCTTCTTTCTGTCTGTTCTATAAATATTTTCATGGCTTCTGCTCTGACAAACTTGGGTCACTAGTGCCCCCTCCACAAGAATTTACTCGTGCAACCAGACTGGCAACAAAGTCTCATGTTTTTACAGTTAGATCAACCAAGTGCATTCGAAAATTCTATTTCAGCAGCTTTTTTTCTTGTGCTTCTCGCCTGTGGAACTTCCTTCCACATACTTGCTTTCCTGAATTTAAATGCAAAGTCAATTCCCATCTTTTATTCACTTACCTCCAGCCCTTTCTACATCACCCCGTGTATCTTTTTCTTTTCTCTCTACCTTCGCAACTGTCTTCACTCCTGTGTTCACATCCTTCTCTTTCACCCCGTGTAGCTGGTTCGTCTTTGTCTTCACTCTCCTCCTGCATAATACTTCAACTCTCTTATGTAAACCCCTGCACATCAGAGGTGTTAATTTTTTTGCTTGGTGTGAAATTATTAAAAAATGTCTATATACTGGTACCAGGTTCTCTGAATGTTGAAATATAAGAGCCATTTTTGGTAGAAGCAAGAAGATTGGAATGGATAAATCATTGTGTAATAGTTGTTTTCTAAGTAGAAAATCGGGGTATGTTTTATTGATACCGTCGTAGATATAAGTGGCAATATGACTTTTTAGTAGAAAAGACTGGATTTGCTTTGCCTTCAACCATTTTTCTCGTCGTTGGCATCCTTACGCACCCGAGCATAAAGATCATCATTCTCTCTCTCCTTATTCCCTTTCTCTCCCCCAGATGGCGTTAGCAAGTTGTGAATGAAAGAGAGTTTGATGAGGGTGTTCGCGTTATTTTTTAAAAATTTTGCGCAATGAAGAAGCCACTCACTTGGCCAGAAGAGCTTTCCTAGCGACTCAAAAGAGATTGAGACACGTGAGATCTGGCAAACATAGTTACGTCGGGCTGTCGGATACATGGTCTGTCAATGTCCACCCTTGTTATGCCAGTGTAACTGGCTTTAACTTTCTCCACTAGTCGAACCGTTGAGGTCTTCGTTGGTGGTTCGTATTCACTCTAGTTATTCCTCTTGGAACTTACCGCCATGAGTAGCACTACATCAGTTGGAACTTCAACAGTCTTCACTCTTGGGATCACTGAGACAAGTAAGCCCTCTACCATGACAAAGAACAACCATACATATTTTACATTGGATGTCGGAGTGAACAGTTCATTATCAAATGTATTACTTTGACATTTTTTATTTAATAGCAACTATTTTTTTTTACTTTTATAGCAACTAAATTAAATTTATACGTAGTAAATAGGTAATTTACATTTTGGTGTGAGCCTAAATATGAACCCACAAAACTCGAGTGTACTTTGGTTTTCTATCTGAATGTACTTTTGAGTGGATTATCATTTTGTGTATGCTTATATACACATTAAGAAACAACGAAACATCATTTACCTGTTTCCTTCTGTCTCGTTCATATCAGGCAAACAAACGAGATATGTATGTCCGATTATACTAATGTGCTCATTCCGTGAGAGAGTCTGACATGTAAATTGCCTTGCATTAGTGTGTCTTGTGAATCAGAGATTCTACATTTTAAGGAAATTTAGTCTTTAGATTTCATTCTTAAAAGAAAAAAAAAACATATTTTAGATTTTCAAAGAACTTTTTTCACGGAATAAACTTATAAAAAAGATTTTCTGTCATTAGTGTTCAAACGTATAGATGAATCCCCTGACGAGCGGACGCGTGCACAAGCAGTCGCACGCACTCTCTCTCTCTCTCTCTCTCTCTGTCACACACACACGCACACACACACACAAAGTGCTCGACATCAGGGTGAAGGTAGATAACTTTAAAGTGTTTATTATTTTACCTCAGCAGATTCATGTCGACTTTAATTTTCATGAGGACACCTTTATAATATTCTCACGAAATTTCGAAGTCAGCATGAATCCCCTAACTTAAAGTGACAAACGCTTGGTATATATATATATACACAGAGCCCAGAGGTAGAATCGCCTACTGACGCCAATTCGGTCGGGTTTCAATCCTGGGTTCAAAGCAATCGAAGTCAAACCGTATTGATGAGCTGTGATACTGCGAACCAGATCTGTCTGCGGATGACTATATATATATATTTATCATTGCTATAGCATCAGTACAGAAAGGTTTTCTGTCTGACGAAAAAATCCTGATTGCCTATTTCGTCGGATGCTGGTAAATGAATCAAGGCTAAAATTTTCACTAATCTCTCGTATCTATAAAAGGAACAGTGCAATAAATAAATAAACAAATACATAAATAAATAAAAAATTCCAAATTGGTATCCATTTTGTGAAATATGTTCAGAAGCATGCAAAGTTTACAAGAGTATAATATAGCAGCTGCGAATGGTTTCCTATAAAGATATGAAGGGTTAGCCATTCAAGTAAGCGTGCTCTCCAATATTTGTTTACTAAATAAAGCCAGCTGAAAATAAAATGTGTTTTTCATCTTTCCAACTTGCACAGACACTCGGAAACACGTCACAAGGAAAGAAGAAAAAGAAGAAGAAGGAGTAGGAGTAGGAGGGCGATAATAATAATAATAATAATAATAATAATAATAATGAGAAGAAGAAGAAGAAGAAGAAGAAGAAGAAGAAGAAGAAGAAGAAGAAGAAGAAGAAGAAGAAGAAATAAACGTGAATAAATTGCTAGCTTTGTTATCGCCAGGGAATACAACGTTAAGAAATCTCTAATTCTATTCTAAAACGACTTTCCGGGTAGAAGACGCCATTGCTACTAACCCAGAGTGTTATTCTCGGAAAATAATAATAATAATAATAATAATAATAATAATAATAGTAAGTATATCAAATAAAATCTGACCAATCTGAGAAAATTCTATGAACAAATAAAATAAATTAATGAGTTCTTTCATCGTCTATAAAATTCATCAGCTTTATAAACAACTCAAGGCTAAAAAGATGAGAAATAAATTATTTTCTAACAAACGTTAAGTTTATCATTATTAAATGAAGCATTGTCAACATTTATTAACGTTTGACTCAATTCGTCTTATTTCTAAATGTTATGTGTTATTTATATAAGTAATAATTTAATTTTTTGTACTTGAGATGAAGCCATGTTAATCATTATTCATTTTGGGTTAGTATTTCTTTCATCCCAATTTCAATTTCTATATTCATGTTTGTAATATTGAAAATTTTACTTACTATTTTTTTCAGTAGAAGTAGATAGTTTCGCCTATCGCTTGGTCTTTTGATCTGGTGTAGAGGTTTATTCAGATTTATGATTAGGTTCTTGGTTCCTACTTCAACTTTATACTTCTAACATCTCCACCTAAACGTTTAAATTTTATTTGTTATATATTTCCCCTTCAATAGGTGTAGATAGTTTCGCCTACTATCCAGCTCATATTCCGCCTCATTATTTTGAAAACAGGAGAAGAAGCTTATCCATTACTTTTTGTTCCTGAATCGGGTTTCCATTTTCTTCTTAAATGTTCTCGTTTTCTTTCATTCCCAGTAGCCCCTTGCGTCTTAGTGGTATTATTAATCAGCTGAGGGTGAAATAATTGAAATATTAACCAGTTTATTGTTGATTTTCTTTAGAAAGAGATGTTTGAAAGACATGCAGATGACACAAAACTGATAACACACACAGAAATATTATTTCAGGAAATCTGAAGGAAGATATGCTTATCATATTATAAAAGTTTTAGAGAAAATGGAAACAAAATGAACACTTATACATAATACCAGTTCGCATTCCAGAAGTTGAACAGAGTATTAAAAAACAGGAAAATTTTGCTAGAAACAAAGAAGGGAGTAATGGATTTCTATGTGATGTCTGTTCTTCAATATGGCAGTGAATGCTGGACAATATCATCAAAGATGAATGATAAACTTGAAGCCACTGAAATATGGTTCTACAGAAGGATGCTGCGAATATCATGGATCGGGCATGTGAGCAATGATGAGGTTTTAGAAAGGATGGAAACGAAAAGGAAATTAATGCTGAGGATCAGAAAGAGACAGCTAAAGTTCTTGAGACTTGTAATGAGGATAAAAGGCTTGGAGAATCCAATACTAACAAGTCAAATAGATGGAAAAAGAGAAAGCAGCGAATAACATGTTTGAAGGGCCTGAGCAGGTGGATGGCAGAGCGGGCTTTAAGTGAGGTAACAGAAGAAAGTCTGCTAAGAGCCACCAAAGATAGGGACGTGGAAAGCTATGATCGCCTACGTCCTGACACATAGAAAAAGATAAATACTGGGGCAATCATGTCTCGTTGGGCATATGACTGACTAGGTAGGAGATTTTCCAGCAGTAAGTTGCTATTACTTTGTGCAGTATATTGATTGCCAACCAAGGCTATTGAACCAACCCTATCCTGCTATTCAACCCATTTCTAGAAGGGGAGAGATGGATTAATACCTTTCCCATGGCTATTTGTCCGAAAGGGAATAAAACGTTTTCAATTGAATTCGACGAGTTCGAATTCCAGTTGAATTCGTTGCATTTATTTACACACAATTAAAAATGGAAAATGTATGAATTCATTTTTTTCTTCTTTCAGCTATGGTATAAATAGAAGATCAGATTTTCTACAGGTTTGAATGGCAAGCAGTCTACCACAGAAAGAAATGGCAACCTGTTGCGCGAAATGCTTTATCCTAGTCAATCATGGATCGAGTTTGAGTTTCAGCTTGAGTTTTGTTTAACGGCGTATCAACCTTTGTAGTTTATGCCAAAAAGGTTGGATTTTAAGGTATTTTTTATAATGTTCAGTTATCGTGAAAAGGTTGATTTAGTTAGATTTTAATGAAAATCTCTTCTAGTATTGTATTAAAAATGTTTTTCTGAGAATAATTTTTTTCCTTCAAAAATGTGTTATGGCAATATTTTTTTTATTCATAAATGTATTATTAATAAATTTTTTTTTGAAAAATGTATATATTTGCATAAAAGTTCATTTTTATGTATATATTTCTATAAAAGTTTATTTTTATACTTTCATAGTGTTTTGTCCCCCACATTGGAGGGTTAAATATTTTCCCATAGCTGGGACCCTAACAGGTGCTACCACTACGGGTCAGAGTGAACTTGGAAACAACAGCAAATAAGAGGTGGTTTCATGCTCCTCACAACCTCTCAATCAGAGGCCTTGCTGTCGGATGCAGTTTACCGTCATACCCAGGATAAATCATGGATCGAAAAAGACATGATCGTCCAAGCGGTATTATACACGCTTAACTGACTGATACTTAACATTAGTAAGAGACAGTTGACATTTCTAGGACACGCAATGAGGAGAGAGGGCTTAGACATTTTTATACTCACAGGAAAGATTGAACATAAGAGGGACACAGGGTAACAGCACAAAACTTATCGAGATAGCATAAGTAAATGGATGCCGGAACATGAATTCGGTCTGAATTCTGACAACGTAGATATAACTCTCTATATACTGGATTCAAAAATCAGTTATAGCTGACACGGTGTTTGTATGTGGTAAATATAAAAGATTAAATTGAAAACAAAAAACACAGATAAAATATTTATTAAAACCTAATTTTAAAAATTGTTATAAAAAAAAGCGTTACTTCAGTATTTGTTTATATTTCTGAGAGGAGATAGTATTTACATTATTTATATTATTCAGACTGTTGTCCTCATCTTTACCATGTTTACGACGTTTCAGTCGTTGGACGCTCCGGCCTTCTTCAGGTGCTAAGAATTTTAAACCGAACCCTTTATTTCGATCACTAGGGTAAATCGTTCTCGTTCTATATGCGATTGCATTTCCGGATGCAATCTAGCTATCTCTCTTTTAATTCAATAATCACTAAGTTATTTGTTCACCACTGCTGTATCCAGTTATTGAACTCACAAATCTTTTGGTTCAAGTCACTGTAACTAATCAATATCTATATCCACTGGTCCATGTGCGTGTGGAACGAGAACGATCTAACCGATTTCAGAAGTATTCGTTAACACATCAGTAATTGACTTAGAGAAGTGAAAGACATATTGCTAATCTGTAAGAAGACATTGTGACCTGAGAGGCTTAGAGTTGATTAGAATCGCAAGTAATTTGCCAAAAACAGGTAAAATTCTAATAGGCCGTTAGTTAGAAAGATCAGACGGTTTATCTGATTTCTTATTTTTCTGTATTTCCAATACACAAGCTCCTAAAGACTGGAATTACAGGCAAGAAACAAGCATTATGGCATATATTGCAGAGTTTAGAGAAGACACAAACCAGTCTGGGAGTTGACATGTCTTAAGGGTCTATTGCAAAGATGCCATCAAGTTCACATACCTTGTGGGTATCAAATTTACAGATGATAACAGAAAAGTTTCTAAGTAGAAAGCTTAAACAATATTTCACCTCAAGCGAACTTGTAAAAGATGTGTTTATTAGTTCTACAAAATATAACACTCTAACTTGAAAAAATCGCGATAAATTGACAATATGATTATAAATCTACACTAAAATGTTTATAGTCATTTGTTGTTTCATGCCATTTTTTTTCTATAATAAATTCAGACAAGGCATACATGAAGGAAATTATAATTTATGTAATATTGTACATATTAACGGTTATAACTCTCATCTATCAAACAAATTTTGATACATCAAGGAATTACGAAATAATTGCTAAACATCAGAGTGAAACAACGTTACTGACAGAAATCCCATACTCCAACACACTATACCCCGAAACACACACACACACACACACACACACACACACACACACACACACACACACACATATATATATATATATATATATATGCACACACACACGCACACATGATACAAGGAAAAGATATGTACATATATGTATATAATTTTTACTTAATTATGTTATAATAATTTTAATACATAGTTATATTTAATTTCATTGAAAGATACTAGCCTTTAATGACATTTAGTAATGTGTTATTTCATTAAGATATTGTAACTGTTAACATTGTTTCACTAGAATTTATTTCGTTTATGATTAATACGTGATTCTCACGTTATTTCGAATGATAATCTTTCCATCTTTTAACTTCACTCAACACACACATTCATAACTGTTTTCTCTTATTTTATTTAAATAGAATGCGTCGAAACACACACATTTTAAAAAAAAGATTTATCTTCTGCATTTTAATATTCATCCGTTACTTAATGACACGTTACACATATCTCACTCACTTATATAAACCATAAACACACACACACACACACATACAGCGGATGGAGGTGAAGTCAAGCTCTCCCATCATTCTGATTTGGAAATGTTAATGAATAATAAATAGGTAATAGGCAACACCTTCTTTACCTTTCTTTATTATACTAAAGGCATTGTGATAGCCTTCTAATATCTACTCATAAACTTTACTGACGTTATAATAAACCAACTCAATGGCGATGAATTCTTATTCCTTTCGCGCCATTCTCCGGTCTTTTGTACAGTAGTAAGAATTTAAACTTTGTTTCCTGCTTAGGATTGGGTTTCTGATTCATCCTAATGTCTTTTCACGCTCTCATCTCTAGTAGCGTCTTGAGTTTTTAGTAACAGTATCGCTTTGCTTGGGTTGAATTGATTGAAAAGTAATTTGTTTTGAACGTAAGCAACAAAATGAACGTTTAGCGCGATTAGATTTATTTACCTTAAGTTAAATTTTTCTTCGTTTTCTAAATAGTTTTCTTATCACTTATCAGAATAAAATCAACTGCGACAGGTAACTATTCAGACATGGAACAGTCTACAAAATTTCTTTAAATCAAATGGCGATAGGAGTTGAGAATTATTTACTGGTTCGTCCACCACAGGCAAGATGTCGGTTGTTGATAGAATGGCTTGTTTAGATGATGATATGAAGAGGCCGTACTTACATTGTCGGAAAATACGCAGATACTCTGTTGGTTAAAGTATTTTGAAAACAAGCATCCCTCTCCTTAAAAGACATGCTACATTCCGCCCTGTATATAAACTTATATAAATAATTTTTGCAGTACTTTAGCGTACCCACTGACACTTATGGACTCTTCCAATAATTATTTAAACCATAAGGTTTATACTCTCAGGGCAGTAGTTCTGGGATGCTACTTTGTCACTGTCAGCACTCTGCCTTCGGGTGGAGGGCGATCTCTGTTTCTGCGCAGAGAGCAATAACCCAGTCGTGGTTCCGCCGAAGGGTAGAAGCATGACTGGGGAAAAAATGGACAGACATTTTTTGGTCGGGCCATATAGCACGGAAATCCCAGTCATAAACTGACCATGTGTCACATGTTGCCCTTACTGGGAGGGACAACTAAATATAGTAGTTCCGGGAGCAGCCCAGCAGGTAGGCGTGGCTTACTGCCATTCTTGTGGTTATATTTTTCCTTGTTAATTACAATATGTTAAACCTATTATCTGTTGTCCGAGTTATTCTTTCGGAGCCCGACTATCGGCTCTACATCGATAATCAAGACAAATGCGTTAATTGCTGAAGGCATGAGCCATTGTAAATTTCTTTGAGCCTCATAAAGAAGATGAATTCTTATTTGATTTCATTTTCTTACTCAGACATTTATCTTTTTCACTTTCGTCTTTAAACGATCGGAATTACCTTTTTTTCGAGATATTAAGCTAGAAACCCTCTTTGAAATGAGCAATGAGTTTATTTTCGAGAGACGCACTTCTTCTAGCCCTCCAGTCATTCTTGTTCCAGCCTCCTTCTTCTTGTTCCCCTCCACTTCATTTTCTTTAATCTTGTACTCCTCCTTCTTGTCCTCACCCGTTTTTCACTTCTCCCTCCTTTTTCATCTTTTTCTCGTTCTCCTCATCCTTCTTCTTCCTGTTCTTTTCCTTCTCTTCTTCCGTAGTATTCCTCTTGTTCGCCTTTTTTTCTACTCTTCCTCCTTCTTGTCGTCCTCCTTCTCGTCCATGTACTTCTTTTTCAATTTCTTTAATACGCATCATAAAACAGATCATAGCGATATCTGATCAATATAGATTGTAAGAATTCCAGTTTAATATGGATTATGTCAATATCTAATTATTATGGATTATATTACTTTAAGATTAAACCAGACTGGTATTTATTTATAGTAAGCCCTACCAAGCATCCCTTCAATGAGTCTATTGGACCCATTTCTACATAAACAGAGAGCTATAACTAAAACTAAAATTATTACCATACTGCCCTGCCACATTTGTAGAGTTTTCAATTTAAGATCCTTGTATTTTGATAATTTATTTTTAAAAATTTGAGCAATATGTGTTATAAAAATGTTAATATAAAAAGAATTATAGCAATGTGCGATTCATATGGAGTGTAGTAATAATTCATCTATATGAATTATGGTAATGGTTGATTAATATGCAGTGCAACATTATCGAATTGTTGCAGATTGTAACAATCTGTGATTAATTTAGTTTACTCAAATATATTTATGAATTGCAACAGTAACTGATTTATAAGAATTATGGTAATATATACTTAATAATAAATATAAAATATCTGATTATGAATTTTAATGGCAATATCTGATTATAATTCATTATAGCAATATCTGATTAAGAATAATTATATCAATATCTTATTCTGATAAATTATTTCAATATCTTATTAAACTAGATGATTTAGGTGTAAGATTAGCTGCTACAACCAAGCTTCTATCTATAGAACTTCATTCTTACAAATGGAATACGAACATAATGGTGGTGATTCGTCCTTAAGAGTGAAAGACGGCATAAACGATTTGAACATTATCAAGGGTGAAAAGTGAGGATTGTATAGCTACAGTCAAGATGTAGCAGCAATATTCTATTTTTTTAGTTTGATCTAAATTTTGTAAAAATTAAAGAAAGTTGAATTAAAGATTTTCTATAGCAGTAAAAAGAACCAAATCTTACCAGCTTCTTCAGCGACGGCTTGTATGTACGTGAGATTTACGGGTCCACTTTCAACGCAAAGAAAAAAAAAGACATCCTAAGATCACACACATTTTACATTGTTATAGCTTTTCTTTAGCTGTGAGCTGCACTTGTAAATAAAATTGTTGGTATTTATTTATTTATAATATGGCCTACCAGGCAGCACTTCAATGAGTCTATTAGAACAATTTCCAATCAAACAGAGAGCTCTAACTAAAACTGGAATTATTGCTGTACACACCTGCCATATTTTAAGGGTTTTCACTTCAAGATCCTTGTATTTTGAAAGTTTTTTTTAAAGATCTTTGAAGATACATGATAGTCTGCATGAAAAGACATGTCAATAAGTATGTTTTATATTTAACTGTTTTGTCTGCGTGTAAAGACCCATAAATTTGTTCCAATTGCTTTCTCTGAAACAGTGGCTGTTTGGGTGATGCTCTTGCCATTTTCTTGCAGTTTCCTTTCCGAAAATGTAAATTTTGAAGTGCAGATATTAGCCAAATTTGTGATGCTGAGTATTATATACAGTGCGTGATAATACCGTTCAACAGGATATATTATTATTATTATGTCATTTTTCATCATATTTCGATTTCTGCTTTGGTCTCACTACCAACCAAGTCTGCGGGGAGACCTAAGGCAGGTAGTGGCGTGTTGTTATGACTCCATTTCATGTTTTTCTATCTTCCCTATCATCCCCAGCATTACATAGATAACGTTTTCCTTAGTGTTTGGGCTGTACTTAATAAGACAATTTTTTGTATATCTCTTAAGCTGGGGTTTCCAGGGATTCTTTCAATGTGTTGTTTTGTTCCATTTTTTATCATTCCAAGTGCACCTACTATCACTGGTACAACTCTTGTTTTCAATTTCCACATTTTTTCTATTTCAATTTCCAGGTCTTTATATTTTGACAGTTTTTCAAATTCCTTGGTTGCTATGTTACAATCCGCTGGACAAGCCATATCAATTAATAGACAAGTTTTCTCCTTCTGGTTTTTAACAATAATGTCTGGCCTGTTTGCTTCAATTTTTCTGTCTGTGTAGATGGTGTAATCCCATAGAATGGTTACATCTTCTATTTCTGTAACCGGTGCTGGATGATGTTCATACCAGTGTTTGTTTACAGCTTTTCCATAATGTTTGCACATTGCCCAATGTAAATATTGCCCAACTCTATCGTGGCGATTTTTATATTCGTTTGGGGCAAGCACAGAACAGCCTGAGATTAGGTGGTCTATTGTTTCTTGGTTTTTATCACAAAACCTGCATTTTGGATCCATATTATTATGCATAATATTTGCCTGAAAGTTTCTCGAGAAAAGACTTTGGTCTTGTGCTGCAAGTATAAATCTTTCAGTTTCAGACTTTAATCCAGATGCACGTAACCATCGATGAGTATTAACTTTGTCAACATTGGATTTATTGGCACGTACTGGATATTGGTCATGCAGAGGTTTGTCTTGCCAGCGCTGTTTCATCTTTTCAAGAGCTTTATCTTTGGCTTTCATTTTCATATTTTTTGCTGCAATAGTTGGTTCTTGGCTACTGTTTTGCTTTTCTACAGAATCTACTAACTGTAATTCTTGTTTGTATTTACTGCCTTCTTTTATTATTGAATATTTTTCTTTCTTTCTTCATGTTGCCTTACTAATTGTATCATCCAATCCTTTGTTGTTTCTATGTATGTTAGTAAGCCAATAGTTGTTGTCTTGTATGACAATTCCAGCTGAATAAGACCCCTTCCACCTTCTTTACGGGGTATGTATAGACGGTCTACATCAGCCTTTGGGTGATGCATCCTATGCTTAGAAAGAAGCTTTCTTGTTTTAGCATCCATTCGCCTGATGTCGTTTAGAGTCCAGTTTAAGATGTTGAAGCTATATTGGACAACTGGGATTGCAAGGCTATTAATGGCCATAACTATATTCTGTGAATTTAATTCAGTTTTTAATATCATTCGTAGCCTTCTATAGTACTCTTTACGCACTATTTCTTTCATTTTTTTATGGTGAATGTTTTCGCTCTCATTTACACCTAGGTATTTATAAGCTTCTTCTGGTTTCAATTCTTTTATTGTTACAGCAGGGTCTAGGCTAATTGAGGATGTTTCCTGTATTGATCCACGTAAAACTGTAGCTTTAGCACATTTATTCAAATTAAATTTCATTCCAATGTCTTCGCTGAAGCATTTTACAGTTTGCAGAAGACCTTCCAGCTAATTATCATTCTTAGCATATAACTTTAAGTCATCCATGTAAAATAGATGGCTTATTTTCTTTTGGCCTATTTTATAACCACATTCTGTCTTATTAAGTTGACTGGTTAGTGCTATTAATGATATGCAGAATAGTAAGGGAGATAAAGAATCACCTTGAAATATACCTCTTTTGATGTTTATTTCATCAGACTTATAGGTTCCATTTATATGATTGAGGTAAAGGGTTGTTTTCCATATAGACATGCACTGTTTGATGAAATTGATGATGACGGGCGATATCTTGTATATATTTAAAGTCTTTAAAATCCAGTAATGTGCACACTATCGAATGCCTTACGATAATCTCTCCAGGCAGTACTAAGATTTTTCTTTTACTGTAGCAGTTTTCCAGGATCATTCTGTTAATAAGCTGTTGGTATATACATCCGTAACAGCCACGTTTGCACCCTTTTTGTTCAAGCGGTAACATGACATTTCATTCTAAAAATAAATATGTCTGTTTTGTTAAAATAGATGTTAATAGTTTATATGTTGTCGGAAGGCATGTAATTGGTCTGTAGTTTTTCGGGTTGTTTGTGTCACTATTCTTGGGTAGAAGAAATATAATTCCTTTGGTCATCTATGCAGGAATTTTAGTGGGATCGTCAACCATTTCTTCATATTCTTTGGATAGTTTTTTATGTGCTGTATTTAGATAATATAGCCAAAAGTTAGGAATTTTATCTATACCTGGAAATCTCCAATTGTGTGCTTATTTAGTGCAAATTTAACATCCTCTTCTGTAATTCATCAAGTCCTGATAGTTCACTTATATTCCATAGCGTGTAGTGATAAGTGGTAAATTCATATTTTTCGAAAAATCGCATAAGTAAATCTAACGAATCCTATCGAAATTGGAAATCAACTTTCTAATCTTCACTTCCGTGCCGTTGTTTTTACATCACCTAGACGGTCAGACTTAGTGTTTGCCATTCTCAACCTGTCACCCATCTATGTACTGACCAGGCTCGATGTTTCTTAACGTTATAATCGTATGAGTACCGTTTTATAAAGTGATGGAGGTGACTCACTTACATAGGAAGTCATCAAGAATATAAATAGCTACAGTTGAGCGTTTACCAGTTCGTGTGTGTTAGTAACAGTACACAACACTGGTGTCCCCAATCTATATATATAAAAGGCAAGATGTTTGTGTGTGTGTGTCTCTTTCTTTCTGTCTGTCTGCATGTCCGTTATAAACATCCACAATTTTATCCGATTCACACCAAATTCGTACAAATATTCTTTCGGCTTCCGGTCAGGTCATGGGCTCCTTATTGTTTCCTATTTCCCCCCAGCCCTAGATATTAGAAATTGATTCCCTGATATCCGATCAGGTCTGATCAAGATCAGGGTTTCAGCCCTTATATCGTGGTTCTTGCTGCAGAATTTGCTGTAACTTGATAAAATTATAGTTTTTAGTCTCAACATTAGTAGATCTTCTTAAACGACTCATTTTCCCGGATATCGGAAATCAATACCCCCGATATTCTACCGAATCTGATCAAAGACCGATATTCAGCTATCAATATGGCTCATTTTCTCCAATTTTACCCCCGATGGGTACGATAGGTTTTCATGGACTTACGTAGGTGAGTTTATCCTTGGATGACATTTGATTCCGATACTGGAAATTGATACCCCGATAACCTAATATTTATTTTGGCTTCTGCTTCAGGTTTTGCCTTAAGTAGGTGTAAGTGTAGTTCTTAATCTCAGCCATGATACCATTTACTCAGTGGACTTATTTAGCCTTCAAAATTCAGTTTACGACGGAAAACTTATATGACATCGATATTGGACATCAAAATTTGACTTACATCTATTCATTTTAGTAAGTTCTACGGCTTAGAGATCAACCTTCAACAAGCTACTGTTTTTGTGTCAACGTCTAAAGAGTTTGGACGATGGATTAGTTTTAAAGATTTCATTACACCCGAGCAACGCCGAGCTATACAGCTATTATCTAAATAACCGAATAACACTTGATAATTACGAGTACACACACGCGTTATTCAGAGATTTACCTCCTAAAGCTGGAGCTAAAAAGATGAAGTTGGGGGTAAAAACCACAGAAAACGTATCTCTTCTTGGCAACAGCAGTTTGTGTGGCTATTTTTAAAAATATTATCAGGGAAAATAAGACATAAAATATTTTCGGTTCAGGGAGATGAAGTGACCTCTTCACATAAGAAGTCACCAAGAGTATAAATAGCTACAACTATTACCTGTGAGCGAATTGAGTGCTTACCACTTTCTGTGAGTTAGTAACTCTAGATGACATTGATATTGTCGTATGTTTGTGCTCATGATCATGACTATAGTGATTTTGAAGCTCACTCGATAACAACAGCAACTTCAGAAACAACAACAACAATAATGATAGAAAAAATAAAGTAAAAGAGAAGTCTTCAGATGAGTTCAGGAAATAACTTTTAGAGTAACGGTCTGTAAGAAACAAAAATAGTTCTGATAGATCATAACAGAAGCAGTTGTTCAATAAAAGTAAGACAATTGAAGGAAATCGGAAAAATGTTGGCACCAATGTAAGACAATTGAAGTGACATATTCAGTATTGTTGCAGCGATTTGATGAGTCGTTTGAATATATTGCCAAGGAGATGAGATGTCTCATCTTCGCCGGTCACCCTTGCTCTTGAATAAATTACGCTTGGCTCTCTCGATAAGTCAACAAAGATAAAAATTAGTGACAAGAATAAAAAAAGAAAAGACGAAGTAAGAGAAATAAAACAAAATTGAAATTTGCATTCAAAGATGACAGCAACGACTAAGATGAAAATGATGAAAAAGATAAAGTGGGACAAATTCGAAAGGAATAACAAAATAAATTGATTTATGAACAAACATGCAGATGTATCTTTGCGCATATATATGGCTGATAAACATAGTATCTTAGAAATAAATAACTTTCTTTAAAAAGGAGATAGGCTGAATTTGTTTTATTCAAAGAAGAAAATCATTTTTATAGCTTATAGATTATTGAAAGCAATTCTAAATCAAATGAAAGGAAGCCATGACAAATTTGCATTAGTAGAATTGAAGTTTATGCAAAGTAACAACAATATTTTTATTATGGTAAGGATAAAAGTGTGCTTTTTATTTATTAGTTTTTTTTCTTTTTAAAATAAATCCGTCACGCTTTATACATATGATACATTCGTCTGAAAATAAAATTACAATATGTGGCGTTACTTTTGCGATTTTATTACACCTTGTCCACGGAATTTCATTTTCGGTGAAATTGAATTTTTGTAACACGAAAATGTATAATTTTAAATAATGTTAGTTCAGAACACACCTTGGTAAATTAACAAAACATATGTAAAATATATATATATTATTACAAAAGTCTTCGTCTTCTTCTATGTGACATGTCCCTTCAAGACGTAGGCGATCATGGCCTACGACGGCTCCCTATCTCTGGTGTTTCTTAGCAAGTTCTCTCCTGTTACCCCACGCAAACCCCGCTCTGCCATCCACCGTCTTCGGCCCGACAAATATGTTATCAGCTGCTTTCTCTTGTTTTTTTTTTTCTTTTTTTTTCTATCTGAACTGTAAGTATTAGGTTCTTGAAGCCCTCTTTCCTTATCACATGTCCCAAGAACTTTACCTGCCTTCCTGATGCTCAGTATTAATTTTCTTTGTGTTTCTATCTTTTTCAGAACCCCATCGTTGCTCACATGTTCGGTCCATGATATCCGCAGTATTCTTCTGTAGAATCACATTTCAGTTACTTCATCTTTAATAAAGTACTGCTATACTGCATAACAGACATCACATACTAATCTAATATTCTATTCTTTATTTCTAACAAAATTTTCCTGTCTTTTGATACACTGCCCAGCTTCTGAGATGCGTCCTTGGCCATTCCAATTCGCCTTCGCGTCTCAGTGTCGCACTTTCCGTCTTCCGTTAGAACATTTACCAAGTACTTAAATTTTTGTACCTGCTTGATTTTAGTATCTCCAACATGTAATTGGCATTTTGGGCTACTCTGTTTGATGATGATCATACATTCATATAGTTTATTTGTAGTCCTTTCTGTCGACATCTTCATGTAGTTTTTTTTTCGGTGTCAACTTAAAAAATTAGAAAAGCTTTTTATATATATATATATATATATAATGATAATAATAACCATTTAGACTCTGTAAGAATGCACTTCGTAAATTTATGCCAACTCTCGAAAAAACCATTAACAAACAGAACCTAAATCCGTTACAATCCGGCGTACTAAGTCGTCGGATAAATGGGGAGAAAAAAAGAAACCAGCGGAATAAGAACCAAATATTCAAGATTCCGCAGTAAAGAAAAAAACCCCAAACGGAACCAAACACAAGAAAAAGTGCTCGATACGAAAGTACTAAAATACAATAGTAGAGCAAAAACACACGAAAAATCTAAAGTGAGCCAAAACCTCCCGCGGTTTCACACTACGGATCGTCAGGGAAAAGGCTCTTTTCCCTGACGATCCGTAGTGTGAAACCGCGGTAGGTTTTGGCTCACTTTAGATTTTTCGTGTGTGTGTATATATATATATATATATATATATATATATATATATAAAAAGTGTAATGGTGTTTAATAGCAAAAATTGCTGCTTTTCAGTATTTTACTGGTAATAAAGCATTTTTGGCAAGCAGATTTTTTGGCACAAAGTTTTCGATATAAAACAAAGGATCTAAAGTTAATAAGGTCAATGTGGAGAAACTTGTTACTTAGCTGAGTAGTATTTTTCAGTCATGTCGACTTTGACGTTTCATAAGGGGATTATTTTTTGTCCTTCTTTCCCTAAACTAAAATTTAATCCGATGCTTTTCTAAAGAAGGAAATTCATCACATGAAAATTGAAGGGAAATATTAGCGAGTTACAATATTTCGATATCTTCGCGTAAATCAACGTATTGAACAAATTCTTCAATTAATGCACAGTAATGCTATCGGAATAATTTTCCCGAGTAATTCACACAAAAACAGTCTCTCCTATGAATAAGCAACACCAGAATGATGTACAATTCAGAACAGTATTTATCTGCCTCCCTAAAGGTTGAATATGGCACAAGGCTTTTTTATAGTGGGAAATCTAAACGCTATATACCTGGCCAAATTTTTTCGTAGACCCTTCATATGGCAGGATCGGATACCTAGCTCTAATTTTCCCCCGGCTTTGTCTCTGGCCTTTGCCAGTGCCCCAAAGGCAGAATCTGACAGGGTTAGAGTTTTGGCTGATGCACCACACCGAACACACTCAGACTTCTGTCTGTGTGATTTACAGACTAAATATTTACGATCACGTGATCCCAGTAGCAAGTTCATTCAACGGTTAAGTTTGTTGTCTGAAGATCCGTGTTCGACCACACGTGTCGGTATCGATACATTCTTCCTACATAACACCTCTCCTTTTTCCCTCTAGAGTCTATCCGCTGTAGTCTGTTAATTCTTTTATTGTTAAAAATGTTTAAATCTCTTCGTAGTTCTTTTTCTTTTGTTGTACCGTCAGTAATTTCTGGTGGCGTAGGTATGTCGAATGTATCGTATACTACTTAAATGGGATCTTTTTGCCCGAAACTTTCCAGATCAGTGTGTCTAGATTTTAACTGCTTCCGGTAAAGTTCATAATCCGTGCACCATATATGTCAGTTCGTCGATCCTTTTTTTGTTACCAATTCATCCTTCTAAAATGTTTTTCCTCTTTGGAACATCATAAAAATACATTTTCTTCCGGGTTAAAGTTATTATTTACAGGAATATCCCTTGATGCTTTCGCCTTTCGTCCAGGTAATAGTTTCGTCCAGGCTTAACTTTTCTGGCAAACAACAATTCCGCTGGCGAAATTCCAGATCTAGTGTTAGGATTTGGTGTAATTCTCAAAACGCTCAGAAATTACTGAATATTTTTTCATCCGACTCCACTCTACTCCGATTTTTAAGACACCTTTTTGAACGTGTCGACAATGCGTTCCGCTTGTCCGCTCGATCTTGGATAAGACGGGGGCATTGTAATACGTTTTATTTTTAAGGACTTGCAGAATAATTTGAATTCACTAGATGTGAACTATGGCCGTCAGGCACAGCAAAATCAGGTACACCAAACCTTGCAAAGATTTCGCGCAATAAACTCATTGCTTCCGTGGTAGTTGTTCTTCTGCATTTCAATATTCCAGGCCACTTGTTATAACTGTCGACTACTACCAGATAATATGTTCAACGGCCTAGCAAAATCTACACATAATCGGGACTACGGAATGCCCATTTCTGGTCAAGGTTGAAATTTAATCGGTGGGGATTTGCTGCCAGAGTTCAACCACTGCATGATTTAACCAAGTTTTGTATGTCTTTACTCATCTTTGTCAGTAAGGGCAGCATCTAATTACGAAAATCGTGCTAGAAATTCCAACATGACCAACGTGGAATTTCTTTAACATACATTTTCGTAATGATGTAATTACAACTTATCAGCGTACATCAGTTCATCATCACATATTTAAAATGCGTTACTTTCATTTACTTTGCTATGTTTGACTATACACGCAATTTGATCATTCAAATTAAAAATAAGAAGTCGTCGTTCCGCGACTTAGGTCTTATTTCACTCAGAGTTATATTCAACTCTTTTACGATAAGACATTTTTAATTTCGTTTCCGGCCTTTATTGTCGTAATCCGTGTATCTTAAAATGATTTGTCGAATTTCGAAATTAAGCGAGATAAGCAATCAACATGACTTAATTTTTTCGATAGTAAAAATTTCATTTTATAGTTTTAATTCAGTAGTATATTTTCCAAGCGTTGCAGTCTATTTGTTGTATGTCTGGTAACACCATTTTTTGAAGCATGTATAGACTCTAGCAGACGATGGTCAGATTGTAAGAGATTTTCTCTTCATGTAGGAGTTTATGTAACTTTTTATAGCAAAAACATTAGCCAAAATTTTGTTCTCGATCTCGCTGTAGTTTTTCTCCGCAGCTATTAATGACCCCCCAAGTATGCAATATGGAATTAGTTGTTCCATCAACTTTTTTTTAAAATTTCACTTTACGAATCACATGCATTTGATGCAACGACAATTTTAATTTGGGATCAAAATGCATTAGATATAAGTCAGATAGAACTTTTTTGATCGTTTCAAACGCACTTTGGTATTTTTCTTTGTAAATCCATTTAGCGTCTTTCTTTAACAAGGCATTCAAAAAGGTGCTGTTAGCGCATGCATATTTTATATATGTATACATGGTAATAGTTTGCAAACCCTAAAAATGCTTGCAATTTATCTAAATTAGCCAGGGCGGGATATCGTTAATTGCACTTGATCAGGCAGCATCGAGTCGTCGACGTTTTTCTCAATAAATTATCCTAAATATTTTATTCTGGACATAAATATGTCACCTTTTGTTTCACTAATTTTAAACCCGTATTCTTTGATATTTTTTAACAGAATATTTATGTCTTCCGCATGTTTCTGTCTGTTCTAGCTTTTAATTAGTATGGTATGGGATATGCTTGCGCCAATTTCACCCAGCTGGCATAATATCCACAATTTGTTGAAAAATCATCGGAGCTACCTTTATCCTGAACGAAGCCAGTTGAATTTATATAAACCTCTACCAGTACTGATATGAATTTACTTATATTATTATTAATGTGACATTTTTTCAGTTCAAATGTTATTTTACGTAGATGGTTCTATTTGATTTTTTGAATTCATTAAAAATGTTTCTTGACTGTGCAAAAAAGTAGTGAAATAAATAGTGTTTAAAATATAATGGAACATCTAGTACGGGTATTCACTAAAAATAATATTTGAAAAAAAAATAATAATAAAAATAATAACAATAATGATTTTTTTTTTCCGTTGAACGGCCGTTACGTCTATGTTTGTTTTTGTTTTTTTATCCAGCGTCTCTCACTTTGGTTTTTCCTCTATCTGAAATTCTGTTTTAATATAAACATGAATTTTCTTTTAGATATTATCGATTTTGTTTAACATAAACATGAATTTTTTAAACATAAACGTGAATCTTTTTTCTTAACATAAACATGATTTTTCTTTCATATATTATTTAATTTTATTGAATTCTTTTCAATATGAAATTCTGTTTTACTATTTTAATCTATCTGTTTGTTCTTTAAATGTTCCTAATAAATAAAATCATCAGTTTTATATTTACTTTAGCTGCCGATATTTCGTAATATTTTTTTTAAACTATTATGATGTTCTTAAAAACAAAAAACAAAACAAAACAACAGGAAAATAAATTAAATACGAAGAAAAACAATTTCTACGATATTATTTTATAGAAAGACTACGTATTTATTTACATATTTATTTTTCTTTATTTATTGATTTAATTTACTTATTTAATTTATCTTATTCTGATAACCCTATTTTCGACCAACGACTTTATTGAAAAAATAAATGAATATACAGTGGACGAACAAATTATTACATTTTTATTTGAAATCTCACAGTACAAATAAACTTAAACGTATGTCAACTTTTATTATTTTTTTTACAAGGACTAGTGATAGTAGTAAAATTTTTTATTTATTTATTTATTTTTTATTTTATTTTATTTATTTATTTATCTTAACAAAATACCCTAGGGTAGTGATGTTTTGTCTCATTGAGCCATTGCTACGCCCAAGTTATTTTTTTTAACCAGCGTCTTTTTCTTTGAATTCCAATCACGTCTATGTCAGCTGTCGCTTGACAGTCCATTTAGGAGAAGGAAAACTCAGAACAACCCGCAACTCAAGGTGTTAATCGTGCCTAGGAGTGAATGACGACTGCGTTATGAGGTCACAAACGATTTCCTACAGGCTTCGGGACCCTGTTTGTAAACAGTTATGGACGTTAACCAACGTGCCGGGCAACTTTGAGTGAACTTTTGGACCCGTGCGTCACTCGTGAGAAAAATTTGAGAAATACAAATAAAAATAAAGAGTCCAGTATGGCTCTTCCAGTGGATAAACAGGGAGCCCATCCTTCAGGAGGGAACCTACCTGAGGTCGAAAAATCTGCCATAGGAACAAACTCCTACACAAAGAATGAATCTTCAGGTCCCCAAAACCAGGATAATCCTAATGATGATCCTGAAAATTCTCCAGCTAGATCTACAACCGTATATTTAAAGGAAGAAAAAATAAAATGGTCTCGTGAGGAGTACAAAGTCGTTATGACTGCATATCATGAACCGTTACTCAAACCTCAAAAAAAAAACATGTCTCGCCAAACATATGACATTTGGCGTGAAAAAGTTGGTCAAGCAAATAGAAAGTATATTGACGAAAATAAATTAGCCAATGTACGAAGATATATCATTCGTAATAACCGATTGACAGAGGCTGAAATTAATGAAATTAAAAGAATTGTAACCAGAATAGGCGAATCAACAAAATTACAACCAACAAAGCATGACCTCCAAAATATTAAGCTCTACAATACAGCAATCAAATTAATTTTGGATGAAGAAGACACTCATACAAATCTCAATGAAGCAATATATGCTTCAGCAATAGCAGCAACAAAAAAATTGAACATTAAATTAAAAATAAGGCAGTCTCGGAGACATGAAGATCCACCTTGGAAAAATAGAAAAAGAAATCGAACAACTTAGAAGTGAACTATCAGTACTGGATGAACTGACTAGAGGAATAAATGTAAGAACTAGGAAAAGCAGAAGAGTCGAAAGAAAATACAACATTAAAAATGAAAATGAAGTCCTATCAACTAAGGAAAAAATAAAGCAAACAATACAACTGAAGGCTCAAAGAATAAGAGCCTATGAGAAAAGATCAAGATTTTACAGTCAAAACAAGATTTTTCAAACGAATGCAAAGAAATTTAACAGAGAAATAGGTAAAAAAAAATTGAAGTGACAGTCCCCCTCAAAAAGGAAGAAAATGGGAAAAAATATGGGCTTGCCCTAAAGAACATAACAAAGAAGTAGATTGGATTGCACAAGAGATAGAACGGATAAAAAATAAACCAGAACAGACATGGGCTGGAATTACAGAAGAGGATGTTAAATTTGCACTAAATAAGCACACAATTGGAGATTTCCAGGTATAGATAAAATTCCTAACTTTTGGCTATATTATCTAAATACAGCACATAAAAAACTATCCAAAGAATATGAAGAAATGGTTGACGATCCCACTAAAATTCCTGCATAGATGACCAAAGGAATTATATTTCTTCTACCCAAAAATAGTGAAACAAACAACCCGCAAAACTACAGACCAATGACATGCCTTCCGACAACATATAAACTATTAACATCTATTTTAACAAAACAGACATATTTATTCTTAGAAAGAAATGACATATTACCGCTTGTACGAAAAGGGTGCAAAAGTGGCTGTTACGGATGTAAATACCAACAGCTTAATAACAAAATGATCCTGGAAAACTGCTACAGTAAAAGAAAAATCTTAGTACTGTCTGGAGAGATTATCGTAAGGCATTCGATAGTGTGCAACATTCCTGGATTTTAAAGACTTTAAGGATATACAAGATATCACTGTCATCATGAATTTCATCAAACTGCATTCAATATGGAAAACAACCTTTTACCTCAATCATATAAATGAAACCTATAAGTCTGATGAAATAAACATCCAAAAAGGTATATTTCAAGGTGATTCTTTGTCTCCCTTACTTTTCTGCATATCATTAATAGCACTAACCAGTCAAACTTAATAAGACAGATTTTAGTTATAAAATAGGCCAAAAGAAAATAAACCATCTATTTTACATGGATGACTTAAAGTTGTATGCGAAGAATGATAATGAGTTGGAAGATTTCTGCAAACTGTAAAATGCTTCAGCAAAGACGTGGATCACTACAAGAAACATCCTCAATTAACTTAGAACATGTTGTAACAATAAAAGTGTTAAAGCCAGAAAAAGCTTATACATACCTAGGTGTAAATGAGAGTGAAAGAATTCACCATAAAAAATGAAAGAAATAGTTGGTAAAGAATACTATAGAAGTTTAAGACTGATATTAAAAACTGAATTGAATTCTCAGAACAGAATTATGGCCATTAATAGCCTTGCAATCCCAGTTGTCCAATATAGTTTTAACATCTTAAACTGGACTCTAAATGACATCAGGCGAAAACAAGAAAGCTAAAACAAGAAAGCTTCTTTCTATGCATAAGATGCATCATCCAAAGGCTGATGTAGACCGTCTATACATACCCCGTAAAGAAGGTGGAAGAGGTCTTATTCAGTTAGAACTGTCATACAAGACAACAACTATTGGCTTACTAACATACATAGATACAACAAAGGCTTGCATGATACAATTAGTAAGGCAATGTGAAGAAAGAAAGAAAACATATTCAATAATAAAAGAAGGCAGTAAACACATACAAGATTTACAGTTAGTAGATTCCGTAGAAAGTCAAAACAGAAGCCAAGAAACAACTATTGCGGCAAAAATATGAAAATGAAAGCCAAAGATAAAGATCTTGAACAGATGAAACAACGCTGGCAAGGCAAACCTCTGCATGACCAATATTCAGAACGTGCCAATAAATCCAATGCTGATAAAGTTAATGCTCATCGAAGGTTACGTACATCTGGATTAAAGTCTGAGACTGAAGACTTTATTCTTGCAGCGCAAGACCAAAGTCTTTTCACTAGAAACTTTCAGGCAAATATTATACATCATAATATAGATCCAAAATGCAGGTTTTGTGATAAACACCAAGAAACAATAGACCATCTAATCTCAGGATGTTCTGTACTTGCCCCAAATGAATATAAAAATCGTCACGATAGAGTGGGGCAGTGTTTACATTGGACAATGTGCAAACACTATGGAAAATCTGTAAACAAACACTGGTATAAACATCATCCAGCACCGGTTAAAGAAATAGATGATGTCACTATTCTATGGGATTACACCATCTACACAGATAGAAAAATTGAAGCAAATAGGCCGGGCATTATTGTTAAAAACCAGAAAGAGAAAATGTGTGTATTAGTTCATATGGCTTGTCCAGCGGATTGTATCATAGCAACCAAGGAATTTGAAAATCTGTCAAAATATACAGACCTGGAAATTGAAATAGAAAAACTGTGGAAATTGAAAACAAGAGTTGTGCCAGTGATAGCATACTATCATACTTGGAATGATAAAAAAATGTAACAAAACAAAACATTGAAAGAATCCCTGGAAACATCAGCTTAAGAGATATACAAAAAATGTCTTATTAAGTACAGCCCACACACTAAGGAAAACTTTGTCTATGTAACGCTAAGGATGATGGGGTAGATAGAAAAACATGAAATGGAGCCATAACAACACGCCACGACCTGCCTTATGTCTTACCGCAGACTTTGTTGGTAGTGCGACCATAGCAGAAATCAATATATGATGCAAAATGACATAATAATACTTCTCTGGGATTGCACCATTTTTACAAACCAAAAGATTCTATGGGATTACACAACCTTTACAGGGAGGAAGATTGAAACAAATAGGCCGGACATAATTCTCAATAATAAAAAAGAAAACGCTTGCCTACTAATCGACATAGCTTACCCAGCGAACTGTGACAGCAAAGAATTTGAAAAACTATCGGAGTATAAAGACCTGGGAATTACAATAGAAATAACGTGAAAATGAAAAAAAATGCCAGTCATAGGAAGTAAAATCATAAAAAAATGTAGCGCAACAACACAATAAAAAAATCCATGGAAATCCCAGTTTAAGAGAAATACAAAAAATGTCTTGACTAGTACAAACCGCACAATGCGAAAAACATTTTCCATCTAACGCGTTAGTGGAGGTTGAAGAACAAATCGGGAAATGCAGCCTTAACGACACTACACAACCTGTCTTAGCTCATTCCGCAAATATATATATATATATATATGAACGAAGATTAACGTAATGGTTATAAAATTTGAAATTATTTGTTTGAACATTATTTTTGATCGATACTCATATTTAAGTAGATATTCTATTTATAATCAAACACTATATATATATATATATATATATATACATATATATATACAGGACGAATAATTCTTTCCACGTCCAAAATATTAATTAAAACAGTGGTTGATAGATAATTTTCTATATAGAGCTGTGAATATTTATAAACATGTACATAATTTCTCTATATATAATCGCTACGAAGGTGCGTCCGTTTCTGCATCGGAGTACCAATGCTTTGTCAGGCGATGTGGTACTGGGAATCCTTTTCATTTTTATTTATGTCGTTTTGTTAGGGGTATTGGCTGGAGGGGGGTTGATATTGTGATAATTCGTTGACAGTTGGAATGTTTTTGTGGAGTCAATACTAATTATGGTCATACACCTTATTTGTAGTTAGTATTAAACCTTGTAATTTTTTTTCTATATATACACATATGTATATATACACCTTCACCGATTGTAAAGACTCTGCAAAAATAAAATTAAAAAAAAAATATCCACACCAACTAATAAATTCCTACGGTCACAGACTGACTCCATTATCTTGCTAACACCCACCCACACACACTAACACTCTCCACAAAAATATCCAACTGTCAACGAAATATCACAATATCAAAACCACCCAGCCAATACCCCTAACAAAACGAAATAAATGAAAATGAAAAGGATTCCCAGTACCACATCGCCTGACGAAGCATCGGTACTCCGATGCAGAAACGGACGCGCCTTCGTAGCGATTATTTATAGAGAAGTTATGTACATGTTCTAAAATATAATTTATAATAAATATATATATATATTATAATATATATAATTATATATATATTTCTGATTATTTGCAATAAAGTTTTGTTACGAATCCTGCCGAATGACACATTTACGTAACAAAAATTTATCGTAAATAATCAGACCGATAGAAATAAATATATCATACTGTTTGATTATAAACAGTATATCTACTTAAATACGAATATCGATCAAAAATAATGTTCAAACAAATCATTTCAAATTGTAGGTTTGTTTATAACCATTTCGTTAATCTTCGTTTATATATATATATATATATATATATATATATATATATATATATATAGTTACTGATTGAAAGTTTAACTGGAATTTCTACTGCATAATATTTGCTCTATTGCCACTCACATCTGAATGAAGGACATTGACACGGAAGGATCATACGCTAAAAAATATTTGTTGTGTATAAGAATTTCTCTTTCTATAATTACACTACAGGTTAGCCGAAGAAGCTGTATATATATTGAAGGAAAGATATATGACCAAGTGTAAAAGGCTTTCATGTAACTCTTTTCGTTTTTTTAAGACTATTTGATTAGGTTTGTTGACGTTATTTACAGTAATGCCTTCACGAAGACAGCATGATTGAAATAACACTACTCAGCTAAGTGAGAAAATCCCCCATATAAATTCTGTTAACGCTTTATCCTTTCCATGATATCCAGAACTTTATGACATTAAATAATAGTGTGAAATGCGTGTTGAAAGCACTATTCGGGCTTTTAATAACAAGTCTTACATGACAAAGCGATCTAACTCACGTCATTTTATTTGGACAAGATTTCCTCAATATTCAGACTGGTAGTTGTGAATAAATAAAGATACTGTTTAATAATAAAAAGATTTCATCTACTCAAATCTGAGTATCCATTAAAAACAACGTTTAAACACACACACACACACACACACACACACACACACACACACACATATATATATATATATATATATATATATATAGTAGAATTCCACTCGTGACCAAGGATGAGATCTTTGACTTTGTGTCATGATGGGATTACCCATACGACTACATATACTTCCCCTCACAAGAAGTGGTAGCAGATTAGCATACGGCAGATCAGCAGATTAGCAGAAGAGCAGAGCGATAGACAGAGATAACAAAGAATGCTACTGTACAACGATTGTGAGTCTCAATTAAAGTATTACTTCCTAACCCTTAAATATCGTTCTAATAACAGAGTTCCAATTTTTTGTATTTTGCTGTGTTTAGTATAGATATCGTTATTTCCTATTGTGGTTGTTGTTGTATTATTTTCTTGCTGGACTTCTTAACCGGGTCCACGACACTTTGATATAATGATTTTCATGAATTACGATTCTCTCGCTGGTGTCCTATAAGATGACTCAATTATTTTTCGGTTCTTCTATTCTTATATGACTGAAAAAAAAAACTGTTTTTGACAGACAATTTTACATCTCATCTCTTTTTTTGGATTCTCTTGCTTGAATTAGTGTAACAACTTTCATATAATTAGCAACACGCTTAACCTCTGCATGACGTATCATTCCTTTTTCAAATTTCTTCACTGCCTTTCTCCATTCATCTTTGTTCTTTGCTTTCTCCTTTCATCAATGCTCTTCCTCCTCAAAGGTCCTGTAGACAGTCTTTGTATTGTTTTTTGGGCATGCAGGTTGTTTTCCATCCTTTAGTACTGCATACATAGTTTGCTTTGGTGTACGGCACACTTCCTCTTTGACATGTTCACTTCACCTGAGCATGAGCTGCATAATCATAGAGTCACACCTCAACAATAGATTTTTTTGAGAGAGCGAAGACATTTTTGATGAAAGCTATCTAAGAGATTGGTATGCTTTTGGTAACTTGTCCAGGTCTCGCATACACTACCGGCCATAATTATTAGGCAACCCCAATGTTTAAAAAAATGATATATGTATCATTTGTATTCAAATTGATATTCTGTAAATGTTGCCACTCAATATAGAGTGTTAGTATGCGGTATTTTATGAGTATGAGAATAGGTAAAAAATGCAGTTAAACGTACACCACCGGCCATAATTGTTAGGCAACTCCAATGTTTAAAAAAATGATATATGTATCATTTGTATTCAAATTGATATTCTGTAAATATTGCCACTCAATATAAAGTGTTAGTATGCGGTATTTTATGAGTATGAGAATAGGTAAAAAGTTAAACGTACACCACCGGCCATAATTATTAGGCAACCACGGTGTTTTAAAAAACGATATATTTCAAACTATTTTTTAGTATTTATTGCCAAGTGAATGATTGTAAATGAAAATAAAATGGTCCTTTTTTAATATTGCACAATAATAACATGTGCATCAAATGAATTTAAAAATATTTAATAATTACCTATATTGTAGTTTCATCAATGAAAGAATGAAGAATATTTAGGGTGATTCGGACGAGTTCATCTTTGATTCCTTGCCTTGTAAAATTTTGCAAAGTAATAACAAAAGAACTATTATAATTTCGTTTAGAATTATTTACTTGCCAATAAATACTTAAAATAGTATGAAATATATAATTTCTTTTAAAAAACAGGGATGGCTTAATAATTATGGCCGGTAGTGTATTTACAGTAAGGTTGTCAATACATAACTTCTGTACACCATTAACTTTGTCGTAATGGAGATGTCTGACTGTGACCAGAGTCTGATTTTCAGGTTTTAATAGGCACTGCAAGCCTTTGCTAGTCATGCATTTACCTTGTCATCAAGGGTGTTTCATGTAGAAAGTGTATTCTCAAGATAGACAAAAGTATCATCTACCTTCAAATGTTTGTCACTGACAAATAGAGATAGAGAGTAGATGTCATAGAATGTTTTAAAGATTCTTGATTTTTTCCGGAATTTTTCATTTTACTTTGAGGGTTTTAGGTGTATCTATGTACGTATTAGCTGCCAAAAATACGCAGAAAAGGTATGTTTGGTTTCGGTACTTGTTATTTTTTAATGAAGTGAAATGCAAGTACCACCTCTTCTTAAAAGTGTTAAATCCAATGTAATGGTCCTAGTATGTATCTCACCCCGACAAAATTAAAAGTATAATGTTTGGACATTATGCTACATTGTGCCCTTTCGCAACCCAAATTTTCAAATCCATCTAATTCTCACTTTTGATTGAGCAATAGTGACACACCAAAAACATATTATTTAACTTCCTTCAACCACCACTCTATCATTTTTTGAATAACCCTAAATTCATCTTATATTTTCTAAACAAATCATTTTCACCATTAATTTTAATATATCACCTGAAGAAGAACAGTATTGATCTGAAACATGAAATCTTTGTCTAATGATATAATGCTTTCATAAACCATTGTAATAACAAAATTGCAATATTAAGCTCTACCTTGTATTGAGCACTCTTTATAAATTTAATGCTTCAACAGTGGGTTTTTAATGTATCTGATATTTCACTTACTCATAATATATATATATATATATATATATATATATATATATATATATATATAAGAGACAATGGCTACCTTTATGGAAATGTAAAAATACATAAAAAAGATCATTCCCTCCGACCTATCATTTCTCAAATACCCACAGCAATATATAACCTTTCCAAAACACTTAACAAACTAATTACCCCCTATCTTCCTGGTAAATATAGTATTAATTCCACGGACGAATTTTTACAGATTCTCCATTCCGTAAAACATAAGAATCAAATAATTGCATCATTGGATGTCCAAAACTTATTCACAAATGCTCTCGTCCAGGAAACAACTGACATCATTATTTGTGATGTATACAATTATGCTACTCTCCCATCAATCAATATTAAACCCACTATATTAAAAAAACTATTATTAGCATGCACCACACAAGTACTCTTTCACAATCCATTAGGCAATATTTATACACAAATAGATGGTATTGCGATGGGATCTCCTTTAGGTCCCCTCTTTTCTAATTATTATATAGCAAATCTAGAAAATAAAACAATTAATAACAACAATAAACCCTCTATATATGTAAGATACATAGATGATGTCTTTGTTTTAGCTAAGAATATCGATCAAATTAAATATCTTAAAAACAAATTTGAAAGTCACTCCGTCCTCAAATTTACATTAGAACTTAATATTAATAACAAACTCCCATTCCTTAATGTATTCATTAATTCTAGCACACATAAATTTACTACTTTTCTATATTGGAAACTAACTAGCATAAACTCGTGTCTTTTAATTATAATAGTGAATGCCCCCAACGAGCTGTTATAAAAATCTTACTTCAACGCACACAAATGATATCTTCTTCCAAATCTATATTTTATAAAAATTACACAACATTAAGCAAACACTAGTCAATAATGTATTTCCTAACTCCGTTATTGATCAACAAATTAAAATGTATCTCAACAAAATTAACAATAGCTCTAACAATAATGATAATATTAATAATAATGGTTTACATCAAAATAAACATAACACTATTAACTTATACTATTGCAACCCAATACATAATAATTATAAGCAAGATGAAAAAACTCTCAAAAACGTAATACGTAGAAATGTTAAACCAGTGGAAAGTACTAATCAAATTGAATTCATTAAATATTATAAAACGTTTAAAATAATTGACCTCATAGTTTATAATAACACAACAAGCACTATACTAAATTCTCTACAAAAAACTAATGTAGTGTACCAATTTACATGCCCATTCAGAGATTGCATCTCTGATACTAATAAAAAACCTAGTACATATATTGGTTTTACTACAACCACGCTCTCCCGTAGACTTACATGTCATCTTTCTGATCAGAGTACTATTAAACAACATTTCCCTGAAAAACATAAACATGTAGGTAACATCAGACAGATTTTGGTCAACAATACGGTGATCATTACTCATACACACAGTAAGAGGAACCTGCAGATATTGGAGGCCATGTACATAAAATCGAAACAACCAACACTCAATAAAATCAACTTCAAAACAGGAAATAACATATTACATTGCATTTGACTACATGGTTTTGTTGTCATTTCGCGCTATCCCGCGGTGTGACGTCATAAAACCGCATCGCAAACTTAAGACCTGCGTTTATTATTTGTGGTAACTATTGCCGTTGCCAAGCGGAGTTTTAAGTTAACACAAAATAAAATCTTCGATGATGGTGGATTTTATAATATTTCAGTTTAAACAACCTCTCTGAAGATGGCTCATGTGAGCCGAAAGCTTAGAAGAAAACCAATAAATAATTATCCAAATGTTGTGGAATTTTTGTCTTTATTTTCAACTGAAATTAAAGCAAAAATACGACGCTTAGAACAGCTCATGATTAAACATAATAGACATTCATTGTCTCTTATATTTAACAGCATATGTTTAGAAAATTACTTACTGCCTCGATATATATATATATATATATATATATATGTATGGTTGTGTGTGTGTGTGTGTGTGTGTGTGTGTGTATGCATGTGTGTATGCGATGTATTTGTGTGTCCACACAAACACACATGCATACACATTTACAGATCACTATATATATATATATATATCTATATATATATATATATATGTATGTATATATAGATGCATAGATGTGTGCGCGTGCGTGTGTGCGAATGCATGTATGTACGACAAGATTTCGAAAAATAATGCTCACTTAAATCAAGCAGGATCAAAATTTTGAAAAAGCTATAAGTAAAAACGACGCTCGACAATATTGAGTTTAACACACACACACACATACACACATACGCACATATTTATAAATATATAGATATATATATAGGTTTATATATAAATATATGTATATATATATATATAATATAGATGTATATATATATATATATATATATATATATATATATATATATATATATATATATATATATATATATATATATATATATAACATTACTATTAAATAGATTATAGAGGGTTCAAATTTTGCAAGCTTTTATGGAACATGTGTTTGAGGCATTTTGCTTGAGTGACTGAGGTACAATAATCGCATGTTTGGACAAGCGGCAAGTCTTATATCGCTCACATGAAAAAGATGCTCAACTCAACTGAGTTGGGTTTTCGCAAGGATGGCTTCAATACCAGTTATGCGAAAGAGTCCAACATTCTGTAACATAAAGGGACTGATTTTTCTACATCATTTTTCACCTTGAACAAAACAAGTGTATTCCAAAGTTTGTGATAAAGATTACCAAAGGGAGAACTAGACTTTCCAATCCTGCACTCAATTTGTTTCTCTTTCATAGAATCTTTGAATACAATAAAATCAGGATAGTTGAAAGAGGAAATGCTTTTCAGGACTTTTTCCTCAACATAAGCAGTAGAATAAACAGCTGAAAGATGTTTACAGATGGGCTGATAGACAAAGTATGTTTTTATTTGCTGATCATCAGATCGAAATCTTTTGATGCATGAGAGAATTTGTTAATGATCGATTGCATATACCCAAGGGTGTGAGCTACATGTGTGAATTTCTCTGTAAAGATAAAATCAGAAAAATAGTTTTTATAATCGTGTTAGTTCTTGTTTTGAATTGTTATTCGTTGAACAACCCACTACTTGTCCTAAACTAAAACCTCACACAGCTAACATTTTCAAATGCTGTTTCCAACATCACAAAAAATACAAATCAAATAAGAAAGATGCAAAAACACAACCTTATTTTGTTCCCTGAAAACTTTTCCCCTTGGTACCTAGAATATATAATTTTAAATTTATTACTTGATTGGCTACTAGGTCTCTGTGTCTAACTGTTGAAGATTTTAATAGTTTATTTTGTTGACTTCGCTTCAACGCCTTTAGTCACATTCTACCTTATTGAATCCAATTCTTTATTGTGCTTTTTCATCGCTAGAGCATGGCTCTCTTTCAATACCATTATCTTCTCTCGTCTTGGGGAAATTATCACCTTGCTTGGGGTGAAAAGTTCAATACATACATAAATATATATATATATATATATATATATATATATATATATATACTAACGGGCATGATTATTAGGACACACCAGTTTTAAAAAATGATATATTTCATACTATTTTTAGTTATTTGTTGCCAAGTGGATAATTCTAAATGAAAGTCGAATAGTTCTTTTGTTTTAATTACTTTGCAAAATTTTACTTTGCTTCAGCCAGCCAAAAAGAAGAAGCACAAAAACGGACACCAAAACAGTTCATTTGATGCACATATTATTGTGCAGTATTAACAAAGAACAATTCTATTTTCATTTAGAAGTATCCACTTGGCAATAAATACTAAAAAAGTATGAAATACACCATTTCTTTTAAAAAACTGGGTTGGCCTAATAATTATGCCCGTTAGTATATATAGACGAGGGACCACAACGCCACTATTTCGTCACTGTCTTCGGCCATCCGCCACGGTAGGGATGGACTTATATTTTCAATTCAATTCTCTTTATTGTTAATAACTTAAATGTTCTATGTTTACTGTGTGTTAATATTTACTCTTTGGTAATGGCTTATGTGAGCCGAAAGCTTAGACCCGATAAAAAAATCAACAATTACTGTGATTTTTTGTTGTCTTTCAACGACATCACCATCAAGTATATCAGACAGTATGAACGGATCCTACACAAAATTAATAGACAAAACTTGTCTATATTATTCAATGAAACCTGCATTAATATATATATATATATATATATATATATATATATATATATATATATATATAATCAATACTGTTATGGGGACTTACTCATACGACACATGAACTCGTTCAAGCTATATATGAGTAGCAGTTTTGCTTTTTAGAAGCAGAGTAAGAGTAAGAGTAGCGAAGAGAGTGAAAGCTGAATCTATTCCACTGACGGCCAGACTTACAGTCACGCTAATAATCTCTAATTGGTATATGTTTGTATTAATGTCTTTGTAATATAATTGTTTAACACTATTTCGTCTTTGTCTTTATTTCTGGCCCCTACAGAACCATAAGAAGTTGGTGACGAGATCACAACAAATACAAATATAAAATTTGTCATTACCTGTTTGATGTTACCTTCAACATCCCGTTTAAAGAGTTTAAATATGAACTATCCGACAATAGCTCCGTCCACTCGTCAGAGGATATCAGCAATATAAAACACACACACGCGCGCACACACACAAACACATAAACATAAATATATACATATATATATTATATTAAATTGTAATGATGCTTAATACAAACATTGCTGGATTTGTTTCAATAGTTTACCGGTAGAGAGGAGTTTTCGCCAAGCAGGTTTCGAGGTATAATTTCAGTTCCGCCCAAAAAACCAATTTGAGCTGAAAGATTGATTTAAGGCGAAATTTTAGTGCAGACGGAAAACTGAGTTATTCAAATGTAAAAACAGTGGAACTTCAATTGTAATTAGTCTCTTTAAAACACAAATTTTTCAGAACTTCAGCACCTCATGTCATCAAACTTCTCACTTGGACGTTGATTCCTAGTCATTTTGGAGAAATAAATAAATTTTCTCACTATACAATGATTTGAAGATATTCTATACTGAATTTAAAGCAGAAAGGTTTAAATTCGCAAATGTTGAGTTAGTTTAAACTCAGTAAAAGTTAAAAAACTTTTATAATCAATATTTTCTGTTATTTTAAAATTATAATTTTTAACTGTACCGTCATCATCCTGATACAAATCACAGTGCTAAATGTCCACGCATCAGACGAAGAGAATTTTAGTCCCGAAATAATCCTAATTTCAAAGAGTATAATATATATATGTCGAGCAAGTGTGGTATGAGTTAGAGGGCTTTCAAACAGACGGATCGACAGAAAAATGTGCCGTTTATTTATTTAGGTGTATGTATATGGAATGTTCTCTGTAATTATAGTTATAATTTAAATAATGTATTAACTATAAAAGTCATAAGTTATATATATCTAAACTTATTTATAAATAGATCTTTGTCTGAGTGTGTGTGTATGTGTCAGTGTGTGTGTGTGTGTGTGTGTGTGTGTCCGTTACCGAAACGGCTGAAGGTTTTGTGTCAAAGTATCCCCGATAAATATCAAAAATCGATAATCGAAAAATCGGCTGATAGAAGGAGTGGTCCAATTATAATCAATTTTGATACACTCATAGACAAAGACATAAGAAACGATATTCAGAAGTTTCAAGGTTGCAGTTCTTACAATAGTGCAGAAAATCGATAATATATATTTATATATAAAAGGCAAGATGTTTGTGTGTGTGTCTGTTTATCTGTCTTTATGTTCTTTATCCACAATTTTTATCCCATTCTCACCAAACTTCACACAAATATTCTATAGGCTGAGTCTGAGCTCCAGGACCATGGATTAGTTTTAAAGCTTTCATTACACCCGAACAAAGCCGGGCTATACTGCTAGTTATAATATATTTATGATATATATCGTATATAATTAATATTTAAACAATATATAGTATGATTACATATGTAAAGATATAAGGCATAAATTAAGAATTATTTATTTATATGGTTCTAAACTAAACTGACAAAAGATCAAAAGGTAAAATAAGCTAAACCTTTTCAGCATTACATAATAACCTGAGATAAAAAGATAGATACTTATAAAATCTGAATTAATAAGACACAGGAATAAATTAAAAAAATATAACATCGGAAGAACGTATTGCGCCAAATGTTTAAGTAACGAAAGCACGTTACTTTAAAAAAGAAAGTATTTTTGAAATCGGCTTTATGGTTTAGCAAAGTAACCATGGGCATTCGTGGAACATATTCAGCTATCTAATTTTACAGGCAAGATTTTATCTCTGCCTTTATCTCTCGCAGTTCCAATAAATGTCTGGGCCTGACTGAATATTTCACTCGAGCTGAGATTATGTCCCTCTAAGCATGCAGGTGTAAAGATAAAATTCACCCCACATGCAAAATAAATTTTATCAGAACATTACATCTGTTGGACAAAAACTGAAATTGGAAATTGCGAATTTGTTTAAATTTCCTGAAGGTAACTTCGAGTTATCTAGCGTAAAAGTAAAACATCTAATTTTGTTTTCGTCTAAAACTTTCTAAAATAAAACAAAGTTTTAATTTATTTGACGAACAATTAATTTTTTTCTTGAACTATTGTTTTATTAAATTATCAGTTTCATTTTTGCATTTTATGCTCCTTTTAAAATAATCTTTGATTTCATTCACAACAAAAATCTTCTGGAGCATGTTAACGTGGTGTAAGCGTTGTGGTACAGTGGATATCGGCTCGGAACGAGTTCGAATTCCAGTTGAATCCATTGTATTCACTTACGCACAAATAACCTTGGGAAAGGACTTAATCTGTCTCTTCCTTCCAGTTATGGCTTGAATAGCAGGACAGATTGTGTTCTATAGCCTTGCTCGGCAAGCAGTCTACCGCAGAAAGCAATGGCAACCTACTGCGGGATAATCTTATGCCCAGTCAGTCATGTCTCTTTCGAGACATGATCGCCCAAGCGTATATCACGTATGGCACTTAACTGACTGAATGGTTGACCAGCTTGTTTCACTAGAATCATTACGACTGAATAACGAATTCGATCCTCACTGGGTGTTTGATTCACTTGATCAATAATGACTGAGTAAAAACAACAACAAAAAGAACATGAAAAAGAAGAAAACATTCACACATACGCTTTCGCAGACAACAAAGCAACCCAGAATTATTTACAAAGATAAAAAAGACGCATACAATTACTCCAAAAATCATAAAATAAATGTTAAAAACAACTAAAGTAATTAAAAGCTAACGCCAACAAAGAATTTAAAAAACATCCTAACCTCATCAAAATTCGAGCAACACACAACACAACGAGATTGCAACAAAAAGATGTGGGGTATGCAACATAATAATAGAAGGAAACCACATCAAGTTCGAAAACACATCTTCATTCGAAATAAAAACAAATCCAAGCTGCAACTCTAAAAAAGGTAGTTTATTCTCTAAAATCCGGTGAATGCGCAAAGATATACATGGGAAGACACAAGTTCTGAATAAAAGAGTAGCCCTGTACAGAAGTTTCGTTAAAGTAACAGAACTCTTCAATTCTCGTGAAGGTCTTTCACGTATTCTATAAAATTGGAGCTGTCCGTTTTCTAGGTGATGTTAAAAAAATAACTAAGTTCTTTCGGGTTCTTGTTGGAACTTGACGGGATTTGCCGAATCAGAGGCGGCCAATGGCGACGACGTGGTGGCGGCGGCGGCGTGGGGGTTGGTTTCCTTGTCGTCTGGAAGCTCGCTCCCGGCTAACTGACTTTTTCTCGTCGAGTCTCTATTTTTATAACCCTATTCAATCCTTTCGGGGGATCAAGCCGACTCAAAGCCCTCGGCCAATGAAATCATTTTCTACCCACTTGATTTGCGGAAGTGGGTAGCTCGACGAATGAGATGTTACAAGCTCACTTCCTTTCGATTACATCATATTCAGATTTACTAATTTCCCACAGATTTTCTGTTATTAGGAAATGTCTGTTGAGGGACTTTAACCCCGCCTGACCCCATCAAACCAACTCTGGCACTTTGTTTTGGCTACTAAAATTTTATCTTTACCCAAAAAATATCCGTTTCGAATACGAAAGAAGGAAAAATTATATTTTTACCTTTCTTGCCCAGAAATAGTTAATTGTTCTTTTCCCCGGATTTTAGAAGTACATAATAGTATTAAAATAGTTAATTTTTCTATTCCCCGGATTTTACAAGTACGTGATAGTATTAAAATAGCTTTTTACATAAGCTCACATCACGAATTACAATCAAGCATAACTAATAATACTACTAATATTAGTTTCTCTCTCTCCGCTGTATTAAACCAAACAAAGAAAATACACCCGCGGGAGATAGTGTCACAGCCCTCCGTTAATTACCCTGTCATTTTAAGCATTAAACTGACATCACAAATCCGAGACACTATCTCAACACACAACTTTCCAAGATCCCTTTTTTTCAACCATGCATATTCAACAAGGAAAAAGTCTTTTACTAAAAAAAGAGAAAGTCTCTTCAAGCAATTGGGAAAGTTCGTTTTTCACCTTTGGTTCATTTTCCAAGTTTTGGTTCATTTTCCACCTTTGATTCCATCTACATTGTATCCAACCTAACCATGCAATTTCGATAAGACATTTTATTACCTAACCATGCAAATTGAATAAAAAAAAATTCCTTTATAAATAAAGTCTACGCAGGCAACTGGAAAAAGTTCCTTTTTTCATTCCCGGTCCTGTCTAAATTTTATTCAAAGCTAAACATGCAATTTCAATAAAATTTCTTTATTAAAAGGTCCCTACTGTCGACCTAAAAGAATAAGAAAAATATGGTGTGTATAGCGTGCGTGTGTGTGTGTGTGTGTGTGTGTGTGTGTGTGTGTGTGTGAATGGAGATATATATATATATATTTTTTTCATTATTTATTCTTCTTGGATACTGTTCTTTTCTGTTCCGCTGAGGTTAGAGATTTGTTTTCTATGGGCGTTGGCTGCATCCTCTTCTCACACGTCGAAGCCAACGTAACCTCTTTTTGGTCTGAGCTTGTTTCAGCGGAAATATGGACACTGTCCGGCAACTTCCCTTGTTCTGTGACACTTACTAGACCACTTTCGACCGATTTCCCTCTGTAATCCTTAAATTTCTATATTGCTGCTACTATTGCAGCTGAAAATATGTGCACATTACGGCCGACCAATTTATTAGGATTCTCTTACCCTTCCTCCAGACTATGCTTTTACCTTTCAATGCCTCCAGTTGATCCTTTAATTGATTCATATACATCTTCTCTATGGGTTATAATAGAGCTGGCATCTGCCTTAACGTAATATTGGAGAATTCCTCCACTATGGGATTCCACAATTCTGTATAATTATCTAAATTCTTGCTAATTAATTCTAGAACTAAATCCTTTTTCTCATATTTCTCCTCTCTTTGGTAATAGGGGGTAAGGACATAGATACTCCGAATGCTGAACACCCCAGGGGCAAATTTACTAAAGACAGTGGCGATCTCACTTCTATTGTCTCAGTGAGGTCCGTACCACATACCTTGGATAATCTGATAGGTTTTTGGACTACTACTGCCCATTCACCATCTGACACACTAATAGCCTGTGGTAACGGTGTTTTTGTTAACACTTCTATCTGACATTTCCTCTTAATTCCTCTTCCTTATCTTCAAATAGTTCTATCACAGACATACTGTGATTGCCAGCTACATAAATGGGACTCAGTGAAGTACAGATTCTTAGGGCGTTATTTTTACATTTCTCTACTTCATCTACCGATAGTATCATAAATTTCGTCCTTGCTGAATTTAAGGCTATATGCTCGGTTTCTATTCTGAACCTCGCTATCACTCCTGAACCTTGATCTACGTGTAAATAGAGAATGGGCAAGTTTATAACTTGGTATATCTAAAAAATAATGTCTATATCCAACAACGAAATAGACATCAAAACCAACACTTTGTTACGCTCTAATAAGGTTATACAACCTAGAGCATTATAATACTTCCATAGTTCCCTAGTGGAATCTACCGGTAATCTAAGGTGATTGGGTAATTTGCTCTGTATTTCTAACAAAAGCTCCCTTAAACGTGCTGGAGTTATTATACAAGGGGACAAGTGTCCCAAGGATAACATGTCCATCTGAGCTCTCACATGTTCCAGTAATATCGTCAACGACTGACTTAGTCCTTCGTACCCTGTTAGCAATGGCGTTCAACTGGAAGAACTGTTAGGCGAATCTACTTAATCATTGTAGCTCAGTTGCCATGGCCTTCGTATTATTAGCGCTAGTTCCTGTTGAAGTTCATTCAGGCTACTTATTATTTCATTGATATTGGCTCTATTCGTCGTCAATTCTATACTCGTAACATTCAATGCCGCTACACTTCGCTGCGCCCAGTGGGCCAGAATACTCTGTTTTTGTCTACCTTTCTCAAGCTTTCCCTTATGAACTTTTTTTAATCATTTCACCACAAGCAAGGCATTCCGCTGCCACTATTGCGCATGGGGCTACATAGGGGAAGGTAAAGAGAGAGCGTGGTTAGATATAGGAAATGTCAAAAGGACGGTGATAGATGGGTAAGGATACGGAGGCTGGGTAGATGGGAAGAGTGTTTGAAAGAATGGAGGCGAGTTAGTGTGTTAGGAGGTGTCTATTGACCTTACATTTAAACTCCTGGAGATTGTAGCCGTCGGGGAAGCAATCATGTGGCAGAGAATTCCACAGTCGGGAAGCGCGAGAAAGGAAACTGTTGGAGTAGAAACTGCGGTTGCATTTCATTGGTTTCACTGTAAAAGGGTGGGATCTAGTTGCTAATCTAGTATCTCGTGCAAATTCGTACCTAGTGGGCACCAGTGATCTAATTTCATCGGAGCAGAAGCCGTGAAAGTATTTAGAGAAGACACACAGGGAAGCCACGTCGCGCCGGTGAGAGAGAGGCTGCAGGCGATCTGCCAAGTCGGTATCGATTACATTACAGACTCTCCGTTGTACGTTGTCGAGAAGCCCTAGGAAAGTAGCAGGGGCACCCGACCAGATATGGCAGCAGTATTCAATGCACGGGCGTATGGTAGACTTATATATGTGCAGGATAGATTCAGACGAAAAAAACTTCCGGGCTCTGCACAGAGAACCGACTTTCTTAGCAGCGGATTTAGCAATGGATTCAATATAGTCCTTCCACTTGAGGTCCGCTGAGAGTGTGAGACCAAGGAGGCATAGTATTTTACTCTCTGGGAGGCGAGCCTGGTCCATACTAATGGGAGGTAGGTGCGTTTGTCTGCGATGGTTAATTGATAGTAGCTTCGTTTTAGAGGCATTAAAATTTACGAGTCATTTCTTACCCCAGTCCACTACGGATTGGAGGTCCTTATCAAGCTCGGCTGCAAGGTTAGCTTTGTCGCTCACACCAGGTTTTTGATCGAGGCGAGAGTAAACTGTGGTGTCATCGGCGTACATACCTATTGGGGATCTTATGGTATCAGGGAGATCATTAATATAGATCAGCAAGAGCGTAGGACCTAGGATAGAGCCTTGAGGGACACCCGCGTTCGTGTGGTAGTTCTGGGAGGCATGTCCGTTTAATACCACCTTCAATGTGCGGTTAGAGAGGGATGACTGGATTAGTTCAAATAAATGTCTGGTTATGCCATAGCTCCGCAGTTTGCATAGAAGGCTAGCATGCCAAACTCTGTCGAACGCTTTGGAGATATCCAAGGCAACGGTTTGGGCCAGGTCATTCTCTCTTATTGTCCTATTGTTCCAAAGAGAACATTTAGGGCCTTCCCAACTATGGGAACTAATGCTCGTTTTTTTCTAGTCTGGAGCAGTTCGACCTCCCTCATATAATTCCTCATGATATTCCACTGGTCCTCCATTACTGCATTTTCTACCTTCAAGGGATACAACAATCTGAGATAATTTTCCTGTCCTGGATTATTTGGGGCTACCTTTATTCTAGCTATTCCCAGTTTGTTTATCTCATCCTTCAGTCTGTTGAGTAACGTCTCATACGGGTTTAAATCTATTACAAAAGTAATCACCCATTTCTATCTTGTTATTATCACTTCACGGGTCTTCTTAAATACTGTACTTCTGCTGTATCTTCAGGATTCTATTGTCATCGTCATCATCATCATCACCATCATTACCATCATCATCGGAAGCACTGGTCCTTTCAACGGGGCTATTCCTGATAGGGTAACAGATCCTCTGTTTTATTCATTTATAATGCATTAGTCAATCTTAATTCTTCACTTAATTGTTCCCCACTTTTTGTTTTTCGCAATTGTTCTCTCTTCAGTCGCTCTTATCGCTAATTATTCATTAGTAGGGTATTTGTTTCAGACAAGTGGGCGTCGCCAATGCCATAGTGGTTGCGCCCCACCTCATTAGCGGTACCACTGCTGGCCAGTCAGTGGCATCGCCGAACGATCTCATTCTCACCGTGACACGCCGTCCGCCCACACATCCTCTCCAAACACGACCTTTCTCTCTTCCCCTACCCTAATGAGATTTGGGTGTTTTTGCCTTTCTCAGTCGTTGTTTAAGGGCTAATTCTGGCTCTATCCCTGACTCCTCTTCAGTTCCTAATTGACTCGAGGTTTGGGAAGAGGGAGTTTCCTCTCTTTCTTTCTTCAGGCAATTGTGCTCCCTTGTCTTCGCGCAGTTCTGATTGCGAATTTTGGGCCCACTTGTTCTCTGTCGGTTGGGAATTTAATACCTTTTAATTTCTTCATTTCTCTCTGAGCTGGGAGAGGGGTATTTCATCTTCTTCCTCCCATTCACTGGATTCACCTTCTGATTCTTTTTCTTTTCCCGATTTCTCTCGGAGTTGGGAGAGGGGTACCTCATCATCCTCTTCCCACTCACTCTCAGAGTTATCGTCTGATTCTAATTCTTCTGGTTCTACAAGGGTTGCTTTCTTTGGTTTTCTCTTCTTTGCTTTTGTCTTAATCATTTCTCAATTAGCAATCTCAGCTAACTTTAAATCATTGGCATGAGCTCTCTTTGTTCGACTAGCCACCTGATCCTTAATTACATATGACACTGAACTAGTTTGCTCTACCATTCTCTAGTAGGGTTCCCATCAAGTTTTCCTCCCCTAAAATGAACCTTGTAGTACACGGGGTCTCCAACCTTAAATTCCACCTCTTTTCTATTGAGATTCACCCTGTCATTTCTCCTCTTTTGGGATCTCTTTATTCGCCTTCTGGCCTGCACGAACAACGTATGATGTTGTTTTATCACCAGTTGATGGTGGTCTTCATATACTCCGTACGAGGCTTTAATAGGTTAGCTATCGGCAAGATCACATCCCTGCCAAACAGCATATACTATGGCGAGTATTTAGTCGTATCATTGACTGTGACCCTTACCGCTGCGAGAGCCTGGGTCAGGTACAGGTTCCAATTCTCAACATCATCTCTCGCTAATTTTGCTGGAACGTCCTCCAAGGTCCTATGAAACCTCTCTACCTTAGCGTTGCTCTGGGGGTGGTAGGGTGAGGTTGTTATATGTGTCATATTCAGTCCCTGCGCTACCTCTCATTACATAATTTACATTTTCAGGCCCATTGTCTCTTACCAGGCACACAGGGGCACCATACATGAGTAAACTTTCACCCATGATTAAGTCGGCTACAGTTTTAGCTTTCTTATCGGGTACAGGGAAGGCCTCTACCGAATTCGTTTACCAATCTACAAAACTCACTATGTAGAGGATGCCTCAAGAGGTCTGTTCGTATGGTCCTGAGACATCCGTACTGACTTTTTCAAAGGGATAATTTGGTACATCCATGCCTTCTAGTTTTAAAGATTTCATTACACCCGAGTAACGCCGGGCTATACTGCTAGTATATATATATATATATATATATATATATATATATATATATATATATATATGCATATGCAAGTTTCGTTAAAAATGACAGACAAGGTGGTTAAGTTTGTTTATATCATATTTCAAGTGATCTTAGAATATTTCCTTTTCAATTGATAAATTATATAAAAATTGTCTGAATGTTTTATTTATTTATAAGATTTCGGCTATACTTTAACTATTAGAAGGATGAATTTTATATTAATTTCAAGTGAATATATAGATTGGTTTATATATGTATCACAACAAAAAACAAAAATAAATCGATTATGTATGGCAAAAAATTACAACCGTCAACCTCATGGTCATAAATAATAATTCAACTGCAAGTACAAAATTACAGAGAACCAATTTTATTTACATATCTTTTAAGGAATTGTGTTTCTGATCAATCTAAATCCGTGAATAATTACAATTGATTTACTAGTCTGTGTTTAACCAGAAAACTCACGTTGTATCTCACTGATCATAACTTAATTAGGTCTCATTTAAATACATATAAAGACATACCGAATTCTATTCGAAACATACTTGTCGAAAATACAAATATAATAACAACCTTCACAGTAAAAAAATTATTAAAAAGGATGGAAGGATTATTTCTAAAATAGAAAAAAAATCAACACTCTATATCAACTATAAACACGGCCACAATGTGATGATTGTGTTTTGGAGATAAAAGATTCCTATAACCCTTGATATATACATAAAAACAATTTATATATTCAGTTAAATATGAAATAAAAATCATCCTTGATAATGGCTAAAAATAGCAGAAAAGCTTAAATAATTAAAACATTCGGACAATTTTGATATAACTGAGCTACTGAAGATTACATGGACAGTTATATAAAATCTTAACCTGAGTACCATGTCTTATTTTTAACGAAATCCACGTAAAATAGAGAATAGAGACTGCTACCTAAACACACACACACACACACACACACACACACACACACACACACACACACACATATATATATATATATATATATATATAGGAAAGAATATTAATAAAAAGTTTTGAATTTAAAAATGTACTTTTTTTTAACAGTATTTGTTTATTTTTATTATATTTTATATTTCAGACCGCCCTCGGTCCTTCATCAGAAACAACTGATTTTTAAATTTGAATTAGAAACGTATTTCACGATTCGCTTCAATAATCACAAACTAAATATACGACAAAAAAATGTATACTCCCCAATTGCAGCCCATTTTAATCAACCTGATCATACTTTAGAAAATTGCAAATGTTTACTAATAGACTCCAATTTTAGTTCTACATACACACGCAGAAATAAAGAAACATACTGGATTTTAAAATTAAATACACACAAGCTAGGGTTAAATAGGGACTTAGGTGTGTTGAATCTTTACAAATATTTCAATAGCTAAAAAATTTTTTTCAGATATTCCAAGAAATTTTTATCTAAAACAAACAGACTTTCTCTACGAACATGCCGCATGTTGTGAACAAACACACCACGTGATGTAAACAAAAAAATATTCGAACGCTATCGTGAAATACGTTTCTAATTCAAATTTAAAAATCAGTTGTTTCTGATGAAGGACCGAGGGCGGTCTGAAATATAAAATATAATAAAAATAAACAAATACTGTTCAAAAAAAGTACATTTTTAAATTCAAAACTTTTTATTAATATTCTTTCCTATACATATTAAGACAGTATACGTGGATGATCATCACTATATATATATATATATATATATATATATATATATATATATATATATATATAAAGCAATCGGAGTCTAACCGTACTGATGGACTGTGATACAGCGAAACAGATCTGTCTGCGGATGACAATATATATATATATATATATATATATATATATATATATATATATACTAGCAGTATAGGCCGGCGTTGCTCGGGTGTAAAAAAAGCCTTAAAACTAATCCATGGTGCTGAAGCTCAGACTCTTTCGACGTTGGCACGAAAGACTAAAAAGCAAGAGTTGTTTCCAGTTAAAACGAAACCGTAGATTGAAAGAAAAATGAATAGATATAAGTCAAATTTTGATTTCCTGGTATCGATATCAAATAAGTTTTTTTCGTCGCAAACTGAATTTTGAAAGCTAAATAAGTCCTCTGAGTTAATGTTATCATGGCTGAGACTAAGAACTACAATTATACCTACTTAGAACCAAACCCGAAGCAAAAACTAAAATAAAAGGGATGAAAAAATATAGACATACAGGCAGATAAACAGACACACACACAAACGTCTTGCATTTTATATATATATATATATATATATTATCGATTTTCTGCACTATTGTAAGAACTGCAACTTTGAAACTTCTGAATATAGTTTTTCATGTCTTTATCTATGAGTGTATCAAATTTGATTAAAATCGGACCACTCCTTGTATAACCCAATTTTTTCGATTATCGATTTTCAATATTTATCGGGGGTGTTGTGGTGCATTGGTTATCGGCTCGGAACGAGAAATCGGGGAGCCGAGTTTGAATTCCAGCCGAATTCATTGCATTCACTTACGCGCAAATACCCTTGGGAAAGGTATTAACCCGTCTATTCCTTCCAGTTATGGGTTAAATAACAGGACATATTGGTCGGCAACCAGTCTACTGCAGAAAGCAATGGCAACCTACTGCGGGATAATCTTCTGTCCAGTTAGTCATGTCTCTTTCGAGACATGATCGCCCAAGCATGTATCACCTGTGGCACTTAACTAACTGACTGACTGACCGCGACACAAAACCTAGCTAAGAACACTTGCAGACGCCTATAGTACAACTGTGTAAATTTTCAAGAAAATCGGTTCAGCAGTTTCGGAGTCTATAGGTAACGGACACACACACAGACAAAGTTCCATTTGTAAATAAGTTTATATATATATATATATATATATATATATATATGTGTGTGTGTGTGTGTGTGTGTGTGTGTGTGTGTGTGTGTGTGTGTGTGTGTGTGTGAATAGAATAAACAAAGAACAAGTAGGAAAATTGTTTTTAATCTAACATGTTTCACTTATAACAAGCTTCTTCATAGATTTAATAAGGACGAACGAATTAAAAATCTGAGAGACAATATTTTCAAATGACGTATAGTTTCACACGTCAGATCCATGTCACGTGTTATAAAGCAACAGATGTAGAAGATAAAACGTGTGTTTGTTTAATTGTATGTGTTCTTTTTAAATAAAATAAGAGAAAACGTTTATGAATGTATGCGTTGAGAAAAATCAAATGATGGAACGGTTTTCATTCTAAATAACGTGTGATTCATGTATGAATCATAAACGAAATATATTTCTGTTTAAATTCTAGCGAAAATAATGTTAACAGTTAGAATATTTTGATGAATTAATAAATTACCCAATAACGTTAAAAGATAAATATATATTAAAATTATTATAATAACATAATTAAGAAATAATATGTAAATAAGAACAATATATATATATATATATATATAGATATATATATATATATAAATTATCATTAAAATATCTACTGTTAGAATCTTTCAATAAAATAATAAATTACTAAATAAAATGCAAAATTAATAAAAATATTAATAATAATAATAATAATAATAATACTGAAAAAGAAAGAAGGATAATAATAAACAACTCTAAATTATATATAATGACAGAAATAAAACTATTACATTGTTAAGAATATAAAGAACTATCTATAATTTATTTAACCCATTTTAACCCAGTGTCCTCATTTGATGACAGTCTAAAAAATTGTAAAAGATAATGGGTATAAATCATTATATAAAACTATTATTATATATAGGTAGTGAGGACATATTGATTCATCAATAAAATTACCTATCAATTATTGCCCGGTAGGAAGAAGAACTTTTGTAATTTGTAAATGAAGTTAATGTTCTAAAACCTGAGGACACTGGGTTAAAATGGGTTAATAATATTTACTGGTATTTTGGATTCATTAATTATTCTTTTGGGAAAAATCTAGAAGTAATGTAATGTTTTAATCGTGTGTTCATTGTTGGTAGTAATGTTATTAATATGTTCTCAAAGTACTTCCTTCTTAGAGGGTTACGTTCTTTTCTATTAAAACTGGCATTTGAGAACCTGTGACCTGTGTTATTTCGATGTAATACAAGAGAGTTGGAACTTATGTCCAAGCGTATGTCTCTTTTATGTTCGTAGATACGCGCTTTTAGATTTCGTGATGTTTCCCCAATGTATACGTTATTGCACTGTAGACACTGAATTTTGAAAAAATTCCGACATTCAAACTGATACTATACCTCATTTAAAAATACTGTCTCTCAGATTTTTAAATCATTCGCCCTGATTAAATCCCTGAAGAAGCTTTTTATGAGTGAAACATGTTAGATTAAAGACACTTTTTTACTACTTCTTCTGTATTTATCCTATTCTAGCATATACACATCGTTCATTCAGCAATGAATTAGAACACACTCAGCTATTGGACGTGTATAATGATAATATACACGCTAAAACGTCTGCTCCTTCTACCGAGCGCCTATAGCTCAGATGTAGAATCGCCTACTGACGCCAATTCGGTCTGGTTTCAATCCTGGGTAAAAAGCAATCGGCTGACTAGCCGTACTGATGAGCTGTGATGCAGCGAAACAGATCTGTCTGCGGATGACTATATATATATATATATATATATTGAATCTCAATTCAGCACATTAACTGCGTTGTGCATGATAATCAAAGTGGTGGTAGTGAAAAGAAAAATGTATGTTTCTTAAGATATATTTTATAGCTGTGTTATATTACATCGAGCACTATTTAATGAACACAATCACTCAAAATACATTTTCACATTTTGAATATATATTTTTGTATATAAACACATAAACACACACACACACACACACACACACACACATATATATATATATATATATATATTTGGGCAATAATTTTTCTTTTACGCTGGTTTCACTAAAAATGCTAATCAAGGGATGATGTTTAAGTTGTTTATGTAATTTTTCATGTGATCTTATGATTTTTTCTTTTGAGGATATAAATTATATATAAATTGTTCACATTTTTGTTTGTCTGAGCGCTTTCGGCTATACATTTAGCCATTTTCGAGGATGAATGTTATTTTACGTATAAGAGAATGTAAGTGGTGTTATGTATAATGGAGTAGTGGTATGTGTTATGCATCAAACACGCTAAGCATGTTGACAGCACAAATATCATAGACTAAGAAGAATGAAGGCCTTATTGATAAATACTTAAAATCTAACAATCAATAACATCAACTACAAACATGCTAACAACAGCCTACCGTCATTTTTTAACATCTAATCTCCGTTCGTTAAGTTTGTTCTAGGAGAAACAAAACGTAGAAATTCACAGAATTCATAGAAGATATCAAATTAGGTTAACGAAATTCAACATAAAGGATAAATACTAAAAAAAAAAAAAAAAAAACAGCCAGAAAATTTCCCATTTGAATTTTTGAAATTGCTAGGCTATTACGGTTTTACATGAAAGTAAAATTCCAGCAGCCTGTCTGCATTTATCTCATTAGAAATTGTTTCATTTTATCCTGGGAGTTTATCAACTATTGAATCGATTCGTAGCCGTCGAAATAACAATTACATTGGTAAATCTAAAGAGTGGATCTTTTTCATTTCCCACAGACCTAACGTCACAAGTCTTTTGCTAGCATGATTCTATTTTCATGCTAAATATTCAGATGTGCTACATTGTCTCCAGAGATTTAGGCCCGCCATACTTGGTATATAGAGTTGAACCATCTCAATTCCATTCTCATTTCATTAATAAAATGAAAGTTAAACTCTTTCCAAGAACCACTTCAAATTCCCGTTATGTTTTTCCTGAGAAATTATCAAGTATTGAGTAGCCGTTGAAATGGCAGTAATATTTGTAAATCGTATACTAAAAATTGTATCGTTTTCCTTTCTCACAGAAGAAACCTCACAATTCTCTCACTAGCTTGTCGACATTTCCATGGTAAATATTCTGATGATCTACATTGCTTAGTCCAACGAATTCAGACCTTTACAACTTCCATACTACATATACAGGGTGGAATCATTCCAATGTCACACATATTCCATTAGTAGACTGAAAGTTCTACACTTCCCGAGAAGTAGAAACATACAGGCTAGCAATGAAGTCACTATACAGTTACTTACAATAACAATTAAGACAAAGCAGTTAATCAACGGTCCAGAAATTTATTATTGAAAAGGTTCTGGTTAATTCTGTTTAATAACAATGAGATATTATGGTAAACAGCAGTAAATTAATTGCCGATATTTTCGAACTGTAAGCCACCTGCTTCACTGCATTCCCTACAACGTAAGATAAGGTCTCTACAAATGTTCATACACAAATGGTTCGGACGGCTTAAGTCTTAAAATGTATCTCAAATAAATTGCTTTGATGTCATCGATATTTCTCGGTTTCTTTGCAAAAACGGAGTCTTTGATAATTCCACAAATAGCGAAATTCCTATAAGGAATCCTTTGTATATCATGTACATTTACAAACACTACATACATATGTGTTTTAGAAGCTCCCTTTAGATTAATGTTTTTTATTTATCTATATATACAACGTTAGATACAAATACCTTTAGAAAGGAAAACAGATTACAAGAGTAGTACAAACACAAATATCGATAAGTTTCAAAACAGTAGAAAAAGATAACAGCAAAAAAAAAAAAAAAGGGAAAAACACGTCGGATCTAACGACAATTTCTCCTGCCAAGGGAGACGCAGGTTTTACTCCTGTGGAGAGCACATATTTTTATCTAATAAGATTTTTTGAATATTCAAAGATAATGCTTAGGTAATAAAAAACGTTATTTGAAAAACTTATTATATTAATTTAACTATTATTTAATAGGTATGTTTTACTATTACATATCATTTCACCACGGCAGTAGTCGTATGGTTGGTTTTGTTTTACTGGATATCGTCTGTTGTGGATCCCGGGAATAGAGTACGCACAAATAATTGAACACCGACCAGTAATTGAGATAGAAAAATACGTGTATTAACGTAAGGATACAGACTTGAATGAAGATTAGTAGTCCAGGTGTTTTGGATCCCGGAAATGGGACCCACACAAATAAATGAACAGAGACCAGTAATTGAATTATGATTAGTAGTTCAGAAATGCGGGTTAGTAAAAAGTATATGTACAAATCTCTGGAAGTGAAGCCGTAGTATTTTGAGTATGTCCGCGTCGGAAGCAGACGGGTACTGCTTAATAATCTTCTCTGTGAGTGGAGCACAGAGCTGCTATGAGCTACTGTGTACTGACTGCTAATCTCTCTCTCTCTCTCTCTCTGGACTCTCGTATTCTCCGGTTAACTCTCTGTGAGGAAACGGTCTTCTCCAGTCTCGCTTCTATAGTAGTAGTATAAGTATAATCTGGAGGAGTTCGTTTTTATGAAAAGGGAGAACCCCACAACATCAAGATATCATATGGCAACAAGATTTTTACAACAGATTCATATTTATAGAATCTGTATTTTTTTGCAAGAAATCAGTTTGTAGATCAGATTTCACTGAAGAATATTTGTAAAGATGGTTTTTATCAAGTCATATATATAATGATTTTTATTGAGACATATATAAATAATTTTCTTCAAAAATATATTGTTGCTAATACTTTTTCTTCATAAATATATTGCTGGTAATATTTTTTTTGTTCAAAAACGTATTGCTGGCAATATTTTCTTCTTCAAAAAAATTGCTGAAATTTCTACTACAAAAATCTATTTTATATTTTCTTAGTGTTTTGACTCCAGTTTCGGCGCCTATATCCACTGGGCCATGAATCCTTAAGGTACTTGCAGGGTTAGAGAGAGATAACTCATGATTTCAAAACAATCAGAATGATATACCCCAGTGATTGTAATAAAGGGTTCGGTTCGAAATTTCTAGCACCTGAAGAAGGCTGAAACATCGTACAAATGGCAACAAAGATGAGAACAATTGTCCGAGTAATGTAAATACTGTAAATACTACGTCATCTCAGAAATATGGACAAATAGAATGATCTTTTATTAAACGTCGTACAAATGGCAACAAAGATGAGGACAATATTTAAAATAGAAATTTATTATAAGGAGGAATAACAGGTGGTAAGAGTTAATGTACACTGAGAAACATTAAGAGTTTAATGATAGAGTTCGTATTTAATAATAAGGTATTAAAGAGTTCGTACAGTATGTTTGTAGCAGTAATCGCTGGAATCGGGAAGAAGAAAAAGAGATAAAAGACAATGTCCGGATAACTTGAAGTTGAGAATTACATCTTTGATGTGTGTCAGCAACCTGCCTCCTCTGACTTCCCCGCTCTGATCGGTTAGAGAAAAAGTTACGTGGGGTTGATCAGAAACGATTTTTTCTTCAGGTGTGAAAAAACCGTTTCTCTGACGTATTTTGAATTTTGCGGTTTGATAACCAATCAGGATCCAGAGTTCTGCTACAGGTCCGTAAAAGTGATTTGATACTTATTTATTTTTGGTTTACCTCCGGAACTTTTGCGTGGAGCCAGGTGCGCAAAGACCAGTTTTGGTCATTTGCTTTATGAATCTCTGAGGGCAAACATCTGGAAATGGTAGCCCAATGAATCTCATTTCTGTAACTGTAACTTTATTTTGGTAATATTATTTTATTATTAATGTAAATAATGATAACTTCAGAAATTTAGACAGAAATTTCCTTTATTCTGTTGGGTAATTAAACTAGTACAAAAAATGATTCTAAATATTTATCAGTAACGATGGCTGTAAATAATTCTCTTTGGTATTCTCTCTTTAAAACAAAAAATATCGAAAATGAACAACACAAGATTTAAAACGAACCAGAAGGTTTAGACTACCTTGTTTAAGACATACCCATTGTTGCTAGGGTGGTAGTACACTTCGTGGCCGTACAATCCTTATATGTTGCGAACATTCTTTTTTGGGGGGCACCTGTTAAAACCAAAACGTGAATTTCTTATAGAAGAACGAATCAGGAGCAATACACCAAAGAGAATAGCTTGTTCTTTTCTTCAATAGAATATATTATAATAATTTTATACGAAGAACTTTTCTGTCTATAGAATAACAGAAATGATATTTATGATGTTTGCATTGAGCTTTGACTTAAGAAATTTACAATCAGACTACTTTTTTGCATAATATCAAACTTGAGGAATTAGATAGATATACATTAGTTGATAAGAATGAACTTGAAAAAATCAACTTTCTTTACCGAGTATTGTAAGAGGTACGATTTATAATAAACCATTCAGAGGACATATTGAAAGCAAAAGGGACAGAGGAAAACAGCGCATACCGTACTTAACGAGTTTGCCTAATTGAATGGTAGAACAGAGAGCGTGAATGATTGAACAAAATTAATCTTGCCAACAGCTACAAAAAATAAGAAGTTGTGGAGAGCCATCACGATTGTGGGAATTTTGAAAGCCAGTAAAAATATGTTCAATCCAATTCAAAGAACAAAACCTGCTTCCCTTTGAACAAATAGTTCTTTTATAAAAGTAAAAAATAAAGAGATAAATAAAGAAGTGAGAGTGGAAGAGAAAGAGAGAGGTAAACCAACTTGCCAGTCAACATTTTCCCACTCAAGCATGAGAATATTTGTACGGTATTTATTGTCTTGGTTTGTTGAAGAATAAAGTAACCGTGCGTGTAACTCGGCCAAAACATAACTGCGATTGCTAACGGGGGAAATCCTTACGTGGACAGGGTGTAGGTTTTTAGGGACAAGGTTTTCCGTTTTTTCTATATGGCTTCTTTCACACCAACTGCTTCCAGTCCTATTCTTGAAAGAAACTTCTTTTGAAACTGTCCGTCTGTCATGAGCGGGGTAATTGACTTCATTGTTTTGCTAGAATTCAGAAAAATGCCGTCATCAGACGAAGAAGATATCTGGATTTGATCCAGCTGTTTCACAAGTTGATATGCGGCAATTATATATATATATATATATAAGTCATCCACAGTTAGATCTGTTTCGCTGTATCACGGCTCATCAGCACGGTTAGACATCCGATTGGTTTTACTCAGAATTGAGACCCGGGGGTTCTACCTCTGAGCTATGGGCACTCGGTAGAAGAAGGCAAACTTTTAGTGTTTGTTATAAAATATATATATATTACATCATTCTTATATTTTATGTTGAGTTTGATTTCATTTTTATTTTTACTTTATTTTAGTTCATTTTATCTTTTCAAACGTTTCGATTTTTTGCTAGTCTTTCCCTTTTCTTTCTCTTCACGATTGTCTTGTCTGTCTTCTTTTTCTTTTTTACTTTTTGTCTCTCTCTCTCTCTCTCTCTCTCTCTCTCTTATATCTGTTCCTCTGTTTTCCGGTTTAATATTTTTGACATGTCTGGCTTTCGGTTAAAATTAAAACACTACCCTATTTATGAAACTTTGCCAACGTGACCCTTGACAAGTGTTGGCCGAAAGGTTCCTCGGGTTAATCAAAATGACGTCCACACTCTTTAGAGCTATTAGTAATTTCTGTGGGTACAATTCCCTATTTATATATGTCCGTCTAAGGTACCCCAGTCAGTTAATTGGTCAATTAAATCAAGTCTTAAAACTTTGGCATAGGGTAAATAGTTTGAGAATCAGACGATCTTTTCTCAAATCCTGTTTGTCCAGTGGTGTTGTTCCCCCATTTATCCAGCACAGATTAATTAAAATCAAATCTACTGGCACCTCTATTGAGCATTCTCTAATTAGGTATGAGTTAGACAAGTTATTTGTTTACTCAACTAGGTCTTTACGTATTTTCCGTTCCAATTTGAATGAAGTTAAAACAAAACTAAATTTTTTTGATTTCTTTCGTTTCTCCCGCTACCTGGTCAGTCTTAGGCTTCGCCAAGATAAATCTTGTGGTGAGAGGAACGGCAAGCATTTGGAATACCTAATAACAAAGAGATATGGTTCAGTGTCTGGCGATCTACATCGCCACATTTTCAATTTGTCGAGTGTATCTCTCACCGGGATTGAACTCTCTGTTCTCTCCCGTGGATTAGATTTTTGTGTTCCCCCTTCTAGGATTAATAAGGAACAAATATTCTCTGAGTTTGAGTTATTGTACTCGCAAATTTGTCATCATGTTCCTGTATCTTCGGAAAAGTGCTCTGAGGTTAAGGCTAGTTTGCTTGAGTCTGCTATCGAGTACACTTCGCTCAGTTGTGATAAAGACTCCCTTGACTGGCGTGGTGTACATTATCGTACTATTGGTTCCTTGCGTTCTCGTGGTGACATTTATATTACCAAGCCTGACAAAGGAGCTGGCGTTGTTATACTGAATTTGGACGATTATCATTCTAAAATGAATGAAATTTTGAATGACCGTTCAAAGTTTACCGTTATCGGTCCAGCCGATCAATTTGATAGCACTGCTCAGACAGAGGCTAAAATTCAACGTTGGCTACTTACTTTATATAAACAAGGTATTATTTCCAAAGACATCTATAATAGGATTAGGCCTGCGGGCTCACAGCGTCCCCAAATGTATGGCCTTCCTAAAGTCCATAAGGAAGGAGTTCCTCTTAGACCCATACTTTCTATGGTGGGGTCTATTCAGCATGAGCTGGCCAAGTGGTTGGCCGAGATTATCCAACCTCTGTCTGTCGCTTTGTCTACTTACAGTGTCCCTGACATCCTTTAGTTTTTCAAATTGGTTAGAAATTTGGAGTTTTCTTCAAACGAAAAGTGTATGGTTTCGTTTGATATTGCCAGTTTATACACTAACGTCCCGTTATTAGAGTGTATAAACATTTGTGCTGACATGTTGTATCGAGGTGGTTTTGGCCCTGCGATTATTCCCGAGGAAATTTTCCTGGAGTGTATATTGTTGGCTACTGAAGGAGTCGAGTTCAGTTTCAATGGGATTATGTATGCACAGACGGACGGTGTCGCTATGGGTAGTCCTTTGGGTCCTTTCCTGTCTAATATCTTCGTGGGATATTATGAACGTGTGCTTTTTGAGAAGGTCAGTGAACCTTTGGTTTATCGACGTTATGTTGATGATACCTTCTCAATATTTAACAGCACATCTGAAGCTGAACAGTTTCTAGTTCAGCTTAATTCCCTACATCCTTCTCTTCAGTTCACTATGGAGATGGAGAATGACGGAGGTCTTCCATTTTTAGATGTCTTTGTTCAGCGTAGGGACGATGTTTTCGTTACATCTGTTTTTCGTAAACCGACCTTTACAGGTCTATATACGAATTGGAATTCTTTCGTCCCTAAGTCTCGTAAAATTGGCCTAATAGAAACTTTGGTTCACCGTGCCCTGAATATTTGTTCTCCTGAATGCTTGGCCAGCGAATTGACACGCCTGCATGATATTTTTGAGGGGAACGGGTACCCTATTAATTTTGTGAAACGGGTCATTTCCCGTAAAATCAAACGGTTTAAAGAACCAAAAGTTGAAGGGCCAAGTCGCTGTCCTTTATATCTAAAATTACCTTGGCTTGGTAGACAGTGTCTTGCTGTTACTGATAAAGTTTCGGCTAATATTTCGTCGGGTTATTTTTCAGTAAAATTGCGCGTTGTTTATAAAACAAGGCCCGTGTTTCCATCTTTTGTTAAGGATCGGTTGTCCTATTTTCGTAAAAATTCTGTTGTATATAAATTTAAATGCTATTGCGATGCAGCATACATAGGACGAACCAATCTGAGATTGGAGACACGGGTTGCGCAGCATGTCCCCGCGAATTTACGTTTGGGTAATTCCAATAGTAATAAAAGAACGACTCAGGCCGTGCTGGATTCAGCAATCGGCCAACACCTGTTGGACAATCCGGCTTGTGCCTCCTCTTACGAGGACAGTAGGTTTTCTGTTCTGCACAGTGCTCGTTCGCGCAATTTTATAAATATATAAATAGGGAATTGTACCCACAGAAATTACTAATAGCTCTAAAGAGTGTGGACGTCATTTTGATTAACCCGAGGAACCTTTCGGCCAACACTTGTCAAGGGTCACGTTGGCAAAGTTTCATAAATAGGGTAGTGTTTTAATTTTAACCGAAAGCCAGACATGTCAAAAATATTAAACCGGAAAACAGAGGAACAGATATAAGAGAGAGAGAGAGAGAGAGAGAGAGAGAGAGAGAGAGAGAGAGAGAGAGACAAAAAGTAAAAAAGAAAAAGAAGACAGACAAGACAATCGTGAAGAGAAAGAAAAGGGAAAGACTAGCAAAAAATCGAAACGTTTGAAAAGATAAAATGAACTAAAATAAAGTAAAAATAAAAATGAAATCAAACTCAACATAAAATATAAGAATGATGTAATATATATATATTTTATAACAAACACTAAAAGTTTGCCTTCTTCTACCGAGTGCCCATAGCTCAGAGGTAGAACCCCCGGGTCTCAATTCTGAGTAAAACCAATCGGATGTCTAACCGTGCTGATGAGCCGTGATACAGCAAAACAGATCTAACTGTGGATGACTTATATATATATATATATATATAATTGCCGCATATCAACTTGTGAAACAGCTGGATCAAATCCAGATATCTTCTTCGTCTGATGACGGCATTTTTCTGAATTCTAGCAAAACAATGAAGTCAATTACCCCGCTCATGACAGACGGACAGTTTCAAAAGAAGTTTCTTTCAAGAATAGGACTGGAAGCAGTTGGTGTGAAAGAAGCCATATAGAAAAAACGGAAAACCTTGTCCCTAAAAACCTACACCCTGTCCACGTAAGGATTTCCCCCGTTAGCAATCGCAGTTATGTTTTGGCCGAGTTACACGCACGGTTACTTTATTCTTCAACAAACCAAGACAATAAATACCGTACAAATATTCTCATGCTTGAGTGGGAAAATGTTGACTGGCAAGTTGGTTTACCTCTCTCTTTCTCTTCCACTCTCACTTCTTTATTTATCTCTTTATTTTTTACTTTTATAAAAGAACTATTTGTTCAAAGGGAAGCAGGTTTTGTTCTTTGAATTGGATTGAACATATTTTTACTGGCTTTCAAAATTCCCACAATCGTGATGGCTCTCCACAACTTCTTATTTTTTGTAGCTGTTGGCAAGATTAATTTTGTTCAATCATTCACGCTCTCTGTTCTACCATTCAATTACGCAAACTCGTTAAGTACGGTATGCGCTGTTTTCCTCTGTCCCTTTTGCTTTCAATATGTCCTCTGAATGGTTTATTATAAATCGTACCTCTTACAATACTCGGTAAAGAAAGTTGATTTTTTCAAGTTCATTCTTATCAACTAATGTATATCTATCTAATTCCTCAAGTTTGATATTATGCAAAAAAGTAGTCTGATTGTAAATTTCTTAAGTCAAAGCTCAATGCAAACATCATAAATATCATTTCTGTTATTCTATAGACAGAAAAATTCTTCGTATAAAATTATTATAATATATTCTATTGAAGAAAAGAACAAGCTATTCTCTTTGGTGTATTGCTCCTGATTCGTTCTTCTATAAGAAATTCACGTTTTGGTTTTAACAGGTGCCCCCCAAAAAAGAATGTTCGCAACATATAAGGATTGTACGGCCACGAAGTGTACAACCACCCTAGCAACAATGGGTATGTCTTAAACAAGGTAGTCTAAACCTTCTGGTTCGTTTTAAATCTTGTGTTGTTCTTAAAAAGAGAGAATACCAAAGAGAATTATTTACAGCCATCGTTACTGACAAATATTTAGAATCATTTTTTGTACAAGTTTAATTACCCAACAGAATAAAGGAAATTTCTGTCTAAATTTCTGAAGTTATCATTATTTACATTAATAATAAAATAATATTACCAAAATAAAGTTACAGTTACAGAAATGAGATTCATTGGGCTACCATTTCCCCTGTGGTAATACCGAGCAAAACGAGGGACCGGATGTTTGCCCTCAGAGATTCAGAAAGCAAATGACCAAAACTGGTCTTTGCGCATCTGGCTCCACGCAAAAGTTCCGGAGGTAAACCAAAAATAAATAAGTATCAAATCACTTTTACGGACCTGTAGCAGAACTCTGGATCCTGATTGGTTATCAAACCGCAAAATTCAAAATACGTCAGAGAAACGGTTTTTTCACACCTGAAGAAAAAATCGTTTCTGATCAACCCCACGTAACTTTTTCTCTAAGCGATCAGAGCGGGGAAGTCAGAGGAGGCAGGTTGCTGACACAGATCAAAGATGTAATTCTCAACTTCAAGTGATCCGGACATTGTCCTTTATCTCTTTTTCTTCTTCCCGATTCTAGTGATTACTGCTACAAACATACTGTACGAACTCTTTAATACCTTATTATTGAATACGAACTTTATCATTAAACTCTTAATGTTTCTAAGTGTACATTAACTCTTACCACCTGTTATTCCTCCTTATAATAAATTTCTATTTTAAATATTGTCCTCATCTTTGTTGCCATTTGTACGACGTTTAATAATAGATCATTCTATTTCTCTATATTTCTGAAATGAGGTAGTATTTACATTATTCAGACTATTGTTTTCATCTTTGCTGCCATTTGTACGTTGTTTCAGCCTTCTTCAGGTGCTATAAATTTCGAACCGAACCCTTTATTACAATCACTGGGGTATATCATTCTGATTGTTTTGAAATCATGAGTTATCTCTCTCTAACCCTGCAAGTACCTTAAGCATTCATGGCCCAGTGGATATAGGCGCCGAAACTGGAGTCAAAACACTAAGAAAATATAAAATAGATTTTTGCAGTAAAAATTTCAGCAATTTTTTTGAAGAAGAAAATATTGCCAGCAATACGTTTTTGAACAAAAAAAATATTACCAGCAATATATTTATGAAGAAAAAGTATTAGCAACAATATATTTTTGAAGAAAATTATTTATATATGTCTCAATAAAAATCATTATATATATGACTTGATAAAAACCATCTTTACAAATATTCTTCAGTGAAATCTGATCTACAAACTGATTTCTTGCAAAAAAATACAGATTCTATAAATATGAATCTGTTGTAAAAATCTTGTTACCATATGATATCTTGATGTTGTGGGGTTATCCCTTTTCATAAAAACGAACTCCTCCAGATTATACTTATACTACTACTATAGAAGCGAGACTGGAGAAGACCGTTTCCTCACAGAGAGTTAACCGGAGAATACGAGAGTCCAGAGAGAGAGAGAGAGAGAGATTAGCAGTCAGTACACAGTAGCTCATAGCAGCTCTGTGCTCCACTCACAGAGAAGATTATTAAGCAGTACCCGTCTGCTTCCGACGCGGACATACTCAAAATACTACGGCTTCACTTCCAGAGACTTGTACATATACTTTTTACTAACCCGCATTCCTGAACTACTAATCATAATTCAATTACTGGTCTCTGTTCATTTATTTGTGTGGGTTCCATTTCCGGGATCCAAAACACCTGGACTACTAATCTTCATTCAAGTCTGTATCCTTACGTTAATACACGTATTTTTCTATCTCAATTACTGGTCGGTGTTCAATTATTTGTGCGTACTCTATTCCCGGGATCCACAACAGACAATATCCAGTAAAACAAAACCAACCATACGACTACTGCCGTGGTGAAATGATATGTAATAGTAAAACATACATATTAAATAATAGTTAAATTAATATAATAAGTTTTTCAAATAACGTTTTTTATTACCTAAGCATTATCTTTGAATATTCAAAAAATCTTATTAGATAAAAATATGTGCTCACCACAGGAGTAAAACCTGCGTCTCCCTTGGCAGGAGAAATTGTCGTTAGATCCGACGTGTTTTTCCCTTTTTTTTTTTTTTGCTGTTATCTTTTTCTACTGTTTTGAAACTTATCGATATTTGCGTTTGTACTACTCTTGTAATCTGTTTTCCTTTCTAAAGGTATTTGTATCTAACGTTGTATATATAGATAAATAAAAAACATTAATTTAAAGGGAGCTTCTAAAACACATATGTATGTAGTGTTTGTAAATGTACATGATATACAAAGGGGAATAACTCACTGTAGGGTTCCTTATAATATGAATTTCGCTATTTGTGGAATTATCAAAGACTCCGTTTTTGCAAAGAAACCGAGAAATATCGATGACATCAAGCAATTACCGAAGTCTGTTCCTCAAGTAGCGGTTGGTGAAATAAGAAGGGAATGGCGGTCGTTCGCTGAAATGAGCGCGTCATGGCAGGTCTTAGCTCTGAAGGTTAGAACTCGTGAAACTAAGGAATGCTGTTCGTCTGAACACTTTCCATGGAAATAGCGATAGAACAGCGAAACGCTTGAAACGTTTCGTCTGTTGTAAACGGATTATAAAGTGAGAAATAATTACGTGAAGACGCTTTTGGACTCTAAATGGAAATTGGCAAGTGAGGTTTGTGCAGCTACTGCTCATATATAGCAACAATACACAATTTTTGGCCTGATCTATACAAAAGGTAGAGGATTGCGGAAATAGGTGGGTTTATCAAAGGTTTGCGTTTTTTTGATGCTGAAAGATATTTTCGGATTATTTATATTGTTCGGAATGTCTTCATCTTTATTGTCATATTTACCACGTTTCGGCCTTCTTCAGGTGCTTGAAATTTTGGATCAAACCGATTTTTTTGGTCACTGAGCCTGGTTGAAATTTCGTAGGACCTGAAGAAGGCCGGAGCGTACAACGGCCGGAATGTTATAAACATGGCAATAATGTTAGGACAACAGTCCGAACAATGTAAATAATATTGGTTAAGTTTGATTCTTCTTTTACGTATACAGATACACCTTTTTTCTGTATTACGCCTGAGATGAGGTAGCATTTACATTATTTACATTGTTACATTGTTCGGACTGTTATCCCTATCTTAAATTTATTGCTATCATTATGACGTTTCGGCCGTTGTACGCCCCGGACTTCTTCAGGTGCTAGAAATTTAAAGCCGAACTCTTTATTTCGATTCCTGGATTATATCATTCTGATTTAATGTGCGATGTCACTTCTTTTAGCATGTATTTATCTCCCTTTAACTGAACTCCTTAACCCTCTAAGTCATTTGTTCACCACTTGTAGCATGTTATTGAACTCACCACTCTTTGGGCCAAATCACTGGAACTCTACTCTCCTTGAGGAATGATATACCCTAGTGATCGAAATAAAGTGTTCGGTTTGAAATTCCAAGCATCTGTAGAAGAGCGGAACGTACAACGACCGAAACGTCATGACCATAGCAATAAATTTAAGTCCAAAGAATGTAAAGAAGTTTAGGCAAATATTTTCTGATTGTAAGAATAATTATTTTATTTTTGCCGGTGAATATTACATTAACAATTTTTAGAGAATAATAATGATTTTTTTTCTCAGAGAAATGTCTTACTATTTAAACCACATTTGGAAGTTAGAAGCAGATGGATTCATACTCTTCATTAAAGTTATTCGCTTGACGATGTAATGTAACCGACAGGAGTTTGAAAACAGCTCTCCGTTTCCTTATTCCTCTATGCTATGCAGTTCACAATCGATGTAATTGACGTGAATTAGGTAAGAACCAGAATGTTTATTGTTCTTCGTAGTAAGGTTGCATAAAGATTATTTCGACGCTACCTTACAATTTTTTCCTTTCTTCTCATTTGAGTCAGTGCTTAGTTGAAACACTCAAAGTCAAATTCAATATGCATCCAGCACGTTGCCTACATTAAAATATAAATTCGATTCCTGACCTCAACGATGATATTTTAAACCAGCTTTCTTAAATTTCTCAGAAAGGCTTGCTTTAATTTCAGAAACAAATTGCTGTCACATTGATTTATGAAATTTACGACCAGAATATATACAGGGGTAACCCATTTAGCAAGCTCTACTAGAAGATGTTGGTTGGTTGTTTTGTTTTTATGGCAAATCAACCTCGGCGGGTCATTTATTGCCAACTAACTTTATTCATTTACTGTTGGCAATACCTTTTTCTTTCAACAATTTATTGTTGTTTATATAAGCTTTGTGTCGAGTAATACATTTTTATTTTCGAGTATCAAGATTCATTGTTTTTAAGAGCAGGGTCTCCAAGTCCTACCCTTGTTATTTAACCAATAACTGGAGGAAAGGGACGGATTAATACTTTTTCCAAGGGTACCAGTGCTTAAGTGAATGCAGGGTATTCAACTGGAATTTCTCTTTCCGAGCCGATATCCACTGCACCACAACGCACATCCGTCACTATACGCTTACAGCACCTGGTATTCCAAAGCGTTCACCCATCTATGTACTGACCAGGCTCAACATTCCTTAACTTTGGTGATCGAGCGAGAACCGGTGTATTTAACGTGATATGGCCGTAAGCTTCCTACTAGAAGAGTAAATGGATAAATAGTAGCTTCAATTCACAAAAAAAGTGCCTCATTATGTGGAATTTGTGACAAATTAATACAAGCATTCTATTTGTCTTATAATTACGTTTGTTCTTTAATATCTAAGTTACTTAGCACTTAATCTGTTCCCTGTCTAGAAAGTATTTTTGTACCAGCAGCAGACAGAACTGATTTCTAAATCTTTTCCTTACTTCCGTCTATCCTCATTTGGAATCATGTTGAAGACGCATACAATTGAAGTGAAAATTTAAAGCAGGAAAACAAATCAGACCACCTAGTATCTGGAATAGTGTTGTTTGCTACCATTTCATAATGAAATAAGGGTGTAAAACAAGTCCTGTAGTGAGTACTTACATATTAAAACTTCTTTAAAAGGCAGAAAAACCACGCAAGGTAGAGCGTTAATGAATAAGTTTGTTATATAAACAAAAGAGAAGGAAGCAGGATAAGAATATGCGGGTATGTAGGAGAGATTAAGGTTTGAACCAGCAGCAAACTATTAAAGGTTGAATACTGATAAACTGATAAAGGTTGAATCAGCAAACTGATAAAGGTTGAATCAGCAGCAAACTTCTCTTGAATCAGCAGCAAACTGTTCAGGGCTTCACCTGAATAAAACCAAAACTGAGTGTATATCAATTAACATTCGCAGCAATCATGAAATTAAAACTCTCTCAAATAATATCCTTAAATGCGTTGAAGACTACAAGTATCTAAGATCACACATCAAGAATTCTGAAAAAGACTTCGATATCAGAAAAGCCATAGCATGGACTGCTTGTAACAAAATGGATAAGATCTGGAAATCCAATCTTGATCGTAAGATCAAAAGCCAGGTTCTTCGCGCACTTATTGAACCAATCTTACTCTATAGATCTGAAACTTGGACTCTTTCAGCAAAACAACAGCGCCGTTTAGATGGATGTTATACTCGTCTTCTCAGAAGAGTACTTGATCTTCCATGGCGAAACCACCCAACTCTAGAAATGATATATGGAGACCTACCAAGAGTATCAACCTTAGTTCAAAAGAAACGTGTCCAGTTTGCTGGGCATTGTGCACGTGCCACAGATGAACTTATTTCATTGTTTGTATTATGGAGGCACCCATCATCTCACAATCGATCTCGTAAGTTAACCTTTCCAGACAGGATACATAGAGATACATCTATCGCCAAGGAAGACATAGATTTTATATATTGAAACTTTTGTAAATGTTTTTTCGTCATTCGTAAAGTTTAAGGTGTAAAAGATAATATTGCACTGAAAAAAGTCCAGAAAATTTGATAATGAACAAATTTAGAGGTGGCGGTAATGTCGTACCGGCGACTAGTTTCAACATGGAGGCTCGATTTACTATAACGTTGTATGAGAAATTGACTACCACCAGAAAAATGTTTAAATATTGAAATTTTTCAAAACGTTTTTTTCAATCGTAAAGCTAACTGGGTAATCGATAGGACTGCGCTGAAAAAGTAAAAAAAAAAAAAATTAAAAACACCGAAATTTGGTTGTAGTCTGGATCAGGTTTGCCGAGTTTTCATCTCGTTTGCATCCTCTCCAACACCTCGTGTGCTTTGTTCATGACATTCTTAGCATCCTTCTGAGATGAGATTCCCCTGTCTCTCTGCACACTAGTTAGCTTTTGAAATGCGTCATTGGCCATCGTAGCGAATGCTGCATAGTCTAATGACAGATTAACAAGAGACACGAGGGAAGCAGAAATGTACTCCTACAGAAGCATGCTAAGAAAACCATCCACCGAATATGTGAACAACGAGAAAGATTTAGAGAAAATGGAAACAAAAGGACACATACGTAGCTTTAGAAAGAGACTGTTAAAGTTTCTATGGCACTTAATGAGGAACGAGGGCAGGGGAGTAAGTTTGACAGGAAGGAAAAAAAAAATCAGTGCCTTGATAATATGATGTACACTACCGGCCACAATTATTAGGCCACCCCAGTTTTTAAAAAAATGATGTATTTCTTACTATTTTTAGTATTTATTGCCAAATAGATAATTCTAAATGAAAATGGAATGGTTCTTTTGTTATTATTATTTTGCAAAATTTTACAAGGCAAATAGCAGAAATTTACCCATCGCAGCCTGTAGATTTGCTCTCTCTCTCTCTCTCTCTCTCTCTCTCTCTCTCTCTCTCTCTCTCTCTTTCTCTGATATATATATATATTCACTACCAGCCATAATTATTAGACCACCCAAGTTTTTAAAAGAAAATGATGTATTTCATAGTATTTTTAGTATTTATAGACAAGTGGATAATTCTAAATAAAAATAGAATGGTTCTTTTGTTATTATTACTTTGCAAAATTTTACAAGGCAGCCAGGGAGCCTTTGCTTCGGCCATCCAATAAGAAGAAGAGACTAGCATGGGGAAGTGATCACAAAAACTGAACACCAAAACAGTTCATTTGATGCGCATGTTATTGTGCAGTATTAACAAAAGAACCATTTATTTTCATTTAGAATTATCCACTTGGCAATAAATACTAAAAATAGGATGAAATACATAATTTCTTTTAAAAAAATGGCTGGCCTAATAATTATGGCCGGTAGTGTACATTGTTGAAGATAAACTATTCCGTCATAGAATGCATATAAACCAGTACAATTTCATTTTTCGATGGATATGCTTTATGATAGGATGGCGCAGTGGATATCGGCTCGGAACGAGAAATCGGTAGAGCTGAGTTCGAATTCCAGTTGAATTCCTTGCATTCACATATGCGCAAATACCCTTAGGAAAGGTATTAATCCGTCTATTCCTTCCAGTTATGGGTCAAATAACAGGACAGATTGGGTTCTATAGCCTTGGTCGGCAACCAATCTACCGCAGAAAGCAATGGCAACCTACTACGGGATAATCTTCTGCCCAGCCAGTCATGTCTCTTTCGAGACATGATCGCCCAAGAGTGTATCACGTATGGCACTTAACTGACTAACTGACTGATGCTTTATGATACATTTAAAGTATCTATTCTTAATATAAATACTGCAATGCAATACAAGGGTAAGCGAAAGCGTAATCCGGCTGAACCGTTAAAAATGGACTCATGTCGAAAAAGTATCGAATCAAGAAAGTGTATATCTAAAAAGTTGAGTGTTGTGGAGATCGGCAGTGTGTGACTTGGACTCAACCAAATGTTATAATACTGATACCGAGAAGTCATAAGAGATTACTACGGGACAATTACGAGACAGCTACTAGACTGTTAGCCGTAATCAAAATTCCTATACTACTACAGAATTCAGCAAGACTACCTCACTCTCTGTGACATTATATTCACTGATTCACACTGACAGAACTTTGAAATAAGATTGATAGAGAAAAATACAGCATAACATGAGCTTATGTAAACGGTTGACAGAACAGGAATTAAGAGAAATAGCCAAAATAAACAAACTTTACTATGAGGTATAAAGCCATAATCGAATATGAGTTAAGAGGACAAAAACATATAAAAAATAGACTGTAAAGTAATAATGTAAGAGATACAGCAAGATTTTCCATCCAACCTAATATAAGGCATTTAATAAGGATCTAAATCATTGCAGAAAATCGTGAATGAGACTGGTTTGCTAACTTTTACTCTATGGTTAAGCGCCTATGAAATTTGTTAGACACATTTAAAGGTTAGTTGTTTTTTTCTTTAAAGATTTCTCTGTTTTCCAAAAGTTTTGCTTCAGGAAAGTTTTTGAATGTTCCAACTCGTTTTTTTATGATGAAGTATAAAAATATTTTTTCGAAATGTTTTTGTTCGTTCATCGGAAGAGTTTAACGATAAAAAGAATCTTTGTAAAAGGAAAAATGAATCACTTTGTATGCCTCCTGGTTTCTTCATGATTCTCAGCACGCCAACAGAATGCATTTTATGGAAATTTCATTGAGCACGTCATCATTGCAAACTGGTAATTTCAGCGATACATCGATTGACTGAGCAAAAGTAAGAAAGAATAAGTAATAAATTCTAAAACATAACAAGGAAATTATTCGATTCTACTAAAAAAAAATTAAAGGAAAAAATAAAATATAGTCTGATGTAATATATTGCACACGAATATTCTTTTTGTATTAGGCTTATTTTTCCCTTCACCTTGTATCTTCTCAAATATAATGGCAGCAACAAAAGAGACGATATTTTCATTTATCTGTATGTATTTGGACTTTTATAGATCGATAAGTGATGTATGGTGTTAGGTGGGTACGAATATTTTTTTAATATTAGGTTTATTTTTGTTCGGCGAAAATAAATATGATTTAACGATTTTTTCAAACCATATTTCCATTACGCTGTATTTCATTTCTCTTTGTCTTGTATCTTCTCAAAAATAATGGCAGCAAGGGAAAATAAGGCCATTTAGTTTATCTGTGGGTGTGGTTGGGTTTTCATGTTTCGACAAAATATGTATTATGTTGGGTGTGTAACGCTTAAATTGAGAAAGAATCATTTGTAAAAAAGACGGTTAATTTTGTTAGGGTAACAGTATTTTGAGTTTAGTTTTATTAGAATTTTCTCAGAATTTGATGTATAGCATTGATACTAACCAGCTCTTGATAATTACTGAAATTTTTGAAAGAACAATTTAGTTACAATTCTGAACTTAGTGCACCACTTCTTATTGGCAAACAGGAAAAATAATATAAAAATAATAAAATAATAAAAATAAACAAGACTTTTTGTTTAAATGAACTAAATACACTGGTATATATATATATATATATATATATATATATATATATATATATGTCTGAGAAAGAGTCCATTCCTCGTAGGAGGGCACCATATGATATATAAGTATATAGAGTATTAACCCAATCGAGTCTCCGCCAAAGGGTAGAGTCTCATCTTGGGAACATTGGACAGAAATTTTTGACTGATCTTTATGGCCCTGGCAACCCACATTAAAAAGCCCTTGTATCACATTTTGCCTTAGTGGAAGGGCAACTGAATACTGCAGTTAACAAGAAATTGACTGCCTTTCGCACTGTCGAACACTCTGCCTTCGGGCGGAGGGTAATGACCTAGACGAGGCTCCGAAGGGTAGAGTATTAGACAGAAATTTTTGGCCAGGCTATATGATTCGGGTAGCCAACATTAAAAAGGCCTTGTGCCATATCTTGCATTAGTGGGAAGGCAACTAAATACTGCAGTTAACGAGAACAGTTAACAGCAGTTAACGACAGCTACTTGTCAGGCAATAATCAACATAATAATAATTTGAACTTATTTATTTTTTATATTACTTATTATTAACACTTCCTTTGAATATCTTGTTTCTTGTTATACTAATACACTGTTTTCAACCTCCCGTCTTCGTGTTTTACTTCCGCACAAATCGGTCACTACAATTTTGGGGCGAAGTTTCACCACAACTCTACAACAAATTCGTGATGAATATCCACACAACAATATATATATATATGTTAACAGTATTTAATCCAGAACATTTTGGTAAATAATCCCAATGGATCCTAGAAATATTAGGTTAAATATTAAAACAGATCCAGCAAAGTGATCAATTTTAATTTAATTTAAAAATACAGATATTTATTTAAATCATATGTAAATTCAATATTTTGCATATGGGGAATTAATGTTTTATTAAGTTTATCCATAATTATCACATTTTTCCGTTTTGTACCATTAAAGGGGGAAAACAGATTTTCAATGAATTTTATTGTCCCAAGGACATTTGGCACCTTCTATAGCCATTTTCATGGGTCTTCAGATGTTGCAGGCCGCTTGAATTTGCCTGAGCATCTTCCTTTCTTTAATTAAATGAATACTCCAGTTCCATTGTTAAATAATGTGAGGTTGATAGTAAGAGTGTTTGTATAAGTGTTTTCTTTTCTGAACACAAGTGTGTAAAGACTGTTCTATTTTTTTCCGAACTACCTCATCGACCACCAGATTAGACTATTTCTAAAGCAACTAGAAGCAATACTGGACATATTGATAAAAACCATGACATTAAGATTTTCTACGAAAGCCAAATACATTTTAACTATAATCAAAAAGAATTTTCTCTTTTAATATCATAAAAAATACACTACGCTAGTCGACCCGAACAAAAAATTATATTAGCTATCACAAAAAACTATTATAAACAAAATTAAATCAGCTTCTTTTGTTTGTGAGCGCGTATGCGTGTGTGTTTTTATGTGTATATATATCTATATATATATATATATGTGTGTGTGGGGGTGTTTGACTGGACAAAAACGTATAAAGGCAAGAAATCTTTTACTATAGGTCATGATAAATTTTCAAACAAAAACACCAGTCGACAGGTTCCGTCCCCTCTCGTCAGAAGTGTAAACGGGGAAACAACTTATGAGAAGAAAATCTGTCGTGGGTGACGTGAATGAAAGGACAGGGAAAAATGATAAAAGTTATAACATCTAAAGATGCTAGAGACACAGCAAAGCAAGCCCAAGCAAACAGACCCTTTGTTTAGAAAGAGAAGGTCGCCTGAACATGATGAACAGCGTCTCTAACACCTTCAGATGGAATAACGAGTGTGCTCTGGCCAAAATAGAGAATCAATTCACACTAGAATTCATAGCACATGTCGGATTATTTATCAAGTAATCCGCAATAGAAGACCCGTATATATTATCACCAGACAAAAAAAAACTTTTGTTGGGTATTTTATCAGGCACTTGCTGTTTAATCCTGACATCCAAACTCTGCGTCGTTCTGCCTATGTAGTCGAGTCCACAACTACATTTAAAATAATGAATAACAGAATTAATATGATGAGGGGGTAGAACGTAATTAACGCATAGATGGAAGGGCAGACATGCTTTTAAAAAGACGAACCTTATCTCCATGATAATATTCACGTGAACTAGATGAAAACCGCTTGGGGAAGGACTCATTAACCCAACCCAACTCGGTAAACGAAGATAGACGGGACATTTACTAACAGTTGCAGATTTAATTTTATTAAACCTAGCAGCCTTATCACAAAAAACCAATTGAACAATGTCCAACAGATAACTATGGTTTACAAGGATACTAATGAAACAACTAAATCCCTCTTTCAAGGTGCTATCCGAACAAATCATTAACGCCCTGTGGGTCAAAGTCCTAAACAGATTAATCATTTGTTGTTTAGGTCAAAAGGAATCCCATCGAGTAAAGAAACCCTTAAAAGTAAATTTCCTATAAATTGAAGTAATAAAAGAGAAAGGTGGTCTATGAACCAGAATATCTAAGAAGGGCAATCACACACACACACACACACACACACACACACACACACACACACACACACACACACACATATATATATATATATATATATATATATATTGCTCTAAAAAGAAAAGACGTCATACTTATCCAAAACCCGAGGAACCTTTCGGCCAACACTTTTCAAGGGCTTCGTTGGCAAAATTATGAATAGGGCTAGAACGAAGACAAATGACTGTGAGTAATTCCCCTTTTGATATTGTCTTCGTTCTATCCCTATTCATAATTTTGCCAACGAAGACTTTGAAAAGTGTTTGCCGAAAGGTTCCTCGGGTTTGGCATAAGTATGACGTCTTTTCTTTTTAGAATTTGTGGTATCTGTGGGTTCCGATCGTTATTCACACACACACACACACACACACACACACACACACACACATATATATATATATATATATATATATATGAATTCTGGTGAAGAGGATCCAAGGTTTTACTGTACTGAGTCCCTTGGTATTATTTTTTTAAACAGTGTTCACTACAATAAATATTGTACAGCTTAATATAATCATATAATTATGAATTAAATGTACATTGCGATACGGAAATGTCTATGTTTCGAGATAGACATCAGGAAATGTTAGATGATGGCTGTGAAAATAACTTTAAATACAAAAAAACATGGTTTGCTATTTATCTATGTGGGAAAATATAAAATTTATGTGTGTGTTTCTTTTAACTAATCAGAATAAAGATTCACTTTCAAATCTGGTCATATATATATATATATATATATATATAATCATCCGCAGACAGATTTGTTTCGCTGTATCACAGCTAATCAGTACCGTTTGACATCCGATTGCTTTTACCCAGAATTGAAACCCGATCGATTTGGCGTCAGTCGGCGATTCTCGGTAGACTTTTAGCGTGTGGTGTATCATACGCCAGTAGTTAGAATGCTCTAATTCATTACTGAATGAGATATTTAATAGATGAATTCAATGTGATTATGTTATTGCTCATCCTGGGTATGACGAGAAACTAGAGCAAAGCCCTCTGATGGGAAGCTTTTGTCGAGAGTGGTACCGCCTCTTAATTTCTGTTGTTTCCAAATGCACTGTGACCCGAAATAGTCAAGCTATGGGAAAATACTTACCTCCAGGCTGGAAACAAAAGAATATGAAGGTAAAATACTTTTATTGTGCAAATACCAATAATACATTTTTATTGTAAAAAAATACCAGCAATTCATATTTGTAAAAGAAATTATCAATACTTCAAAGAAAAATTAAATTTCTGCATTAAATGGCCCATTAATAGTTGATGTGCCGCTAAACAAATAGATTTTCATAATTGTCAGGCAGAGATTCAGTAAATATCTCTCACACACACACACACACACACACACACACACACACACACACACGAACAAAAAGTATATATGACCCTTAAGTGTGTGTGTATATATATATATATATATAATCCACATAAAAACTGTATCACAGCTCATCAGTGTGGCTAGGACACATCCACTTCCTTCTAGCCGGGATCGAAATTCGATCGATTTAAAGCCAGTCGAAGTCGCTACTCAATAAGCCATAGGCGTATGGAATCAGAGTTGGGAAATTTTAACGTGTTGTATATAAGCAGTGTATACCATTGCTTTCTGCGGTAGACTGGTTACCAGCCAAGGTAAATTTAACGTGTTGTATATAAGCAGTGTATGCACACACGCCTGTCACCGAAAAACTCAATTCATATCTGACGAGTAACACATATATCCTCAGAAATATATATGAAAGTTTCATTAAAAATGATAGACAAGTTGCTATGAATAAGTTTCTTATATAATTTTCCATGTGATCTTGTAATTTATTTCTCTTCTGTAGATGAATTACATAAAAATTGTCCGATTGTTTTATTTATCTAAGTGCATTCCGACATATTTCTAGCCATTATCATGGATGAATTTAATTTTACCTTGAATGCACTTGGATAAATAAAGCATTCGGACATTTTTATATAATTTATGTACAAAAAATAAAAATAGATCACATTAAGAATTACGTAAAATCTTAACAGCACACCTTGTCTGCAATCTTTTAATGAAACTTGCATAAAATAGGGATTGCTGCCTAAATACACAAAACACACACACACACACACACACACACACACACATACACACACACACACACACACACAAAATAGGTTTTCTGAACATTTAAGCCTTTGTGAAATCGAGTTACAAGTTTCTTAGGCCATTACAAAAATCCTCTAAAGATCTGAACTCCAAAAAATCAAAAAAGTTCTTTTTTTTAATCTTCTTCGCACGGAATTTCGTTTGAGTTTTTGAAAATTTTAATTGTTAAGATAGTTGAAACGATGGTATCCAGTAGTTGAGAGATCGGGGCTATATTGTGGGCGTGGCAGTGTCTCGTCGTCTTCAGTGAAATGCTGGCAACAGCATTGTGAAGAAGCAGAATTGGACATCCTGTTTCCGACCGTATTTTGTTTACTCAATGTACATTCCATTTAGTCAATGACAGTGACCTGTGACACTATCTTCTGCTGGTATATTTTCTTTTGTTTGGTTTAATGCAACGGAGAGAGAGAGAGAGAGAGAGAGAGAGTGAGAGAGAGAGAGAGAGAGAGGAATTAATATTAGTTGTATTATTAGTTGTGCTTTATTGTAATTCGCGATGTGAGCTTATGTAAAAAACTATTTTAATAATATTATGTACTTGTAAAATCCGGGGAAATAGATAAATTAGTTGAGAATTTGAAAAAGAGAGAAAGAAATAGTTTTCTTTCTTTTTCATATACAATACGGATTATTTTGGGCCAGGTGGAAATTTGACAAAATGGTCGCAGTCATAACAAAATGTCACGGTTTACTTGATGAGGTCAGGTAGAGTCAACAATTTTTCCTGGGAACAGAAATTGTGGGAATTGAAAAATCTAAAGATAATGTAATCGAAAGTAAGAAGACAGAAAGACATTACGTCATATAAGCTGTTGATATTTCCTTCGTCGAGCCATGGCTCCCCGCAAATCGTGTGGGTGGAAAATAATCTTATTGGTCAAAAGCTTTGAGTCGGCCAAATCCCCCGAGTGGATTGGAGATGGTTATAAAAATCCGGACTCGGAGAGAAAAATCAGTAGATTTTGTGGGTCGAAATGTAACGACTGTAGAAAAGGTTTCCAACTGTGGGAGCATGACCCACGGCTGGTCGCCTACCACAGAACTTATGGCTAAAGAGTTAATGTCGAAAGAAGCCTGCCACCGATTAATTTAAAGAGTTAATGTTGAATAAACCGCCTTTGATAGGAATCGAGAAAGAACGCTCTTGTTTTTTTAAATTATGGGAGAAGTGAAATTTCTGATTCCTCGTTCGCTCTACTTCGTTAAACTCCGTTAAGCTCCGATAAGGGCCCGAAAGAATTTTCTTATTTTTAACGTTACCTAGAGAATGGAAAGCTCCAATTTTAGAGAATATTTGAAAAGACTTTAATGAGAATTTGAAGAGCTAAGTTACTTTAACGAAACTTAGAAAAGACATTTGTATTTTGAAGATTGGAAGCTCTTATATTTTTAAACTCTATCTCTCTCTCCGTTGTAAACTGGCATTCCGACAACTGTATTATCATTCTGACAACTGTATTATCTGCTCCTGCTTCTGTGACTAATAATTAAATTAAATAAATTTTTTTTTATAAAGACATTCTTCATAACTCTCCAGGCGTTTTCGACCGTATTCATTTATTAATTTTTTTGTGCCGTGTTTATTTTTAACCACAAGTGTACACAAGTGTCCGGTCTGGTTCTGGTAGAAGGACGGCTACTGAATTTGCAAAATGCAACTTTCTGAGATCAAATCACAACGTGGGCAGTGGTCCGTTGTTGCAATAGACGTCTTGAAGACCAGCTTTTGTGACGAGATCATCATGATCAGCAACAGCGACCCAAAAGCGTCGACACAGCGGGTACCGTTTCGACATTATCGCAGCGGGGTCCGTTCCCGAACCAGCGAGTGACTGAACCAACCGTCCAGCCAGATGGCAGTGTCACAATTGGTGCCGTCACGACCGTCGATGAGAACAAGTGTCAAAACCAACCAGCCCGGGCGAAAGTGCTACATTACGATCAGGATTTGACCCGAGTGTTGCCACGGGTAAAGTAGGCCAGAAAACAGTGTTACAGAACTTCGGCAGTGATTCTCTCGTCAGATTCCAAAAAGCTGTAATAGACAGCGTCAATGGCAAATCAATAGGCAGTTTTGTAAAGTGTTTGGGTCCTTCGTTATAAGCAAGCCGCTCGTTTACGATTTTCATAAAGAATACATTTCTCATTCCAAGTCACTATTTGATCAAGAAAGAGATCTTTCGAATTTCGAAGATGACGAATCGAACACATTTGAAATGTCGAATTCGGTGACTTTCGCAGAATTCAGTAATCGTGATTCTTCACCTTGTCATTTTTTTCACATGGCCCGATATTATTGAAATGCGGACACCAATTTTCTGAGACATTTCTGTGACACGTTTATGTTGATTTCGTTTTCAGATGTTGATTGTCAATTGAAGATTGACTTAATCTACCATTTTGATCTTCAAGACTCGTACCCCTACTGAAAAAGTTCAGAGACAAGAACTACACTACACAATCAAAAGTGACTCCTCCACACCATGCTCTATTAATATTGGCAGAAATTTGAGACACTTTATGACCAAGCTTGAACTCAAGCAAACATCTCAAGGTAAGTTTGAGTTTTGTTTAATGGCACATCAACATCTGTAGGTTATTTAATGCCAAAATGTGGGGTTTTAAAGTATTTTTTAATTTTCGGTTATAGTGAGAAAATTGATTAAGTCAGATTTTGACGAAAAATTTTATTTTATTTTATTTTTTATTTTTTATTCTTATTTTAGAAATTAAAGATGTCTTCTAGTTTTATATTCAAAAATGTATTGCTGGTAATAATTATGTATTATGACAATTTTTTTTTTCTTAAAAATATATTGGTAATATTTTTCTTTCAAAAAATGTATATTTTTCTATAAAAGTCTATTTTTATGTATATATTTCTATAAAGAGTTAATTGTTATACTTTCATAGTGTTTTGAGCTCAGTTTGGGAGCTAACTATTTGCCCATAGCTAGGTCCCTAACAGTTGCTACCACTCCGGGTCAAGGTGGATCTGGGAACAACAGCAATTAAATGGTGATTCCATACTTTTCATCACCTTCCAATCCGAGGCCTTGCTGCTGGATGCAGTTTACTGTCATACCCAGGACCTCTCAATGTAAGAACATATAGTGTCTTAATTTACAGGATACTTTAATCACTAGGGTTGAGCAATATATTTTTGCTCGATATTATAATTACATATAAGGACATAATTAGAATTTTTATTCTAAAGTCGGATATTATTTTCTGATCAATATTAATATCAATTAATATTTCTAAAAATCATATACGGTTCTGTTTGATACATAGATGTTTTGCTAAGCAGGAGATATGCCTAAGTATTTCGAGTATGGTGGATTTATATGTTTTAGAATTCATCAATCAACATTATGCTTCCTAACTTGACTCTAACACTAACTGATGACGCCGGTTAAAAATAGTTTATAAAACCAACGTTTAAGTTTGTAATGCTGAAAAATATACATTATCATGGTTATAAAAATTACAGAGTTGGTGTACAATTTCAACTCAAAACTTCTGATATTGTGTTCATTGTAGAATCTTCAAGAATTTAACAACGGCTTCTTTTTACCCGCAAATTCTTATGGTCTAAGAAAACGTTGAAAGAAAACCGAAGTAATTCAATAACCCAAAAAAGCATCAATTTAAAAAGGTGAAAAAACCAAAGCCCAAACAGAAGAAACCTACCCGTCAGATCGAAGCTACTGGAAAGGCTGCGAAATATGTGTAATACTTCTCATAGTTAGGAGGTAAAATAAAATCAAATACTTTGCTTAATGAAAAAACATAGCAATAAAAGGTAAGAATAGTTTGGAAAATCTTGCTCAGTAGTCTAGAATGAACGCTGTTGGAGCTTGAAAACAAAGTAATCTGCGTATTAACTTTATTGTATGCGACACACTCCATTACAAATGTTTAAAAAATGTGGAATACTTTTTAAAATGATGCGTATATATGGCTACGCGAAATAAAGTTTTTATTTTACTAAGTTTTGGCTTGTCTTGTTTTACGGTATATCACCACTTTAATGGCGTCTTTGATGCCAACAATATCTTTCAATAAATTCTTATTAATAGAATGTGTATTCTTTGTAAAAAATCAGTTTGTAGATCAGGTTTTATCAACTTATTTTTTAAAAAGAATTTTGTTGAGAGCTAAATCTATTATTAGTATGTAGTTATTTTTAATAGATAGATAGATAGATAGATAGATAGATAGATAGATAGATAGATAGATAGATACGAATAGACTGAATAGCTTGTGATAGATAGATAGATAGATAGATAGATAGATAGATAGATAGATAGATAGAGAGAGAGAGAGAGAGGTAGTATTATTAGTAGACTGATTTGATTTGGTTTGATTTATTTTGTTTTAGAGTGTATTTTTCGAAAGTCAATTGTATTGCTGGTAATACTTTTTTAAATATTTTCTAAGTATTATTAGAACTTTTACTGCAAAATTTTATTCCTATACCATCAGTGGGCCTCAGTTAAGGGGTTAACCACATGCCCACAGGTCGGACCTGTAGTCAGAGTGAACCTGAGAACAACAGGAATTAGGAAGTGGTTTAACGCTCTTCAAAATATCCCAATCCGATTTCTTGCAGCCAGATGCAGTTTATCGTCATACACAAGACGCGTTAAATTTTAGAGGCAAAGCGTAGAAGCCATGTTGATGTAGTTTCAGTTATGATGGTTTGGCCATGTTATAGGAATGCCTGATCATGCTTTTTCAAAAATAGAAACCTATTGTAAGCTTATTGGTCAGCATAATGTTGGACGGTAGCTTCTGAAAGACAAAGAGAGCGTTGTCCCAAATTCTAAGAATTGGTGCCAATCCTACAATTCTGAAATTACTCGTTAAGGAAGTCAAGAAGAATGAACTTGTCAAAAGTAAGACTCGGTCGCAGAATTTCAGATTCAAAACAAGTTACATTGATTTGCATTAAATCTGTATTTTTTTGCAAGTGTCGCACGTGTTTTGGTGACAGGGACGAATATAAACAATTCACGTGAGAGCAGCGAATAATTGATTCTTCGTTGGGAATTCCTAAGTGTAGATATAGAAGAGAACCAAACTGTAGTCAATCGCAAGAAATGCATCGTAATTTGTCATAGGCAAAGAAGTCAGTTCAACATAAAATTGCATAAAAGATCATCGGGCAGAGATTAAAAGTTTTTTTTGTCATCCTTTTTGCTATGCAGTATATCAGATTGGTTCCGTAGCTGAAAGAGTTAAAACGTTCAATTTCGGACGATAAATCCCGGGTTAGAATCTTACCAAAGTGGAATTTTCTGGAAAGTGTCCTACAATTATATGCCCAAAGATAACGTAAAATCGATTGGAATGCAGGCAAAATCAATTGAATTTCAGGTTAAAAAAAACTTGAAGAATTATGTCCCAGATCGTAAGCATTTGTGTCAATCTTTCAATAAGTAATTCAGAGTTGTGCCCAGAATTGAGCATTTGAACGGGTCGCTTAATTTAAGATTCAAAACAACATGAAGAAAAACGTCTGTTGTATACCGATCAGAAATCTTATATTCATACTGAAGTGGCTGGAAGAATGTTTTTAATGTATTTTGTAGCAACAGTTGTGGCAAAATTTCAATTTTTTTTACAGTTAATGTACAGATAAGTAAGAAAGTATTTCAAGAGAAAAGATTAATCAGGCGTAAGGTAGAAAGCGATTGACATTGTATTAAAATTTTTGCAGATTAAAGTTGGCTGGAAAGGATGGAGCCAAAAGGGAGTTCAACAAGCGAGAAGTACGATTAAAAAACTGCTAGGACATAGTTTACGGCTACATCTCGCCAGCTTAACTCTAGATTGATGAGATCTCAACGCCAATCTAGTACTGCGATCATATTAAAAAAGTTTAGCTACCATAGCGAAGAGAGCATTCAAATAATTACCATGAAAATATTTATAATAAAAAAAACAGAGGCAACGTTACGACGGTGGTATAGAAATTGAAGCCGCCTACCAGATCAGGACTAATAATATTGTTGATTCTTCTTTGAATTTCATCAAGGAGATTATTGTTGTTTTTATATAAGTTTTGTGTCTAGTGATACTTTTTTCTTTTGCGAGTACCAAAATTCATTGGGATTTGTTTTTAAGAGCTGGGTCCCCAAAATCTACCCTGTTATTTAACGCATAACTGGAGGGAAGGGACGGATTAATACCTTTTCCAAGGGTACTAGTGCTTAAGTGAATGGAGGGTATTCAGCTGAAATTCGAACTTAGTTCACCGATTTCTCTTTCCGAGCCGATATCCACTGCACCACAACGCACATTCGTCACTAAACGCTTACAGCACATGATTTTCCAAAGCGGTCACCCATCATTGTACTGACCAGGCTCAACCGTATCACCCTCTAACTACGTAACTTACTTGTTCACCACTTCTGTAGCCTGGTATTGAACTCACAGCACTTTGGGTCAAGTCAGGGTAACTAACCAACATCTATATCCATAATATGAGAACCAGCAATACGGAGTCCCAGAGAAAATCATTAGGGTCAAAACTTCAATATGAGCTATGGTAAAAAAATAAAAATACTAGAGAAAATAATTAAAATAAAAAAATACTAGAGAAAATCATTAACATCACAAAATAGCAATTTGAACTCTGGTAAAAAAAAAAAAGGGTAACTGAACATTAGGGTTATAAGTCCCAAAAATTCAGTTGTTCTTTTCCTTGGTTCGTTCCTGTGACTTGACCCAAAGAGTTGTGAGTTCAATGACTACCAGAAGAGACACTACCACGCAATGAATGAAGTTCATATACCCCAGTGAATTTGGTAAACCGTTCGGTTTGAAATTCCGAGCACCTGAAGAAGGCCAGAGTGTACAACGACCGAAACGTCGTACAAATGGCATCAAAGATGAGAACAATAGTCCGAATAATGTAAATACTACCTCATCTCAGATATATATATATATATATCCGTTCTTATTCTCCTTTAAGTACTACATAGTTATTGCTTGCTCTGTTTCCGAGTCGGTGCTACCCATCGGGTACAACATCTATAACGTTGTGATAATAACAACGAAGATGAAGATATTAGTGTATCTTTAAATAACAAACGTTATTTTGAAAATGTAAGAACTGAAAATGTGTAAAGATTTCATATAATTCATCATTCCCCCCACCACCTAAGCAAGGCAATAAAGCAACTCTGACACATGGGTTTAGTGAGTTTGAAAGAATATAAGAAAAAGAAAAACATTATTAAGGAGCGAGAACAATAAAACAAAAGGAATCAAGAAGACAGTAGATAATGATTGCATTTAAATATTTGAACTTCAAAGTTGGTTTGAAAGCAAAGAGCCGGAAGAAAGTTTCAGAGGGGAAAATTGCGAGAAAAAAAACAAACAGCATAGAATTACTGAAATCATTTCAACTATTAAATGTTCAAGCCGCATTCATCCTGGTTGGAGTTTCGTCGGCTTTCTCCTCGATGGAGAAAATTTCATTGGGATTTATTTAAGGGCAAGGTCCCAAGTCCTGCCCTGTTATTTAATCCATAACTGGAGAGAAGGGACAGATTAATACATTTCCCAAGGGTACCAGTGAGTAAGTGAATGTAGGGTGTTCAACTGGAATTCGAACTCGTCTCACCGATTTCTCTTTCCGAGCCGATATCCACTGCACCACAACGCACATCCGTCACTAAACGCTTGCAGCACCTGATTTTCCAAAGCGGTAATCCATCTAAGTACTGACTGACCAGGCTCAACGTTGCTTAACTTCGGTGATCGAGCGAGAACCGGTGTATTCAACGTGATATGGCCGTAAGCCAAATAACGAATGTAAGATAGATTCTTGAGAGAAAATTGTCTCACAAGATAAACTGAACTAACTTTCTTAGCAGCTGGTCTAGCAAAAGATACAGTGTAGTCTTTAAATTTATGTTGCTGAGAAAGTTAGTCCGAGTAATCGCAGTTAATTTCTATTATGACCTCTTGGTCCATGGCCGGTGTTGACTGAAAAATATCCTTGAATCACAGGAATAATGTCAATAATAAAAACATTGCGTAATAAACATTTATTAGTTCCACATTTAAATTATTATATCTTAGTATAAGACTAGCACGACCTTTCAGAACTATATCTAAACTTATTTATAAAGGGAACTTTGTCTGTGTGTGTGTGTGTGTGCGTGTGTTCATTACCTATAGACTCCGAAACGGCTGAACCGATTTTCTTGAAAATTTACACAGTTGTACTATAAGCGTCTGCGAGTGATCTTAGCTAGTTTCTGTGTCGAGGTACTCCAGATAAATATCGAAAATCGATAATCGAAAAAATCGAGGTATAGAAGGAGTGATCAAATTTGATACACTCATAGACAAAGACATAAGAAACGATATTCAGAAGTTTCAATGTTGCAGTTCTTACAATAATGCAGAAAATCGATAATATATATATATAAAAGGCAAGATACCGAGTCTGACCAAAATCAGTTTTTCAGCCCTTTTATTTTTGTTTTTTCTTCGGGTTTGGCTCTAAGTAGGTATAATTGTAGTTCTTAGTCTCAGCCATGATACCATTTACTCAGAGGACTTATTTAGCCTTCAAAATATTTTATATCGATACCAGGAAATCAAAATTTGACTTACATCCATTCATTTTTCTTTCAGTCTAATGTTTCGCTTTATCTGGAAACAACTATTGATTTTAGTCTTTCGTGCCAACGTCCGAAGCGTCTGAGCTCCAGGACCATGGATTAGTTTTAAAGCTTTCATTATACCCGAGCAACGCTGGGCTATACTGCTAGTATCCAATATTTGTCTATGCTTCTTAGATGAGATAATATTTACATTATTTACACTGTTTGGGCGGTTGTCTTTATCATTATTGTCATGTTTACGAAATTTTGGCAGTTCGTATTAAGACTAATCTGGTACGGCTTTTCAGGACTATATATCCAATATTTGTCTATACTTCTTAGATGTGGTAGTATTTACATTTTTTACACAATTCGGGCTGTTCTCCTTATATTGCCATGTTTACGAAGTTTCGGACCTTGTACTCACTAACTTTTTCAGGTGATAAGAATATAAAACCAAACCTATTTTTTGATCAATGGGGTAGCTTGTTCTCATTCTATGTGTGCAACTCCCGGATGCCATGTTGTTATTTCCGTTCAAACTCAACTCTCTAATTTGATTGTTCACTACTGCTGTAGCCAAGTATTGATCTCACAACTATCTGGGTCAATTCACTGGAACTAACCAACGTCTATATCAACTGGGCCATGTGTTCTCAAAAAATAACAAACGCCTATATCCACTGGATATAGGCGTTGGTTAGTTCCAGTTCCAGAAGTGGTATCCCACATGGAATGAAAATGATATAACCCAGTGATCGAAATAAAGGGTTCAGTTTAAAATTCCTAGCATCTGAAGAAGCGTACAACAGCCGAAACGTCAAAAACATGTCAGTAATGGTGAGGACAACAGTCCGAACAGCATAAACTATAAATTCGGTGAATTTGCATAATTTGCCATTGTCTTATCAGTTCATTATTAGAATGCTAAAGAATCAACCTACTGTCATTAAAAGCAGCTGTAATCTAAATCTACATTTCTCATTTGGCGTAGATTTGGAACACAGCGGTTATATAAATGGAGAATAGGATTTACAGAGGAAAATGCCAGATGGTTTGAATCGAATTTATTACCAACAAGGAATCATCAATATGAGAAGTTCATTTGCGTTGACCTCACTATGTACGATACTCACCCTGAGAGACTGTAGGGAAAAATTTGCATTCAGGGTCGCATTAGAATATCAGAGTTGTCACTTGAATCAAAGAGCATACCTGCAAAATAACCTCATAGACATCAGGTACAGATTCGTGTCTCTCAAAATATTAGTGGCTCTTACTGACAGGTAAACAGTTGGTCAACCCAGCTGTACTCAGTTTGTGCACCCGTGGAACAACAGGTTGATAAGAAGATATAAAAGAGCCCAACCATGGGGTAAAATGACAAAGATTATCCCATATAATTGAAACAAGATCAACGCTTGAAGAATGCCTCCAAGACCGCACACCTTAGAACTAATTTTAGCTGACGAAGTCCAAGTGTAGCTTGACCAATTCTTCCTGACCCTTAACCAGTCCACCCACGTTGACTACGCGAGGGGCCGAGTATATTGATAAAACCGGATTTACGCGATGCGCAGTACGGGGTATGATCAGTAGATCATTGCAACGCCATGGGGACCAGCTGTAACACGACGTATAATTCAGGGAGTCAAGTATATAGTTAAGACCAGATTTACGTAATCCGCAGTACGGAATAAAATTAGTAGAACACTTCAACACCACGGGTGTATTTTTTATATATATTTATATACACAGATATAATAAGCAAGTCAACGCTGGTGAAAGGCAACAGTTGGCTGGTATTCCAAAAACACATTCAATAACAATGTTCTCTGAGTTGGGGTTTACGCGATCTTTAGCAGCACGGCCATCTGAGTTTGAACGTCTTATTTAAAACACTGATCCAGAATATCTCTTTCTACCGTCTCATGCAAATCACTGGTCCCAACTATTTTTTTCTTCCACTCCGGTTTTATTAAACAAACACAAAATCGGGGTAGTAAAGAGTAGTCCCGGGGGGGGGTAATCTTTCCTCACTCTTGCCAGCTCTAAATAAAGACAATATCAGTTATCCATTTCGACTGAATCTCTGGGCCCTTCACTAATAAAGGGGAGTGAACTCACTCTCTGTTATCACTTGCCTGTCCATTGCCAACAGTCCAGTAGCTCAGGACAGGACATTCTCATTCTTATTTTATTCCCATGTTTTGACTGTAACGTATTAATTTTATTGAGTGTTGCATTTGACGAGCGTTCGACTGGAAATCACTTGAGAAGATTTTTATTTTAAAAAACTTTCAATATTTTCTTTTAAAAACTTTCACTTTTTATTCTTCTTCTTCTTCTCTGTGCCTTGTCCTTTCCGGACGTAGGCTATCATGGCTTTCCATGCCTCCCTATCCCTGGTGGCACTTAGCACGCTTTCTCCTGTTACAACACGCAATCCCCGTTCTGTCATTTACCTGCTCAGATCCTTCAAATATATTATCCGCAGTTTTCCTCGTCTTCTTTTCCTTTATCTGACCTGTGAATATCAGATTTCCTCATTGCATGTCCCAGGAACTTTAGCTATCTCTTCCTGATGCTCAGTTCTAATATCCTTTTTGTTTCCATCCTTCCCAAAACCTCATCATTGCTCATATGCTCGATCCATGATATCCACAGCAAACTTTTGTAGGACCACATTTCAGCTGCTTCAAGTTTTTCCTTCATCTTTGATGATATTGTCCAGCATTCACTGACATATTGAAGAACTGATATCACACATCAACCCAGTACTCTTTTCTTTGTTTCTAGCGAAATTTTCCTGTCTCTTAATGCTCCACTCAGCTTCTGGAACACGTCCTTCGCCATGCCAATTCGCTTTCGGATCTCTGTGTCGCATTTTCCTAAGTATTTAAATTTTTGTACCTGCTTAATATCAGTATCCACTACCTGTATTTGGCATATGGGACTGCTCTTTTGCTGATGACCATGCATTCGATTTTCTTGTAGGTTATTTGTAGTCCATTCTTGTCACTCTCTTCATCTACTTTCTGTAGGAGGTTTTGTAATTTTTTTTCCGTGTTTGTTATCAACACTGTATCATCTGCGTACCTTATGTTGTTCAAATTGTAGCCTACAACTATTAAATAATGCAAGTTTGATGATAGGAGATAAATGTTTGTTTTATAGTGCCTCTTTAATCGTGATTTATTTTATGTTGTGATTTATATAGAACTATAGTATTTTCAAACAGAATTTTCTTTAAGGGCTTTTTTTAAATTATGAGTTAAATTATTTTTATGGTTTCTTTGTTTGATAAGTGACATGTAAAGCCTCTCTAAAAGAGATGGAGTGTTTCCAATAAAGGTAATTGATTGGGATAAGAAAAAGTCTTGTACTGGAAGTGAATGATATATTTTTCATATTTTTGAGGAATTACGGCAGATATACGGTGTTTAATAATTTTTCTTCTCGCGAAATCTTCCCGCTTATAAATATTGTTGATATTTTGTTGTATGCATTTTTAATACTGGTGTCGTATATTCTTTGTTAGAAAAAATTATTTGTTTATCAATGATGCATTTGGGAAACTTAATGTTAGTTTTATGTGTTTTAGTTTTACTCAAAATATTATTTTGAAAAATAATGATGATGATAATTTTTGGAAAATTTTACGTTCCTTAAGTCCATCAAAACGAAAAAATATTAGGATGCTGGGAAAACTAAAAAAAACAAATTATTAAAATCTTTCTTGTAGGCCGTATTCAATAAAAGATGCTTGAAAATAGATTGCTGCCCAGATATATATATATATAAATATTTGCACAAATAACCTGGAACAAATCATAAGTAATCATAATAAATATATCTTAAATCAACACGTGGCTCGAAATAAAATTAACTACCAAAATAATAAACAAGACAACAATAAAAACTTATGCAATTGTAGAAACCCCAATAATTGCCCACTACAAAATAGATGTAAAAGAAATTCAACTATTGAACCGTAGAGAAGAATTAGCAGTGTTATGAAAATATTTTCGTCAAAATTTAATTAACCAAAAATACCTCATTCACATAAAATAATCCCCTCCGAAAAGGTAATTAATACACATGTTTAATCCTCAAAATAAAAAAACGAACATCGTATAAATAAAAGAAAATAAACTCACACAACATTAATAGCAACTTTATTCCATCCATTCATAGTTGGGAGTAAAATAAAAAGTATCTACCCTTTTCTAAAATCCTTACATCCCAATATAAGAATTACCAAGACAAAACTAAAAGTGATCTGTCCAAAACTAAGCTACTCCGCAACCCTCTCCTAACCCAAGGCTGTATGAATATGGCTACAAACTGCCGGCTAAATCGTACTAAATTCTCAACACATTCACTTAATATATTATCAAAAATAAATAATTTTCACCATTTATTTTTAATTTCAACTTATCACCAGATGAGGAGCAAACGTAGCTCCGAAAAGCGAAAATTTTTGTGTAGTGATACTATGCCTTTATAAACTATTGTAACAACCATTACATATATATATATATATATATATATATATATATATATATATATATATATATATATATATATATATTGTTAATAATTAGTGTTTGGTCCTAATAGGGTTAGACCAGTACACATTTGTATTAAAAAGAGTTCGATACATCTATATTGTAGAACTTTTGAATTTTGATTAAATGCATCCACACTAAGAAATACCTCTTAGGTTCATACAACGATAGATGAAAACGTCATAATACGTTTTAATTTAAACAATGAGCGTTTATATATTCCCTGCCACGTGAACGTTCAAATAAAACACCGTTAAAAGGGCGTTATTAAATAGAAAACGATAAAAGGTAAAATCAGTTATTAAAAATCGTCTGAAGACACCACTCATGGTAGAAACCTGGGTAGCAAAATAACTCATTTGAAAATAGAATATATATATATATATATATATATATATATATATATATATATATAAAAATTTTTAGTTGTACAAAATTTTACAATATCAAGGAACAAGCGTAATTTAAAAGGCATTTTTTTAGGTAAATTTTAATAACTAAAAAACAACCTGTTTTGTTCCAGTTTTATCGACTTTATTTCTGGGAATTAAAATAAAAAACCTGTAAAAGAAGTAGAGGATGACTAATAGGGAACAATGTGTACAAGGAAAACTAGATCCAAATGACATTAAAACCCAGCAACAAACCCTCTGATTACAGAGAGAAGATTTGCGGCATGTGCTTTATAAGGACTCCAGAAACCTTCAAGTGTCACGATGAGTTGGACTGTGATAAGATAAAAAAAGCGGTTAACACTAAATCCAGAGACACAATTCTTGCTATTTATAATATGCTGGACAATAGACGACCCGGATGTATTAACTAGTTGGCCATTGCTAGCAACCGGAATTAAAATCCTAGGAGGTAAGTGTTGTTTTATTTATTTTTTGCATAATTAAGAATTAGCCGTGTTATGTAAACATCAAAAATATTTTTCGTTAAAATTTAATTAACCAAAAAATACCTCATTCACATAAAATAATCCCCTCCCTCCAAAAAGGTAATTAATACCCATGTTAATCCTCAAAATAAAAAACGAACATCGTATAAATAAAAGCAAATAAACTCACACAAAATTAATAGCAACTTTATTCCATCCATTCATAGTTGGGAGTAAAATAAAAAGTATCTATCCTTTCTTAAAAAACCTTACATCCCAATATAAGAATTACCAAGACAAAACTAAAAGTGATCTGTCCAAAACTAAGCTACTCCGCACCCCTCTCCTAACCCAAGGCTGTATGAATATGGCTACAAACTGCCGGCTAAATCGTACTAAACTCCCACCCTAAATTCACTTACATATGATATTACCAAAAATAAACTGTTTTTACCATTTATTTTTTATTTCAACTTATCACCAGATGAGGAGCAAAAGTAGCTCCGAAACCGGAAGATTTTTGTGTAGTCATACTATGCGTTTATAAACCATTGTAACAACCATTACAATATATATATTAATGTAGATTTGGGCAGCAAACTTTCATTTAAACATGTTTCGTTAAAAACGACCGATAAGGAAGATTTTATAAATTTTTGTTTTAATTTTTTCATTATTTAAGTTTGTCATTTTTCCGATGTTGTTATTTTGTCCTCATGTTTTGACTAAGATAATTTTCTGTTTCGTGTGTGTGTTTTTGAAGAGGAGGGTTCTTGTACTACACAAGTCCCATTTTATGACCATAATGCTAACATCTACACTTAAATGAACTGTGTCAGTATAGGGATCTCATTATGTCATATTTTATGAAACGTTTTCATGTCCTACATCGAAATGAAAGTGATTAAAACAACCGATATAACAGAGTTATTACGAGATATGTTGACCACATTTTTGTTTTGATAAAAAGTAGGGACGAAATTGTAAATCTGAAATTGAATTTTGAAAATAACTCATTGCTAAAATTGATCTACAAACTTATGGACAATAACAAAATCCTAATGATAACATAGAGCTAAAAACCAACATATTTATCACATATCTGTGTAAAAAACGCAACAGGAAGAACTTTTGTCTTTTTAACTATAAGAGCTAATGTCCAGAAAAGTAATAATAAACTTCCTAAATAGAGCACATCAAAATTCATCCGCTAAAGAATATTTTAAGCGAACTAAAATGCATAAAAAACATCTGTCAACAATAATTTTCCAACTTTATCATTGATAAACAAATAAAAGTATTCTTACAAAATATACATGACAACAGCATTATAAAAACAGAAAAAACAACATTTTGTATTGCAGTCAAATGCGCAATAATTATAAACAAGACGAGTTTGCTGTATGAAAAATTATTAAACACGATATTTCTACCGTAATTCCCCCAAAATATGTAAAATTTATAATATATTATAGAAAATATGAGACTGCGGACCTAGCTGTTTTTAATAAAAATAATTTCATCATATCTAAAATGGCGATGACTAATATAATGTTTGAATTTCAATGCCTTGTCTTGTCATAAAATAATTACCAATATTAGCAATACTACTACTTTTCGGTGTGGACGCCTTACATGCTACCTATCTAATAATAATACGACAATAAAAAAAATATTAGCATATAATTTGCAATAACCCTTAAGAAACATTTTGGTTGAAAATACAAAAATACTATAAAATCACAATATCAAAGGCACCTCGCTATAAGAGAAGCACTATATATCAAACAATTTTCTCCTACCATGAACCTTTCAATATTTTACAGTGGAAATGGAGTTTTGAAAGTTTTTTTTGTTTTGAATAGACAGACACTCACGATGTTTAGTCGCGCGCCTCATGTGATAACATTTAAGAATACTGCTTATCAAAAACAGAAAATAGTTACGTTTCAGTTAAAACATGAGGATAAAATAACAACATCAGAAAAATAACATCGAGAAAATAATATATTTAAAAAAAGGTAAAAAAAATCATCGAACATTTTTACACTTCTTATCTCCAGCAAAAAGTAACATATAAGAACACCAGAAAAACTGAATCAAAAATAAATAAAATCTTTCTTTTCGGTTGTTTTTAACGAAACATGCCAATATATATATATATATATATATATATATATATATATATATATATATATATATATATATATCCGAGTAAATACAAAACGAATAATTCTTCCCACGTCCAAAACATGAATTTAAAACAGTGCTCGATATATAATATACTATATAGATGTTCTGAAACATAATATATATATATATATATATATATATATATGTGTGTGTGTGTGTGTGTGTGTGTGTGTGTGTGTGTGTGTGTGTGTGTGTGATACATCTTAACAGATTTTTTATTTTTAACAGATTCTTTAATTGTATGGTTGGCACATTTTATGCTTATCTCACATAACTCAGTATTATACACATGCTAACTGATGCCTATAAGTATATATTTATCTTTTTAATATATATACATATATATATATGTATATATATATATGTGTGTGTGTGTGTGTGTGTGTGTGTGTGTGTGTGTGTTGGGGGTGATGTGCTTATGAGACTGATTTTACCTGAAAAAAAGGGTTACATGGAAAACCTTTCTTCAATCCTGAAAAATATCTTCAGTAATGCAAGGCGATGGCAAACGCTTAAAAATTTGTTTTCAGTTTTTCATCTTTTCAAGATTCCTATTAGCGAATTCTTATCTCTTTGTCCCGGTAAAAGCCAAAATACTCTTTAAAATATGTAAGAGAAACCAATTTGGTGTTCTTTTATTCTTGCGTTTTCGATACAAAAGAAAAGCATTAGATGTCATCGACTCTTTCGAATGCAGAAGATGCAAAGCCTTGCGGTCATGGATAAGACAGGCTTAGCCACGGTGATGTATTTCTTTAATTTTATCTTTTTAGGCTTTTAAATACTAATGTCGTCCCATGCGGAGCCTATTGCTTCGTACCTTAACATCGGATCTTCCGCCACATAAGTTTGTAAAGTCGATTTATTTTGCTTTTATTATCCATTGTAAACAAAAAGGAATATTAATGTAGGAAATATTTTCTCGCAAATTACTCGAATATCGGGCCAGAAAAAGAAAATGCTGACAATTCAACTCGCCGGTACAATATTGCAAACTGCTATCCACCTAACCAGTTAGACCCAAAAATATTCTTCCCCGCTTCGAGAACAACGACTGCTTTTATCGGCCGATCAATTTTTTTCCATTGGCCGTATTTTTCCATATTTGGCATCCTCTCTGAGTTCTTCAGGGAGGATGCCAAATATTTGCATACACTCCCATAGCGACTCCTGCGACGGACCTTTTTTTAATATTCTTTCTTCAGCATGTTAAGCGGAATATGTGTCCCTTTTATCTGTTTGGGTCTGTAATTTTCTTTTTCGCCGAATTTTCCGTCGTAGTATTAACACGACGCGCTGTCGCTTGGTTTGACGAGATAAATCGCCGTTTTCTTCACTATAATTAATTAAACAAACGTAAATATAACACCATATTCAATTACAGCATAATTTAACGTGCCATCTTAAATCCTGTTATCTTTTGATATATAACAGTAATTATATTTTATCGTTATAATATAATTGAAATCATTTACTTGCGGAATCTGGTGAAGTTATTTAGAAATAATCTTTAAATAGATTAATATCACCATATATTTTATTCTCTATCTACTTATCTGAATATCTCATGTTGTTCTTATCTATCTATCTATCTATCTATCTATCTATCTATCTATCTATCTATCTACACATATTTTTTTCAAATAAAAATCCGAAAATTAGATATGCCGTATTGCTATTTCAGCAAGGAAAACACTCACTTCTTCAGCGCTAAGATTTATTTATCTTGCAAATTTAATTATTTATCTTCTACAAATAATTTTACGGCTTCTGCTCCGATGAACTTAGCTCACTGGTCCCCCCATATATAAATTTACTCGAGCCACAACATTAGCAACTAGGTCCCACCCTTTTACTGTGAAACCAATAAATTGTAAACGCAAATTGTACCCCAGCAGCTTCTTTTCCCGCAATTCCCACCTGTGGAATTCCCTTCCATTTACTTGCTTTCCCGACAGCTATAATCGCCAAGAATTTAAATGTAAAGTCCATAGTCATCTCCTATCTCACTAACCTGCATGCTCTCTGTCATGCTCCTTTCTCTGTTCACTCCGCTCTCATCAGTATTATCATCTTTCTTTTATCCACTTCCTGACACCCACTATAACCGGTCACTCCTTCTCAAAACTTTCCTCCTATGTAGGCCCCTGCAAAACTGCGGCAGTAAAATGCCTTGCTTGGCGCTATAATTATAAAAAAAAATTCATTTACCGGAAGTATACTAAAAAAATTTCATACCCGGAAGTTTACAGACAAGAAGAAAATTAAGATAATATCTGATAGAATAATGGGAGGAGTGGTTTATTATTCTTACTATAATTATCTTATTCTTTATTCTTGCATGTAAACTTCCTGGTATAATTTTTGGTCGCTCTAGAAGTGACGATTTTCCCTACTGAAATGACCATACGGCATATATAATTTTCATATTTATATATATATATATATATATATATATATATATATACGCTCATACGCTCAGACACCCTGAGTAGAAGAATGGTAGTCTTTGAAAAAACAGTAGTTATTCTAGCACTTACGCATGCATGATACATCATACGCTAAAACGTTTGTCCCCTTCCACCGAGCGCCCATAGCTCAGTTGTAGAAACGCCGACTGACGCCAGTTCGGTCGGGTTTCAATTTTGGGTAAAAGCAATCGGATGGCTAAGCGTACTGATGAGCTGTGATATAGCGAAACAGCTCTGTCTGCGGATGACTATATATATATATATATATATATATAGCCAAGTTAATAAGGAACAAAGAAAAAATTGACAACGTTCAAAACATTAATTTGAAATAGTGCTCAATATAAAATAGAGCTATGAATATTTATTATAAATTATAGTTTAGAACATGTACAAATTATCATCTGCTACAAAGTGTACATTTTGTTTCTACATTGAAAGGAAAATGTCTCATCAGGTAGTGTGAAAAGAAAATGGAGATTCTTTATCTTATATTGGCGATTATGTTTGAGGGGTAGGTGGGGTGGAAAATGGGAAATTAGAGTTGTCAGTTAGAATTTGAATGAAAAGAGGAAAGAGGTAGAGGATAGTGATGATTAATTAGATGTAATCGTGTGGTTCAAGAACTTTGATGAAAAAATAATACTACTTTCCTACTGTTCGACATCGCTATCTGATAGCCTCGTCAGTCTCTCACAGGAATTCACGGATTTTTATTCGGACATCTCAAGAAATGAAATCATATTAATCTAGAACTGCAGAAAATCAGTTCTCATCCACATGAACAAACAGTGGACCAAGAACTTAACGGATAAATTTGATTCATCTATGGAAGTTCTGGATTCTGCAGAATTTTCGGATTTAGTCGGATTATTTCTCCTGTACAACCTCACGGCGTATAAAGAAATCGACATTACAAATGTAGAACTTTATACAGGTGACGGACCCATGACAATAAATCAATGCACTGGAGTTAAGGTTGGTAGAAAATTAATTCATAGAGTTTTTAAATCTGTTGGTCTTAGCGTGGTAATTAACCCTAACATAAAACAAGTTGACTTCTTAAACATAACATTAGACTTAATCTCTTACACTTTCCAACGTTACATGAATAATAATGCTAACTCAATCTATAGAAACCCCAACTCTAATCACCCAACATCTGTTATCAAACATATTCCATCATCAGCTGTATGTCGCATAAGCATACACTCCTCAAATAAAGAAATATTTGATAAGCACAAAACAATTTACGATAAAACTCTTAGAGACAACGGCTATCAATCCTTTAAGATTAACATTGTGGAAACATTTAGTAGCCCAAAAAGGGAAAATAGAAACAGGAAAATTATATGGTATAACCCTTCATTTAATCATTTAGTTAATTTTAAACTGGGACATAAATTTTTTAAGCTAATAGATAAACATTTCCCTAAAAATAAACCTCTCAGCAAAATTTTCAATAGGAATACTATAAAACTCAGTTATAGCTGCTTCAACTATTTAAACAAATTAATTTAATTGCATAATAAAATATTGAAATCAAAAACCAAAACTAACTCTAACACTCATGTCAGTTTGCCGCATAATAATAACTTTTTGTAATTGTCGATTCCCATAATTAATAAATGCTTAACAAAATCCCTGGTATATATGTGTTCGATTTCATCCATGGAGAATCCTAAGAATGCTCAAATTTATATTTGAAACACAATGAACATTTTTAAAAAGGGTTTTTACAATCACCTCTCATCTTTCAATAACAAGGACAAACAAAATATGACATCACTTTCTAAATATTTTTGAAAGTTAAAAAACGAAAATAAATCATCTAAAGTTAAATGGAAGATCCTCAAACAAGTCACAACATCTAAATTGGTAAAGGAACCATGTTTCCTTTGTCTTCAAGAAAAAATGAAAATCCTGAAATACCTGAGTAGTAACATATTATTAAACCAGATGCATAAAAGCACAGTAAACTGCAAACACATTAAAGAACTAACGTTACAATCATGCTAAAATTACAAAAGCTAAAGTTACGATCTCTAGAAACGATGAATCTTTATAGAATTAACAACACTCTTACTTCAAATTTTACCTTTTATTTTACTACAAACTGTGATCTAATTAAAGTTTTATATAAAAAAGATATTTCCTAAATTTTAAATTAAGGCTAAATATAAAAAATATTAATTATTAAAACTAAATTTAAATACAAAAATATTTCTAGTCATATACTTCTCTATTACACATATGTTTACCAAATAGCAATTCCTACCCGCTTTTTAGCGCGTTCTCTTCTACGCCTCCCGCCCCATATACATTTCCTTATTTTTTTCCTTTTCTTAAACCCAAAAGACTGAACATGAAAGGCTGTAAAAGACCATAGCTTATCTTCTACTATGAAATTTTCAACACGTCCATTAATCACATATATCCTCTACCTCTTCTTTCTTTTCGGTCAAATTCTAACAACTCCAATTTCCTATTTTCTACCCACCTACCTCTCCTATATAATTCGCTAATATAAGAAAAAGAATTTTCCATTTTCTTTTCCCACTACCCGATGAGACATTGTCCTTTCAATGTCGAAACAAAATATACACTTTGTAGTAGATTTTAATTTGTACATGTTATAAACTATGATTTATAATAAATATTCATATTGAGCATTGGTTTAAATTAATGTTTTGAACGTTGTCAATTTTTTCTTCGTTGCTTATTCACTTAGATCTCTCTCTCTCTCGCTCTCTCTCTCTCTCTCTCTATATATATATATATATAGCTACTTTTGTCGTGATATTGTAACATATCCATGTTATAGTTTCTGAATATATATATATATATATATATATATATATATGTACTATAGTCATCCCAATAGCTAGAGTGCTCAAATTCTTTATCGAATGAGCGGTGCGTAAATGCGGGAGTAGCTACTGTTTACAAAGTCTACCACTCTTCCAGAGTGCTCAATCAGAGTGTGAGAGCGTTAATATATATATATATATATATATATATATATATATATATCAGTCGGTCTTTTACCTATATATCTATCAATCAATCTATCTGTTGAAATCATTTCTTATCCATCTATATATGTCTAAAAGTTTTAATAAGACGAATTTCATCATCGCGGAATGCATCCTTGCAAATTTACAGCGGATGATCAGCTTTGTTTCTTACGGCGTTTCACTATTCTTGGCGGGTCACCTATCGCCATGTTGGAGATTTAATAATAACAGATTTGGAATCATAAACAAATAGAGAAGAATCTCAATTAAATCGGCTCGATTATACAGCCAAACACATATTATATATATATATATATATATATAGAGAATTTAAATATTCTGTTTTATTTGGGCACATGGTTAGTCGGTTGATATCTTAAAGGACGAAACACGTCCCACGAAATCTTTTTCAAGTGTCACACTAAAATTCTTTTTCGTATATAAATTCTTATCCCATATACATGCATGCAAGAACACCCCCCCACACGTACACACACATTCACACACACACGTGTGTGTACGTATAATGAAGAAAAAACAAGCCTGTTTCATAACCACTGTCTTGAACTACACTATAGTCTCTTGTCTATAGTTTTATTTAAAACTATAAGTATGAACTATAAACCTTTCTCATAAAAAAGAGATAATTTAAAATTCACGTTTTATATTATCAAATATATATACCTGGAATATTCATCATCATTTATCCATCACACCCAGATGGTGCATAGGTCAGCAACTTTTTGGTGCTGTTTCTGTAACAAACTGTTTTTTTACGGGGCAATGTTGTTAGCCCTGCACTCAACCCCCAAACCTGGAGGACCGGTAGATCATTCTTGGTCCTTACGTTTACAGCACCTGGTATTCCCCAATGGTCACCCATTTAAAGTACTTACCAGGTTCGATGTTGCTTAACTTCGGTGATCGGTTGGGAACCGGTTTATTCAACACGATATAACCGTACACTACCTGGAACATTAGTTAATCATAATTATATTGTCCTTTTCAATCTTCGTCATTTTAAGATTTATATTCCCGAGCTGTCCAGTAATCTTCTCAGATCTTCAGTTAATATCCATGATGATGATGATGATACAGTAGTTCATGGGTGCACCCGCCAAAAATCTAGATGATCAGAACCTGGTAAGTGATCTCCCTTTTACTTTAACTCTGATAGCTCGATGCCAAAAATGATCTTGTACAATTCAATACCTTCAACACAAAGCTATCAACGTTCCATTATCACTAAAATGAACTTGAATATTCTCCAGTCATAATGAATGGATCTACTCTCAATGAGACTCCTTGTTGTGAACGTCTATTGATCTCAGATCTCAGTCGAGACCCATTGATAAAGACGCAGGAAAAATAACCGATTTCTTATACTGCTTCAGAATATACCTGCCTCCCATGCTATATCTTTATAAAAGTCAGATCAGATAAAAAAAATAGAGTATTGCTGTCACATGTAGCCTGGAGCTACTCAATCCTTTACTCCGAGCTTTGACAGAGTTCAAAATGTTTAGGCGGCCTTGTAGATCATAAATTATTGTTCATCTTACAACTACATTTTAACAGACGAAACATCGTAAGCCAATACCACAACATCATTCAGTAACCTCCTGTCATGAGTAGCTCTTGAGCCTTATATTAGCTGAATTTTTATTAAAAAATATATTATCTTGAGTGTATGTGTAGGTTTTGAAGGCTATCACAATGTGTTTAGTGGAATAAAGGAAGGTAAAGAAGGTGTTAGTATTACCTATTTATTATTCATTAATATTTCGAGATCAAAATCTCATCTTCAGAATGGTAGGAGGGCTTGTTTTCACGTCCGTTCGTGGACCGTGCTTTTCAACGAATGGTCATCTTTTGCTGCTATTGCTGTTGTTAATTGTAGTGAGTGTGTACCTGTAATTGTGTTTGTGCATGTGTGTGTATCTGGTTTATATAAGTGTGCATTGAGAGATAGTAGGATTTAGCTTTTTCGTATCTATGTTAAAGCGATAGCGGCCGACGTTTTTCGATCTGATGATATCTTTCTTCTTTAATTTATGGTTTATATATATGTGACCGATAGCAGGATTTGGCATTTTCGCATCTCTCTCAGGGTGGTAGTGGACGCCGTTTTACGACTTGGTGTTATATCTATCTACTTTAATTGAAGGCGTGTTTATTTCTACATTTTTTATTTTTGAATTTTTTTGTGCCATCCGGTATTCGTTTTCGTGTGTGTATGTGCGTGAGTGTGTCCTGTGTGTGTGTTTATATGCGTATATTTCTTGTAATGTTTTCTTCTTCTGTGTTCATTATATATATATATATATATATATATAAACTACACATCTTTTTCCGGTATCATGTGTGTGTGTGTATAGATAAATATATGCGTGTGTATGTGTTCAGGTGTATAGTATATTGTAATGTGTGTGTAAATATATATATGTGTATGTGTATATGTGTGCATGTGTGTGTATGTATTCCAGTGTATAGTATTTTGGAGTATAGGATATGTGTGTGCGTATATACGTAAGTTTATTACTTTATATTTTGTGTGTTGTATTGTTGCTTGTGGCTATACGTTTTGGGGTAAGTGTCTGTGTGTGTGTGTGTGTTCCGGCTTATAGTGTGGTATACGTGTTGTTACTAATCGCGTGTTTAGAGGCATGCATTTGTGTGCGTTAGTCTGTGATGCGTGTTTGCGTGTATACGCCTTACTGTTATGGCCGGTGTGTGTCAGGTGCGTGATAGTGTTGAATTTTTCTTTAATTTAAAGAATGGACATGATGCACACAGAAAAGTATCAATTTTCAATGTCGAAATCATTGGATCTGGAAAAGCAGCTTCCTAATGTGTGTCAAAACGCAGAAAATCGTGTCTCGACCCAGAAAAGACTACAATAACAGTAACGTAAACGGAAGCCGCTAAGTTAAATCTTATATCCTGATTTTTGTAGAATTCGAAAAGAAAATTCTTTATTATGAGTCGTTTAAATCGCAACAGATTGTTCGCTCAGTTAAGTGCCATACCTGATACACGTTTGGCGATCATGTCTCGAAAGACAGATGACGAACTGAGCAGAAGATTTTTACGCAGTAGGTTGTCATTTCTTACTTCGGCAGACTGGTTGAAAACCAAGGCTATAGAACATATTCTTTTCTGGTATTTAGCCCATAGCTGGAGAGAGAAGCGACAGATTTATACTTTTCCCAAAGGTATTTGCGAGTATGCGAATGCAGGTAATTATATATACTAAGAGGAAGAGCCCATTCCTCGTAGAAGGGCAACATAACAACGACATAGCTAGAATATAACATATATTCTCACACTGTATTATACATATACACGAATATATAAAAAAAAGTACAGGAGCATGGTTTGGCCCATTTTGTTTGAGTGATGGAATGCTCGGAGAGACAAGTTCGAATTCAAGTTTAATTCGTTGCATTCACTTAATCGCAAATACCCTTGGCAAAGATATTAATCCGTCTCCTCTTCCTCTAGCTATGGGTTAAATAGCACGACAGATTGGGTTCTACAACCTTGGTTGGCAACCAATCTACCACAGAAAATAATGGCAACCTACTACGGGAAGCGTGTCTCACTTATGTCACTTAACTAACTGAACTGATTGAATGATAAATGGTAAATCAGGGGATCGCTGATGATACTTGGTGTGATACGTTTTTAAACAGAAAGCATAACAAACCAAACTTAACCTAATATTTTGTAGAATAAAAAGTAAACAATTTCCTTCATTTGTAACCCTATTTTTGCATGCGGAAAAATATAACGCTATTTTATCACGACGGAGTGAAAGAAACTATTATTAGTTGTATTATTAATTGTGCAGATTAATTGTTCCAATATGAGCAGAGAGAAATATAAGGCTAACAGACAATAAAAGTGTTTATTTGGTTGCACTATGAACGAGGCTAAAATATTGCAAAATGAAATATTGAAAACTAGCTTAGTGCGAATTAAAACATTGCAGGTTTAGGCAGCAGGTCAGACGAAGTCATCGCATCGGCCGGCCTATATTTGACAAAGCGGAAACAACTATTGAAAGCACTGAGCCTTACAGCTGGTGAAAGTGGAAAATAAACAGTAGCCAAAACATTGTTTCGGGATTGTCACTAATCTTTCATGAGGTCAGAAGGTTAAATCCTGAAATTCTCAATTTTCCTGTGAACAGATTTTAAACCTGAAAAATAAATGATGTAACCAGTGAAATCAAGGGAAGAAGACGGAAAAAATGATATCACCAGACATATTGCTGCTTCATTGGTTAAACCAAGGGAAGGAAGTGACTCCGCCTCAAAATAAGAAGGCTGAAGAAGTGATCTCATTGGCTAAAGATTTGATTTGGATATACACCCCGCGTCCGTCATGCCTTCCCCAAGAGAATTTGGAACAAGCATAAATGTAGGGCCCCGGAAGGCCAAAATCAGTTGGGTTGAGCCGAGATGTAACGACAAGGGAGTGAAGGTTCCCAGCCGGGGAGACACGACCGTAGAGCTGGAGACGGTCGCTTCCGATAGAGTTTGAGTTTCAGCTCAGTTTAAGTTGAGTTCGAGTCAAGACGAGACCAGTCGAGATGTAACGGCAGGGGAGTAACAGTTCCCAGCTGGGGAGCCACGACTGTAGAGACAGAGAGAGTCGCCTCCGATAGAGTTCCTGACTAAAGATGTGAAGAAACAGAGAGATGCCTGCCGCCGACCGACCGAAAAGAGATAAAATCAAACAACAAAGAGACCAGTTGTTCTGTCAGATAAGACCAATTACCGCCGACGCTACCCATTACACACAAATACCAATCTTCGGCAGTTTCCGTAAAGCTTCGGTGAAAATCTCGAATAAGACATTTTGAATCGTCACAAATTTAAAAACTCTAATTGGATTGAACAGAGATTACCAACCAAAAGCTCGAATAAGTCATTTCGAATCGTCACAAACTTGAAAACTCCGATTAGTGTGAACAGACATTACCAACCAAAAGCTCGAATTAGTGTGTGCGCATACAAACACTCCTAACCACTAGACGATCCGTTCCACCCTCACAGCTTGTTTCCCTGACCAGGATAGACAGTGAATAATCGTAGTCACACATTCATATACCTGCACACACACACACACACACACACACACACACACACACACACACACACACACACACACATACATCTCTGCTTCGACGAGCATAGCTCACTGGTGCCCCTCTACATGAATTTACTTGAGCCACTAGACTAGCAACTATGTTCCACCCTTTTTACATTAAAATTAATCAACTATAACTGCAACTGTTACTCTAAGATTCTTTACTCGCACTTCCTGCCCGTAGAACTCCATTCCGTATTCTTGCTTCGCTGACAGCTATTTTCTCTAAGAATTTAAATGTAATGTCAGTTCCCATTTCTTATCTCCTTGATTCGCAGCAATTCCCTTACAACCCTTGTATCTTGTCCTTTTCCCACACTAGTCTCATGCAGCTTTTTCACACCAGTGTTCTCATCTTTGTCTTACCCATTCTCCGACACCACCTGTGACATGTTTGTCTTTCTCTTCACTCTTCTTTTATGTAACCCCCTGTTCAGCAGTAACAGTACTACCCCGCTTTGAGTGAAATGATTATATATATACATATACATATATACATATTTTCCTACGTCTAAAGCACAACTCTGAGTGTCATGTACTACAAGAATGGAATTAATATCCACATGCAAATAATTTGCATGTGATCATTAATTCACTTATCGTTGTGGATGACACTACGAGTTGTGCTTTAGATGTAGTCTAATGTACATATTTATTAATACGTACTTAATAATTCCCTTATATTACACTAAGAACTGTTCTATTAACACCTGATAAATATATATATTGGTGTGTACCTGCATGTATACACATATGGATACTTATTTACATCGACAACTATATATATATATATATATATATATATATATATATTGCATGAGAATGTCTTCTGTCTATTTATCCATACGCTAAATCGAAAGAAAAGAAAAAAAAGAAAATTAAATCACGTAGAAAGAAAAGACAATATTTCAATGCAAATGCCGACAGACAGTTAACCAGATTCTCCACTTGATATTTTGCCGAATTTTCCAAATCCTTCTCTGAGAGTGTTTTCTTGAATGAAATCCAATCCTGCTTCACTGTTCTCTCGATATGAAGCTTTGGGATAAAATCAAATCCCTGGCACTCTGCCAAAAAACGATATCAGTTTCTCACTTAGAAAATTGTTCCAATATGCTATTTAATACAGAATTAATTCTCCTTTAGAAAACCTACTGATATCTTTTTTCGCATACAGATGACAGACAGCAGTATTTAATACTCCTAAAAAGTCACTTTTTTGTTAATTCTGTTTTCTGTGTTTATTTATTTAAACGAAACTATTAGATGTTTTCTTTTGTTTAATCAGAGGCTTGTTTATTTAATGATTCATGTAATTTATAACGACTTCATCGGATAAAGATAAACGGCACATAGAAGGAGAAATTTTTTCTCCTACGTATTTTTTATTACAATTAGTTCAGGTGATGGAGTGAATCCCTCATCAGGTTTTAGCTAATTGTTTTGTATAGTATTATTAACTAAATATTTTATTGTTTTAGATGTAGTAGTAACAAATGTTTTCGTGAATTTAGAATAGTTTTTTTCAATTCTAGTTGTGATAGAGTTAGTTGGTAGAACAATATATTTTTTATTCATTTGGCTTTAAAGGAGGAGCCGTTTTCTATTTTGAAACAATTTATGAGCCTTTCTTGCAATGAATATAAAATAATTAGGGTACTGAAGAATCCTGAAACAGTTTCTAATGTATTCCTTCTCTTAGTGTAATTATTAAGGGTTGCAAATTCTGAGTATTTTTTATTTCGTTTTTATGATGAAATTTATTGAATCTATTTTGTTAGTTGATTTCCGATGGAGACCAAAGCGCGGTGTAGCATGATATCTTAGAAAGGCAAATCATTTTTCCTTCCATTTCGTATGTAAATTCTATTGTATGTTCGACTTTGTGTGGTTTATTTACATGATCAGGAAAATAAGTGTCATGAGGATATATTAATAGAGCTTCATCAAGTACGTTGGTTGGGTGATATATTTTTACTTTAGTAACAGGCGATCATATTGGTATACTATATTTTTGTTTGTAAAATCATTATCAAATGTAAAATATCATTTATTGGTGATGAGGTGGCAGATTTTTTATTATTCTTGCTATTGGTAATGAAAGATTAAATTTTAATTGTGTTAAATGCCTTTTTAAGAGATCTAGGTATTTTTCAACCGGGAAGTTAGTGTAAAAAGATTTTATATCTAAACTGGCCATAGATTTGTCAGGAATGTTCATTTTTCTTAATTTTCTACGAGGCGTTTTTATATGAGAAGATTGATTTTTGCAAGGAGTCGGTTTACAATTTTGTTAAAGCTTCCGCCAGTTTGTAGAGGCGGAGCCCAGTCTATTTCTGAAATGATGGAGTGCATTAGCATATCTGTTTTGTGAGTTTTAGAGAGACCCTAATGTTTAGGGTAATATTCTATTAGACTATGCCCTGATTTAGTATTTGTCAATATTTCTGAAACGAGGTAGTATCTACAGTATTTACATTATTCGGACTATTGTCCCCATCTTTGTTGCCATTTGTACCACGTTTGTAATGAAGGGTTCGGTTTGAAATTCCTAGCACCTGAAGAAAGCCGGAGCGTACAATGGCTGAAATGTCGTACAAATGGCAACAAAGATGAGGACAATAGTCCGAACAATGTAAGTACTGTATATACTCTGATTTGTTTTCATGTTTAAATAAGTTACTAATCACCTTGTTATTTTTTTACTTTACGGTAACTATTTTCTTTTTGTTTAGTTTTTCATATCTGTTTGTATCGTTGATTAGCAAATTATTTTTTTCTGCGTATGTATTCTTTTTCATGATCACAATCTTAAATCTCTTGTCAGTGGGACTCTTTTCAATTTTCTTTTTATTTTGCTAGGTTTTTCAGTTCATTTAGGCGTCTTTGTGGTAACTTATTTAAGTTGTTGGTTTCTATAGAAGCAGTGATTACGCCGTCAATAAAACCATTGCTAAATTCAGTGTCACATTGTTTGTGATTTTATTATTGTGTCAAATAGATCTCTTTTTTTATTATTGTGTCAAATAGATCTCTTTTTTTATTATTGTGTCAAATAGATCTCTTTTTTTATTATTGTGTCAAATAGATCTCTTTTTTATTATTGTGTCAAATAGATCTCTTTTTTTATTATTGTGTCAAATAGATCTCTTTTTTTATTATTGTGTCAAATAGATCTCTTTTTTTATTATTGTGTCAAATAGATCTCTTTTTTTATTATTGTGTCAAATAGATCTCTTTTTTATTATTGTGTCAAATAGATCTCTTTTTTTATTATTGTGTCAAATAGATCTCTTTTTTTATTATTGTGTCAAATAGATCTCTTTTTTTATTATTGTGTCAAATAGATCTCTTTTTTTATTATTGTGTCAAATAGATCTCTTTTTTATTATTGTGTCAAATAGATCTCTTTTTTTATTATTGTGTCAAATAGATCTCTTTTTTTATTATTGTGTCAAATAGATCTCTTTTTTTATTATTGTGTCAAATAGATCTCTTTTTTTATTATTGTGTCAAATAGTTCTCTTTTTTTATTATTGTGTCAAATAGATCTCTTTTTTTATTATTGTGTCAAATAGATCTCTTTTATTATTATTGTGTCAAATAGATCTCTTTTACGAATCCCTGTGGCAAATTTAGGATATCTAATAACAAAAGTGATAGAAAGAAAAATAATGAAATAGGTTATATATTCACACATTCCCCGCAAAAGAATGAAATTAAAAATTCACATACTCCTTCGTTTGTGAGCATATGTGTTAAATATTTCTTAGACGATATTTTTAGGCAGTATGGATTCGTGACAATGAAATGTATTTGAGCTTAGTGACGCAGATATTTTGAAATTTGAATAAATAAGTGGGGGGGGGGCTGACAGCTCTAACCTAAAACTTCCTCTTACTCCACGGCATGTTTGGAAAGATGTCATTTTGTTTGAGAAGTTGTCTTTTTATGGAAAATAAAAATAAAATATATTTTATATTTTTATGTATATTTCAGTCCGGTTCTATTGTTTTTCGACAGAGGCGTTCATTGCAGATTTTATTTGTTTTTGCCGATGGTGATGATCAAAGAGACAAAGAAGATAAAGATTATGAAATGTGAAAGTGAAAATTGATCCAGTGCAAGTAGGGTTGATTGATCCCCGACGAAAGTGGTTTATGATTTGAGAAGTTTGAGTAGAAATGTTCAATCGCCACAGAAGTTTGAATATTATTGTCGTCCCAGACAAAGAGAGAAAATCGAATTTTCAGCAGCAGTCAATCTGTAGATGTTTAATTATCGTGATCATCATATACAGAGGATTTTATCAGAAATTTAACATAATTCATCCAGTAGTCACCTTTAATCCAGCAACATTGGATGCTTCAGTGCTTAAAAAGAAATATATACCTAACAAGAATGGTATATAACATGTGTAGTCGCACCAGAAGTAAGAAACAAAAAGAAATTAAAAGATGAAAAGTTTCCCACAAAAAATATTTCACTTTGTCATACATATAATAAAATCTAAGATAATTTTAAATACTAATTTGCACACACACATTCACACTAATATATGTATATATATATATATATATATATAGAGAGAGAGAGAGAGAGAGAGTACTGTGCAAAAGTATTAAGATAAGAACTATTTTATATTTTATGAGAAATATTGACATAAAATAAACAATTTAACTAAATTATATATATATATATATATATATATATATATATATATATATATATATATATGTATATCGTACTGTGCAAAGGTATTAGGACAAGAACTATTTTATCTTTTATGAGGCCTATTGACAGTAAATAAACAATTCGATTAAAGTAATTTTATTTGATTTACTCAATAAATGTTTTAACAAGAAAGAAATACTCGTTACAAAATAAATTTAATATTTAGTATAATAGCCTTTTGCATTGATCACAGCCTTCATTCTGTCAGGCATTGACATCACAAGTTTCTTCAATGTATCTAATGGCATCTCCTGCCAAGCAGCTTGTATTTGTTCCTAAAGTGGGTCTCGCAAAGTAATATTAGATTTATCAATTTTTTATCCAAAATATCCCATGGGTGTTCAATAAAGTAGTTTCAAAATAACTTGTTTAATATAAAATCGGAAAATTTAAATGTAACTTCTTTTTAACACATTTCGTTTACACCTAGTTTTAAATAATCAATATTTATTAACAATTTACTTGTCTTTCCCCACTGTATTTGAATGTTAGTGAGGCTTGTAGGAAAATCGCCCCTATCCTACCCTAATACTTTTGAACACTACCGGTAGTGTGCAAAAGTGTTAGGACAGGGGTGATTTTAAATTTTATTTTGATGCCTCATAAAGGATAAAATAATTCTTGTCCTAATACGTTTGTACAGTACTGTATATATATATATATATATATATATATATATATATTAGGACATTGATTTTAGAATATTTATTCATGTCACTGAAACTATTGTCCATCACTAGCCAAGAGTTTTTCTCATCTTTCTGGTAGCATTTGAATTCCACATCGAATAAACGACACTCCTTTTGTGGCTAACCGTAAGTCGACCCATTTTTAGGCATTAGAATGAAAGTCATGCTCAGCTACGCCATGTGCCATTGTTCGGAACAAGTGATAATTGAACGAGAAAATATCTGAGGAATAAATGTCTAACCATTTAAGCGTTTCTAAGTAGGTTTTCACCTGTTTTACAACATGTTTCTTAGCGTTGTCTTGTTGCAAAATGACTTTGTCGTGTCTCTGCTCAGTTCAAACGCATAAGGCGTAGTCGATAACGGTCTCCCGTGATGATGTCGGTCGGTTTGAGCAGCTCAAAATAACCTGCATCCAGCTGATTTCACCAAAAGCTTTGAAACATGAATATTCGGCTTTACTGGTGATGTTGACGCATAGCCAGGCTTATTCCACGATCTTCTACGCTTAACGTTATTGTAGTGTATCTAATCTTTAACGCTGGTCACAATAAGATGCAAAAAACTTTCCTTTTCTGCCATTAAAGTAGCTGTTCATACGTGACAAGACACCATTTGACGTCCCTTAGCTTCAGCTTGTACAGCATCCAATGTCCTTGCTTTTGAATCATTCTTAATGTTTTCAGACTTTTCGAAACTGTTGCGTGATCAACTCTTAATTATTTAGCAAGTTTAACTTGCGCCTGATATAATCCTTCATGAAGTGATGCTTCCAGCTGTTTGTCTCTAGTTTTTTTCGGTGCATCAGGGCGTGTTTTATCTTCAACATCAAAAAATCATTATTTTTGAAGCGTCAAATCCAGTCTTTGCATGTAGTTTCCGAAAGAGCATCGTCGCCGGAAATCTCAACAAGTCTTCTGTCTGCTTCAGCTGCAGATTTCTTTTAAATAAAGTAGTGAGGTAAAATAATCCGCAAATGCCTTTTTCTTTGGCTCGAAATTCGACATGTTTAACTCTATGAACAACAAAATTGGATGCACTTCAGTTAAATGACATTCACTGAATTTCAAGCTTCCTTATAGTTCTACCTTTTGGATGCGCTACAGTCTGAAAATACACACACTGAGAATGCCATCTGTTTGGAAAACAGCGAGAATGTATTCAAGGTCGTCAGAGGTAGAATCGTCGACTGACACCAATTCTGTCGGGTTTCAATCCAGAGTAAAAGCAATAAGATGCTTAACCGTACTGATGAGCTGTGATACAGCAAAACAGATCTGTCTGGGGATGACTATTTATGCTCTCACACCTTGTTGAGCACTCTAGATAAATGGTAGACTTTGAAAAAAAAAACAGTAGCTACTCCAGTTTCTACGCATCGTTCCTTCAGTAATAAATTAGAACACTCTAACTGCTGGGGTATGAATACATGGAATATCACACGCTAAAATTCTGCACATTCTACCGAGCGCCCATAGGTAGAATTGCCGACTGACGCAAATTTAGTCGGGTTTTAATCCTGGGTAAAAGCAATCGGATGTCTAACCGTACTGATACAGCGAAACAGATCTGTCTGCGGATGACTATATATATGTATAATAAGGACACAAAACAAGATTGTTCTAGAGGCCACATGTAGAAGTGTGCATTGATATGTTCTCGACCCGAGAATGCCATGTCACAATATATTTGGTCAAATGTAGAGAAATGAATCAAGCCATAGATAGATAGATAGATATATAGATAGATTAGGAAGAGCATTAAATAGATAGATAGATAGATAGATAGATAGATAGATAGATAGATAGATAGATAGATAGATAGGCTAACATACAGACAGACACAACTCAACCGATCATTATCTTTTTTTAGATTTTTAGTATAGACCAACCTTTTCAAGTATGGGAGGATGGTCTCTACTTTCATCTTTTTCGTCATGTCATAAATTTGTTTATGTACAGAGGCAAGGTCATTACATTTGGTCAGAATGTGTTTGCGTCCTGATATGCAGTGCATACATTAGCTTGGATTACGAACAAATATGAATTAAAGAACTTACTATGTTTTGTTTAAGTGAACCTGTGCAGTCAAAACAGATGTAATGAAAGACAAACCTAACTTTTGCGCCACACGCATATTAGTCAGCGAACGATTTTATCAGTACTACTGGAATTATGATATTTTTAAAACTTTTCTATCAATGTCATGAAAAATGTCATGTGATGGATTTAAAGAAATACATCAACACTTTTATTGACGCTAATCATTACATCTAACTTATTTATAAATAGAAATTTGTCTGTGAGTGTGTGTGTGTCTGATATCTATAGACCCTGAAACGGCTGAACCGATTTCCTTGAAAATTTACATAGTTGTACGATAAGCGTCTGTTATAATCGGGTTATAGAAGGAGTGGTCCGATTTTAATCAAATTTGATAGACTCATAGACAAAGACATAAGAAACGACATTCAGAAGTTTCAAGGTTGCAGTTCTTACAGTAGTGCAGAAAACTGATAACATATATATATATATATATATATATATATATATATATATATATATATATATATATAAGGCAAGGTGTTTGTGTGTGTGTCTGTTTATCTGTCTGTATATCTGTATTTTTTCAGCCCTTTTATTTTAGTTTTTTGCTTCGGGTTTGGCTCTAAGTAGGCATAATTGTAGTTCTTAGTCTCAGCCATGATACTATTTACTCAGAGGACTTATTTAATCTTCAAAATTCAGTTTACGACGAAAAAACTTATTTTGATAATAATATAAATATGAGTCTGACAAGCAGTGCATATCTGTTCAGGAACGGGAATAATCGAAAAAGATTATGGTTAGATGTCGAAACGATTGTTGAAAGCTGAAGCAGACAAGCTTAAAAATTATTATTGTTTCATTTATAGCTGGTGTCAAAATTCTGTTGTTTTATTTCATACTAGCAGTATAGCCCGGCGTTGCTCGGGTGTAATAAAAGCTTTAAAACATGTAGCTCAGACTCTTTGGACCTTGGCATGAAAGACTAAAAAGCAATAGTTGTTTCCAGTTAAAGCGAAACCGTAGATTGAAAGAAAAATGAATGGATGTAAGTCAAATTTTGATTTCCTGCTATCGATATCAAATAAGTTTTTTTCGTCGTAAATATATGTATATATCATCAATTTTCTGCACTATTGTAAGAACTGCAACCTTGAAACTTCTGAATATCGCTTCTTATGTCTTTGTCTATATGTGTATCAAATTTGATTAAAATCGCCCCACTCCTTCTATAACCCGATTTTTTCGATTATCAATTTTCGGTATTTATCGGGGGTACCTCGACACAAAATCAAACAGACGTTTATAATACAAATGTGTAAATTTTCAAGAAAATCGGTTCAGCCGTTTCGGAGTCTATAAGTAAAGGACACACACACACACACACACACATACACACATACACACACACACATAAACAAAGTTCTATTTATAAATAAGTTTAGATAGATTATTCATGCATTTTTCTATTCAGATCGCTCAAGATAAAATGAAAGAAAACAAAATCTTCAGTAGCCTTCTCAAACTATGTACAGATCCATGCAATAACCATATCTGTATTATACCTATCTTGAAAGAAATGTGTCATCAATAGAGACAAAAAACAGCAAAGATATTCATATTTTCTTCATTAGATCAACCATTTAAATGCCATAAGTTATACACACATGGGCGATCATGTCTCGAAAGAGCCATAACTGACTGGGCAGAATATTTTCTTGCAGTAGTTTGCCATTATTTTCTGCGATAGACTGGTTGCCAACCAAGGCTATAGAACAAAATCTATCTTGTTATTTAACCTATAGCTGAAGGGAGGTGACGAACTGATACATTTTAAGGATATTTGTGTGTTATTGAATGCAAAGAATTCAACTGGAATTTGAACTCGGCTCTCCGATTTTTTCTTCCGAGCCGATATCCACAGCAACACAACGCACGGTCACACAAGTTCCCACTTCACGCGTGTCGCCTCTAGAAATCGATGTCAGACACTCTCCTCCCGGAAAAATCCTCTTTGGCGCCTTTACTCGTCGCCTCTATCTTGCTATAAATCTCCCCTTTACTCAGCTACACGCAGAGGTCATTACTATGACAAATTCTAAAATACTCTTTTCGATATAAGTTTAGTTCCCCGTTAAAGTTTTTAAATTTTTACGTTTTTTAATAAAAGAATTCGGTTGCGTTTTACGTGAAACAATAATCAAAGAAACCAATATCCCATATTTTAGGGAATCAAAATAAAGTATATTTGATTTATTTCTACTTTCATGGCAATTGTCCGATGAACTCTTTACGATGGCACCTAGAAGTTTTTATTTTAAGCTCATTAAGAAGGTTTCTGTTTTCTCATTCTTCTACACACACACTACACCTCTGTATCTCAGTGGCTTTACTAACCTGCTAGGGGTGAACTCGATTAAAAAACAACTCCTACTACATAAACTAAGGTAAATCAGAACAGAAACAAGATAAGTAAACATTTAATTATATATATATATATATTATAAATATATATGCTGACTATGTTTGGAAAATAAAACACTTCTATAATTTCAGATAAATTGATAAAAAAATCTATACATTCAGTTAAAAATAAAAATCGTTCTCGATAATGGTTAAAAAATAGCCGAAAGCGTTTGGATATGCAGAAAGTTTCAACAGATTTGATTTACTTTGTGTTCAGAAAAAAAAAACACTTATAAAAACACAAGATAATTAAATGAAAAGCTTAATCGCAGGAACCTGTCAGTTTTTAGCAAAAAATGCATAAAAGAGGGATTACTAGGTAGAGGGGGGGTATTGAGGAAGGGATAAAAGATGGACGGGATTCTAAAAGATAGACGACTGACGTTGCATTTAATTTGATTTTTTTTATTGTAGGTATCAGGAAAGCAAGTAAATGGAAGGGGGTTCCACGGGCAGAAAGTGTAAGAAAAACTGTTGGAGTAGAAGTGGTGGTTACATTTAACTATTTCAACGGTAATAGGGTGGGGCCTAAATGCCAATCTAGTAGCATGCTTCATGCGGTCGAAGCACCAGGGAAAAAGTTCGTCAGAACAGTTGTCATGAAAATATTTGTAGAAACGACAGACTGAAGCCATGTTTCGCAGGCGAGAAAGTGACAGAGGTCGAGATGCCAAGACAGGATTGATAACATTGCAGATTCTTCTTTGGATTTTTCGAGAACTCATGATTAATATCAGGATCACACGACCAGATATTTCTCTCTTATATATATATATATATATATATATATATATAGCAGACTGATCACAAAGTAACGGGAAGGTTGCTATAAAAAATATCTCAGCACATATCAATTCGGCACTGGATTTCATTTGAAATAGTCCGGTATTATACAGCATCAGTAATGTCTATATTTCTGAGATGAGTTATGTTTTATATTATTTACATTGGTCAGACATATGGCTCTATGAATATCGTCATTTCTTAGTTCTTGAGCACACATGGTCCAGTGGATATAGGCGTATGTTAGTTCCAGTGATTTGGCCCAAACAATCGTGAGTTCAATATCTGGTTACAATAGTAGTGAACAAATAACTGAGACAGTTGAGTTAAAGGGAGATATCTCTATGACATTCGGAAGTAGTAGACCACATGGAACGAGAACAATCCACCTCAGTGACGTTTCGGCCGTTGTACGCTCCGGCCTTCTTCAGGTGCTAGAACGGAAATCTTTATTTCGGTCACTGAGGGATATCATCCTCATTCCATGTGCGATGTCACTTCTAGTAGCCATGTAATTATCTCCCTCAAACAGAACACTTTAAGTTATTTGTTCACCACTGCTATAATCTGGTACTGAACTCACCACTCTTTGGGTCAAGTCAGTGGAATTAACCAACGCCTATATACACTTTGGTTTTACGCTTCGGGGATATCTCTCCGGAAGACCTCGAACAGAAGAGAACATGACTAAGGACTGTGTGTACGCCATTCGGTGTAGCTGTGGAAAGAAACATAAAGGAGAGACGGGCTGCCCGTTTAGGGTAAGGCTGCAAGAACATCGCAAGGCCGTAAAACGAGGTTAGATAGAAAAATTAGTCATAGCTGACTACATATGGAGGGAGAAAAAGATCATTACCCCCTATGGGATGAAGTTGGAAAAATTGATAGAGAACACCACTGGAAACTACGTAAGCTTAAGGAATCAGTGCATATGCTAGGCCACAAAAATCTCCTAAGCCGTTCAAGCATAGAAATGAATACAATATGGGAACCAGTAATACGGAGTACTAGAGAAAATCATTAGCATCAAAGTTTGCAATATGAGCTCTGGTAAAAATGGTAGCTGCGACATTAGGTTTATAAGTTCCAAGCTTCATAAACTGAAGGAATCAGTGCATATGCTAGCTCTGGTAAAACAAAAAATGGTTACTGGAACTTTAGATTTATAAGTCACAGAAATTCATACACTGATGAAAACACATGGCACTAGTGGGTATAGGCGCTGGTTAATTCCAATAATTTAATCAAATTAGTTTTGAGTTCATTACCAGGCAATAGTGAACTTAGAGAGCTGGGTTAAAGAGAGATTGCTGCCGGAAGTGACATCACACATGCAATGATAATGATATATTCACCAAAAATCAAAATAAAGGGTTCGGTTGGAAATTCACAGCACCTGACGAAGGCCGGAGTGTACAGCAGCCGAAACGTCGTAAACATGGCAATACAAATGAGAACAACAGTCTGAACAATGTAAATAATAACTTAAATACTTTTTTAAATCTACAAATGATTTTGTACATGTAGTTTCTTTTTCTTCTTACTAATGATCATCTAACAAAAGGCCCAAGAACCACTTAATGGATTTAATAGGGAAAATTATAAGGATATGTACGATAAACAACGCTTGACTCTAAACTTGAAGAGTTTAAGAACGTAGTGGCTGGTTAAATATCTCGGGAGTCTGCTTTACAAAGTAGCTGTTCCTCTGAAAAAAATGTCGAAATGAAACCTCTTTCTTACAAATGTAATACGACAGAGATGATTTATTTACGTAATTGTGTTTTAGCACAACGTCAAAAGTATGATGCCCCAGTAAGGGTCGAACCCACTACTAATGATATACAAGTCCAGCTTACTGCCTGTTATAATGAGATAATCAAAATGATTTACAGTATTTACATTATTCGGACTAAAAAAGTTCTTGACTTGACTCTTAGAGTTAACAGCTCAATACCAGGCTACAGGAGTGGTGAACAAGTAACTTGCAGGGTTAGACGGAGTTAACTCATTATTTCCAATTGAGACTTTACGCAATGAATAAGAATGATATACCGCTGTGATTGTAATAAAGGTTTCGGTTCATCTGAAGAAGGCCGGAGCGTACAACAGCTGAAACCTCTTACAAATGGCAACGAAGATAAAGACAATAGTCCGAATAATATAAATACTACCTCATCTCAGAAATATAGACAAATACCAAAATGATTTACTAAGAATATCTTAGTTTTGATGTAAATCCACAATCTTTGTGCTCTCAGTGAGAATCAAGCTCCCGACTAATGATTTGCAACATTAACTTCTTTACCATTCTATATCAACGATATATATATATATATATATATATTACTTATTATAATTCATGGTATGCAGCTTTTACGATAGTAACTGCAGCAGTATTGATTCTAATAAGTTTTTATCTTTAAGATACATTTGTTTTTTCTGTGTATATAAAACAATTTAAGAGATGTTTTCCCAAAAAGAAACTAACAATATTGTTAGCGTCAAAGTAAATGCCAGTCTCGCATATCATCCAAATATTTGATGCCAAATCAAGAATTTGACACTGACAAGTGAAGAAGAGGTCAGTTAGGTCAGACTTCAGAATGGCAGTCCAAAATAAAGCTTCAAACTTGGAAAGGTTCTGTTTGACTTATTCAATGGTAACAAAAGAAAAACTGATAATACGATGCGATCAGGGTTCAGTTGCAATATCGAATCTCCAAAAAGATGACTCAGTTATTGATTCATTTATAAAAGTCAAAATTTGTTAGTGAGTGTTTGGTTTTCGAAAGAGTGATTTCCACGTCATCATTGCTTTTTACATAATGGTTATGTGGTATACAGACTGGTCTTTTACCTGTATTTGCTGACGTACATTATTCTAAGGACAAATGCCATGGCGAATATGAAATTGCGAGGAACCTGTCCTAATACTCTTTTTGAATTCTTCTTCTTCTATGTGCCATGTTCCTTCAGGACGTAGGTGATCATGGCTTTCCACGTCTCACTATCACTGGTGGCTCTTAGAACACTTTCTCCTGTTACCACAACCAAACCCTGATCTGCCACCCATCTGCTTGGCGCTTCAAATATGTTATCAGCTACTTTCCCCTGTCTCTTTTCTCTTCTATCTGGCCTGTGAGTATCAGTTTCCCCAAGCCTTCCTTCCTCATTACTTGTCCTAATAACTTCAGCTGTCTTTTCCTGATGGTCAGTATTAATTTCTTTTTCGTTTCCATCCTTTCTAAAACTTCATCATTGCTCACATGTTTGATCCATGATATCAGCATCATCCTTCTGTAGATCCACATTTCAGTTGCTTCAAGTTTCCTTTCATCTTTGGTGATATTGTCCAACATTCACTGCCATATTGAGAGACAGACATCACATAGCAATCCAGTAGCCTCTTCTTTGTTTCTAGCGAAATTTTCTCGCCTCTTAATACCCTTCTTAACTTCTGGAATACGTCCTTGGCTATTCCAATTCGCCTTCGGATCTCAGTGTCGCATTTTCCGTCTTCCGTTAGAACACTTCCAAGTACTTAAATTTTTGTACTTGCTTGATTTTAGTATTCCTAGCCTGTAATTATATTTTGGGCTCCTCAGTTTGCTGATAACCATACATTCGATTTTCTTGTAATTTATTTGTAGTCCTTTTTTTACTATCTTCATTTACTTTTTTTAGAAGATTTTGCTTTTTTTTTCTTTCCGTGTCAGCTATCAGCACTGTATCATCTACGTGTTGTTCAGATTGTGATCCCCCAGTGACGAATCCTGACATAACCTCTAGGGTCCTCAGAATAGTCTCCCTGTACAAGTTGACTAGATCTGGTGAAAAGACACATCCTTGTCTTACGCCCCTTTCTATCTTTGTATATCTGCTGAATTCGTTTCCTCTCCATATGCAGGCGGTTTGCTGTCAATCAGATTCTTGATTACTCTGCTGTCTTTACCAAATATGTCGAGGTTGCTGAGCATTTCTGTCAATTCCTTATGGCGTACTTTGCCGAACGCCTTGTCATCGTCTACAAAACACAGGTAAACTTCCTTTTTCATTTGTATCACCCTTCTTATGGCATCCTAAGCATAAATACATGCATTCCTTGTTTCAGTGTCCTTGACAAAACCGCACTGTTATTGTCCTATTTCTTGTCTGATTCTGCTTCACGCTCTATGCATCAGACAATGCGTTTCGTTATGTGGCTCATCAAACCGATTGCTCGGTGAACTTTGCATTTGATTGCACATGACTTCTTAGGCATAGCTATAATAATTGATTTGCTTGGGTCCTCTGGTATTACACCACTGTTGTATATTTCATTTATTATTTCTGTAATCTTCTTTATGCTAGAATCTTCTAAAGCTGTAAACATCTCTATTACAATGCCGTCTGATCCAGCGGCTTTGTTCCTATTCAGCTTTCGCTTCGAATTATAATATTTCCTGTCCGTCTGCATACTTTTTTTTTTTTTTTACTATCGGCTGCCCTCTCTTATCACGGAAGAGATCTCTTATGTGTTCTTCCCATCGCTGGAGTATTTTCTCATTTTCCAATATGATCGTTCCATTGTTGGATTTTATGCATCCTGTTAAGGAGCATGTTCTTTGTCTTGTGAGTTCCTTGGTTTCTTCATGCCTTTCTTCTTTATTAGTTTTGCTTAATCTCTCTATTTTTGCACATTTGTTCTTTAGCCATTCCTCTTTAGCCTGTCGGCACTTGGTCCTTATTTCTTTTTGTAGTTTCTTGTATTGGCATAGTTTTCTGTCTCCTTTGCATCATGTCAGGAATCTCTTCAGTCACCCACTCGCTTTTTCTTTCACGTCTGATTTCCTCTAGAACCAAGTTGTTTGCTGATGTCACTAGTGCTTCATTAAGTTCGTCTCGTTTCGAATTTCTATTTTCTGTTTGTTGTTCGTATTTTCTTTTCACAGTGTAAGTGTATTTTTTCTGCAGGTCGACGTCATTCAGGAGCGTGTTGTATTGCAGGATGGTTGCTGCCCTAGGCTTTTTTAGTCTCCGAAGTTTCACCCTTACAATATTTTATATGACTATAAACGTTATTTTAAGCGGATAAACATATTTGAGTTACTGTTCTTGATTTTTAAAAATATTCTTAAGCAGAGAAATAAATGAGAACTGGTTTCGTTTGAGAAGCCCTATTGAGGAAACACAATGTCTCCCGTAGAAATCAAACATACGAGGGTCATTCAATAAATAAGGTGAATTTTTAGGTATCAGGGCTTCTAATACAGATAGAAGCTTACTTTTTTAAATGTTTTTCCTTTTCTTCTTTTTCAAAGGGATTTAATTGTTTTGCAGTTTGAAAAAATGCATTGAAAGTTTTGGAGATTAACAAATATGACCGACCAAGAAGCATGCTCCTTGATTGAACAGAGGTCAGTTATCAAGTTTTTGGTTGTGGGAGGGTGCAAAGCAGTTGAGATTCATAGGTGAATGTCAACTGTGTATGGTGCCACATGTTTCAGCCAAAACAAATATCTACAAGTGGGGTATATTGTTTAAAGAAGTTTGAAAGTGACGATGAAGTGCTGTGAGCGATTGGAGGAGACATCAGTGCAAAGATTTTTACGCTGAGCGTTTGCACAGCTGGGAAAAATGTGTGACACTGCTGGTAGACTACGTTGAAAAATAAATAAAGTAAGCTTCTATCTGTATTAGAAAAATCCACCTTATTTATTGAATGACCCTCGTATTTCTTATTTCATCGGGGAAATTTCAATCTAGACTGATTATTATTACGTTTACTTTTTAAAGAATATACAAACAAGAATATCAAGTGAAATCAATAAAGATAACGGTTATTGTAATAAGATATAAACCTCTAGTCATATGGACGTTTGGACGTAGACCTTTATGCGTCCTCGTCCTCGTGTGTATCTATGGATGACACCAGCCAATCACATTACTGTAAAGGGGAAACAAAGGTGTATGCATATTCATTACATATTCATTACATCACAATGCACTGTAGTATTTGAACGGTGAGCTGTGACATGTGAAGGCGTGTTTTGTGATAGAGCATAAGTGGACCATTCCAACCAATTAAACCATGTTCTGAAAGCTTTTGACTGGAATTTTCGAATTTTGTCTAAGCAACATATTGTAGGAATGAACCAAATGACCTACTACCATGCAGAGAATACATTGTTTCTTTTACCCTCTCTGTCTCTAAATAACTCCCAAGAACTAAGATACCCAAATCTATTCCCTTTTCTTTCTCTGCTACTATTTCTCTTTCCCCTACTCTCTCTATCTCCCTGACCCATGCTTGACCTAAAGGATTGGCCAGTCCCTCTCTAGCTTCTAAGCAGGCAACATGTGTTCTCTTGCCAGCAGACACTTAACACGAAAGTATACAAAAATAAGAAAATAAAATATTCCTCTCAACGCTAATATTTGTATCCACTTCTTTGTCAATTATACCCACAAAGATACCAAATATTACAATATATTATTGACAAATTTTTATCACTGAAATAGGCCTATCTTTTGGTTCATTTTCTAGGATCTCATCTCCTAAACGAAATTTCTGAAACCATACAGCTATGATATATTCTCTCTTCTTTGTTACTTTTCTATTGTTTCTCTTCTATAACAGAATCTGTTTTGTATAGAAAGCTTAAAATGTTGAAACCAACTAATAATCTCTCGGAGCGATATATGGTGCGATGTTTGGCGAATAAAGTGGATGTATCAAAATCTCGTAGGCAATGTGATATGTCCCGGAAAGAGATATATATCATTCGAGGTAGTTAAGCTGTTTAGGCAAATGTAACCAGGTAGGTCAATCTAGTAAGTAGACGTAATGGACGGTACTCGTCGTATACAGTATCCTGAGACGTAGACGCAGTCAATAGTCGCAGACCTCTCGTCATATGGACATAAACATCTAGACCTCTATGCGTCCTCACCTTTGTCTGTATTTATGGCTGACACTAGCCAATCGCATTACTGTAAAGGGGAACAAAGGGGAACCAAGCATATTCATTACATATTCCTTACATCACTGTAATTTTTTTTAACTGTAAGCTGTGAAGTGTGAAGGCGTGTTTTGTCAAGGAGCATAAGTGGATCATTCCAACCAATTGAACCAAGTTCTTCTGAAAGTTTTTGACTGTAATTTTCGAATTTTGTCTAAGCAACACATCTTATTGATGAATTCTTATAACTGAAATAGACCTATTTTTTGTTTATTTTCTAGGATCTCATCTCCTAAACGAAATTTCTGAAACTATGTAGCTATGATATAAGTTTATAAAGAGTAACAAAAATGCCAAGATTTTTCATAGAGATTGTGTGCCATTGTGGCCTAATATAAAATAGATAGTGTCATCAGTTTTTGGAGGGGATAAATAATATGTTTTAAAAAACAATTCAAGAACAAATATCAAAAAGATTATCAAGCAATGAGTGGGCCCGTACTGTCAAAAATGACGGAAATATTTATATCGATACACCGTCTGAAATAACTAATAATCTCTCGGTGCGATGTTTTGTGCAATGTTTGGCAAATAAAGTGGATGAATCAAAATCTCGTAGGCAATGTGATATTTTTTTCATAATCGTGTCGCCCCAAGCAAGGCATTTTACTGCCACTGTTGTGCAAGGGGTTATATAGGAGGAATGTTGAGGAGTGAGAGGTTGAAGCGGGTGTCAGGAAGAGAATAGGAGAGGGAAGAGATTACTGATGAGAATGGTGTAAACGAGGAGGAATGTTATGAGGAGTGAGAGATTGCAGGGGGTGTCAGGAGGAGAGTGGAAGAGGAAAGAGAGTACTGATGAGAGTGGGGTGGATGTAGAAAAGCATGAGAGAGGGGATGTAAGTTAGTGAGACAGAAGATGTCTATTGACTTTACATTTAAATTCTTGGAGATTGTAACTGTCAGGAAAGTAAGTATTCGGAAGAGAATTCCACAGGCGGGAAATGCGAGAAAAGAAGCTGTTGGAGTAGAATTTGCGTTTACAATTTATTGGTTTCACAGTAAAAGGGTGGGACCTAGTTGCTAATCTTCTGGCTCGAGGAAATTCGTATATAGGGGTTACCAGCGAGCTAAGTTTATCGGAGCAGAAAACGTGAAAGTATTTGTAGAAGAGACACAGGGAAGCCATCTCCCGAAAAGAGATATATATCATACGAGGTAGTTAAATAGTTTAGGCAATCAGCGAAAATCACATTACTGTAAGGGGGAACCAAGGTGTATGCATATTCAATACATATTCATAACATCAGTATGCTGAGCATCAGGAAGAGACAACTGAAGTTCCTGGGACATGCAATGAGGAAGGAGAGCTTGGAGAACCTGATAATGACTGGACAGATAGAAGGAAGGAGAGACAGCGGATAACATATTTGCAGGGCCTGATCAGGTGGATGACGGAACGGGGTTGCCAGGAGCAACAGGAGCAAATATACTAAGAGCCACAAGGGATAGGGAGACGTGGAGAGCCATGATCGCCTACGTCCTGAAGGGAAAGGGTACATAGAAGAAGAAGAAGTCTATAAACCAAGGAGAAAAACTATAGTAGAATTCCCTTCCTTTTTCCTATACAAGATTCTATGTAAAATAAGAAAGCCGAGTATTAATATTATAAGAGTGGGGCAATGAACTTGGAGAACCAGAGACGTGCAAACCGATTCGAGGGCAGTCGCGAATTAGAATGGAATTTGACAGATCATGGTTTCAAGAACTCCCAAATGTATTACGTGTTTTATGGGGATTGGGCTGATGTTAAATTTATTGTACAGCCCCAGAAAAGATCTAATTGCCTATAACCGCTGTTTTAATGTGTACTCGGATTTGAGTTGTTAACCTTGTTTATTTTCTTTAAAATTGAACTTAATAACAACCGGCTTAGATGAGAGAGTCTTAATAAAGAACAATTTTATCCCAGTTCCAACAGGAATCGAACTTACATTCCATTTTCTATCAGAGAAGTCCCTATTTTAGCTAAAGTGTACCGCTACCAGGTTGATAAAATGTTTCTGTAGTACATTTTCGCAGTTGTGGCCTGTTGCTAATGTTTAAACTTTTTTTTTAAATAAATAAAACGGATAGCTATAAAAAATTACCTTCATAGAAATAAGTAATAATGTCGGATAAAAATCACTTTAAAAATTTATAGTGACGTACGTGTGTGTGTGTGTGTGTGTGTGTGTGTGTGTGTGTGTGTGTGTGTGTGTGTGTGTGTGTGTGTGTGTGTGTACAGAAATATTAGTTACTTTAATATATTGTTTTGTCGTGTCTCCTACCATTTGACATCCGGTCGCCGGATGTATAAAAGATAATGTGCGTTTAGCACAGGAGGTTGTCATTATCACGAACTTCGTGAAGTAACACCTACTACTGCGAGAGACTGTAAATGTTGTATATACCTTTTGGTTGTACCACACTGGTAACAAAGTAGTTTATCTACATTTCACTGTGTATCTCTTCATTCTACGATACAGCATATGTCTACATACGAGGGTCGATCAGAAAGTAGTTCCTGATTTCAATTTATTATTAAGTATTAGTCATAATTAGATTAGTTTCACTAATAACCATAGTAGGTCTACAAAACAAGGAGAAAAACTATAGTAGAATTCCCTTCTTTTTTCCTATACAAAATTCTATCTTTATCCCCGCTGAAAACACGTTTAAATTTAAGTTTTGTCATATAAGTTCTGTTTTAGGAGAGAAAATTGCTGGCAAAAAAGAGCTCAGTGAATGTTTATAGAAAGCATACAGCTTATGTAGACACAGCAAGAATATATGTCAGTCGAATTAATGGTAATGTTAGAGAGGAAGAAGAGACTGATCTTAATGACAGGCCCCCTCAGTGGCAAGTCCATTTACTATGAATCAAAATAAAACGAAAAAGAGGATGATGGTCTCTTTACAGCTTTTTGAAGAATAGCTATTACAAATCTCTGCGAAAGCTTTCAATTGATCTATACTAAAGCCTGTAACTTTAAACTTTCGTTTGTTGCCGAAATGCTTCTGGGGTTTCACAAAAGATATATCATATACGAACGAGGCACACAGTAAATAGAGGTCTCCAAATGGAATGATGTAAAAGAGGCAACTGGAAAGTGACTAAGAAAGCAAATATAACACTTTGACGAGGCGGGAAGACATGGCCTCATGCGAAAGTGACACACCCCGATTGAGAATGAAGCAAACACGAGAAAACTTGATAAGGTATCTTGAAACGACTGTGTTTATTTTCTTATTCTTTGTGTTCTACGAAGAATTCAGTTAATTGAACAAAAGTTACTCTTTTGTCTCAGAGTTGTATGTAAGGTGGGTGCTAAAAAACCCTGTCTGTATCATTATATGATAAGCATATACGCATGAGATATATAATGGCCGAGTGATCCCGTAGAAGCAAACAACATAATGTTTGCTTTCGTAAAGAATTACTAAAATTTAGAAAACGAGATTTCGGTTTAAGAGACATACCATGAATAAGACGTTCTTTTTTTTTTTTGGTCCGAATTTGTGCATTAGCGGAGAGATTTTCAGCACCCCTTACACACACACACACACACACACACACACACACACACACATATATATATATATATATATATATATATATATAAACTTATTTATAAATGGAACTTTGTCTGTGTGTGTGTGTCCGTTACCTAGAGACGCGGAACGGCTGAACCAATTTTCTTGAAAATGTACACTGTTGTACTAATAGAGTCTGCTAGTGTTCTTAGCTAGGTTTTGTGTCGAGGTACCTCCGATAAATATCGAAAATTGATAATCGAAAAAATCGGGTTATAGAAGGAGAGGTCCGATTTTACTCAAAATTCATACACTCATAGACAAAAACAAGAAACGATATTCAGAAGTTTCAAGCTTGCAGTTCTTACAGTAGTGCAGAAAATCGATAATATATATATATATATATATATATATATATATATATATATATATATATATATATAAAAGTCAAGATGCTTGCGTGTGTGTCTGTTTGTCTGTATAATACAAATCAACAATTTTTATCAAATTCTCACCAAACTTCGCACAAATATTCTTTAGGCTGAGTCTGAGCTCCAGGATCATGGATTAGTTTAAAGCTTTAGTTACACCCGAGCAACGCCGGGCTATACTGCTAGTATATTATAAAAGAAAAAACGAAAAATAGGAAACGTATCTCAATCTATGGGGGATAACAGAATCAAGCAAGTACAAAAATTTAAGTAGCTAGGAAGTGTTCTAACAGATTATGGAAAGTGCGACACGGAGATCCGAAAGCGAATTGGCATGGCAAAGGACGCGTTTCAGAAGATGAGCAAAATACTAACACACAGGAAAATCTCAATAGAAACAAAGAAAAGAATGCTAGACTGCTACGTGATGTCAGTTCTTCAATACGGCAGTGAATGCTGGACAATATCATCGAAAATGAGGACAAAACTGGAAGCGGTCAAAATGTGGTTCTACAGAAGGATGCTACGGATATCGTGGACTCATACAAGCAACGATGAGGTGTTGGAAAGAATGGCAACAAAAAGGAAATTGCTGATGAGCATCAGGAAGAGACAACTAAAGTTCCTGGGACACGCAATGAGGAAGGAGAGCCTGGAGAACCTGATACTGACTGGTCAGATAGAAGGAGGGAGAGACAGAGGAAGGCAGCGGATAACATATTTTCTGGGTCTGATCAGGTGGATGACGGAACGGGGTTTGCCAGGAGCAACAGAAGCAAACATACTAAGAGCCACAAGGGATAGGGAGACGTGGAGAATCATGATCGCCTACGTCCTGAAGGGACTGGGCACATAGAAGAAGATCTTAATCTAACATATTTCATTTTAATTAAAACTTTTCAAGAGTTCGAGAGAAAAACGAAAAAATATTGCTTTCTGCGTTAGACTGGTTGCCAGCCAAGGCTATAGAACCCAACCTGTCCTTTTATTTAGCTCATACCTGAAGGGAAGAGAAGGATTAATATCTTTTTCAAGACTATTTCTGCGTAAGTGAATGCAAGGAATTCAACTAGAATTCGAACTCGGCTCCCCGATTTGTCGTTCCCAGTCGATATCCATTGCACCACAACGCACATATTTTAAAAATATATGCGCAATGAATATTTTAGCTGGTAAAGTGTGCAGTATTGTATGTGTTTTTTGTAAATAATATATATGGTTGTATGCATCTTGCATTCCAGAAAACTTTAATCTCCAAAACTCTAACTGCAATATCAATCTATATCTACTGTCTATATTAACAGTTTTATCTTCTTGCTTATTGGTAATATTTATGTTCCTAATTCTTTCGCACCGAGTCATCCCTTGTGTCTTAGTGGTTTTATTGCCTTTAATAGGGTGAAATGTATTAAATATATACATTTGACAAAACTTTAAAAATATTTTTTTATTTCTGATTATATTTATCTTATTATACAAACATGTGTTCTTTTTTCTGGATAAATGATTCGAAAATTGTCTAAAGTTTATTGATTTCAAGCATTATCGGCTGATCTATTAAGAATTTTACGTTATACTAGTATGATAAATATTATATGAGTGCTAGTAAAAGCTATCAATAAAAACGTTTTTAAAAAAGTTGCTTAATATTCCTAATTTCCAAATACAGCCAATGCATTGTGGCGTGTTTATTGTTGATGTTATTAAGGTTTAAGTTTTGGTGTCTGATTTGTCTATTATAAAGGCTTTCATTTTTTTTTACAAACAGTATGAATTTGATTTAAGGAACATCATAAAATATGCGCCACTCCTGGAATAGAAATTGAAAATATCAGGTTAATTTACACTATTTACATTGATTGGACATCTTCAGCTTTATTGCCATGTTTACAACGTTTCAGCCATTGTACGCTCCGGTCTTCTTCAGGTTCCAAGAATTTCGAACCGACCCTTTATTTCGATTAATGAGTTATATCATTCTCATCCCATTCTCAGTCAGTTTTTCAACGCACACTTCTGAGAAAAACGCTCGTTGATAACACATACATACTTAGACAAGAAAATAATAAGCAGAAACTCAAAATCCTGGAAGCAATTTACATTAAACAATTTAAACCTGGTTTGAATACGATCAATTTTGATATTTCCAATAACGTACTCAAATGCCTGTAATCGGATCAGGGACTACAACGCCACTATTTTGTCACTGTTTTCGGCCATCCGCCACGGTAGGGATGGACTTGTATCTTCAATTTAATTCTCTTTATTGTTAATAACTTAAATGTTCTATGTTTACTGTGTGCTAATATTTATTCTTTGATAATTGCTTATGTGAGCCGAAAGCTTAGACCCGATAAAAAAATCAACAATTACTGTGATTTTTTGTTGTCTTTCAACGATATCACCATCAAGTATATCAGACGGTACGAACGGATCCTACACAAAATTAATAGACAAAACTTGTCTATATTATTCAATGAAAGCTGCATTAATGAAAAAATGCTGCCAAAATACACACACACACACACACACACACACACACACACAATATATATATATATATATATATATATATATATATCAATGGAATACTTGGTTTCTGACCCACTGATGTTGAAAGTATTGAGAGAAGAAGGTGAGTATATGGCGTACTTAATTACACACACACACACACACACACACACACACACACACACACACACACACACATATCACACATATCCTCAAGCAAACACACATACACACACACGCACACATACTCTAGCACACACACGCACGAACACGCGAACAAACACACATACATATAAGACATTATGGATATAGGCATCTGCACCGTACAGCTTCACGTCTAAATTAATCATCACTTATTGGTCAGAATGTCACACTGAGTGAAACTGACAATCACTATGTAGTGTTGAGCTCTATATCCATAGTGTCTATATCTTAACCACTCCGATATTGAACTCGCTCTTCCATTAAACAATATATATATATATATATATATATATATATAGTCATCCGTAGACAGATCTGTTTCACTGTATCACAGCTCATCAGTACAGTTAGACATCCGATTGCTTTTAACCCAGGATTGAAACCCGACCGAATTGGCGTCAGTCGGCGATTCTACCTCTGAGGTATGGGCGCTCGGTTGAAGTTGGCAGACTTTTAACGTATGATGTATCATAGGCCAGTAACCAGAGTGGTCTAATTCATTACTGGATGAGCTATATATATATATATATATATATATATATATATATATATATATATTGTTTAATTACTTAGTTTCTGGTCATAATTAGGTTAAACCAGTGCACAGTTGTACTAAAACGTGTTCAATACAATTATATTGTAGAACGTTTGAATATTTTACATTTGTAAACGAGTTATTATGCGCCCTTGGTTTCTACCAGAAGACACAACTTATGGTAAAAACCTAGGTCGCGTAATAACTCATTTACAAATGGAATATATATATATATGTGTGTGTGTGTGTGTGTGTGTGTGTGTGTGTGTGTGTGTGTGTGTGTGTATGTGCGCGCATTCATGTGCGTGTGTGAGTATTAGTTGAAAAACGCACAAGGTATTCTCTTACTAGAATTAGCCCATCTAAGAATTTAGAAAAAACATCATGATGAATTAGTTTTGATTAAGTAGATTTCAATAGTAATGAAATAACAGATCACAGCATAAAAAAGGAAAGAAAAAAAAAGAAAAAATCATAATTTGTTTGTTTGAATTATGTCTGGTCTTATCAATGTCAAGAAAAAAAATTAATTTGAAAAGAAGCAAAAGAATTATTTTTGGTTCATGATACTCTTACTCAAATCGAAGTAATTAAAAATAACAGAACGGAACAGAAAATGGGAGATAACTTTGACGCATTTTCGATGACTGGCGAAAGGTAAAGTAGAAAGAAAAGTTGCAGATGTAAATCAAAATTATGAATGGAAATAAACATAAGAGATTAAAGATACATATATTAATATATATATATATATATATATATATATATTAATATAGATGAAAAGTTCAGAATAATAGAAAACATTAAAACGAAAAGAGAGGGCAAAACAGAAAAAGGGAGTGAAAAAGAAATATTGTCAAAAATAAATCGAACATTTTTAAAGTGAAACAAAACTATTAGACTATTCAAATGAGGATGGGCAGAGTTGCTAGAATAGAGGTCCTTGTTTCTAATACTGCATCTATCTATCTGTCTATCTATCTATACATATATGGCAATATTTTCTCTTTCTCTGTCTCTCTCTATATCTGTCTCTTTCTATATATATATATATATATATATGTGTGTGTGTGTGTGTGTGTGTGTGTGTGTGTGTGTGTGATAGCCTTTTTGTATTCATTGCAAGTGTCTGTTTCAGTCTGCATATATCTATCTATCTATATATCTATAACATCATTTCTCTCTCCTTCTTTCTCCTTTTCTCTCTCTCTTTATATATATATATGTGACAATTTTTTCAAATCTATAATTGCAAGTGTCATTCGCAATCGGCACATTTTCTATCTATCTATCTATCTATCTATCTATCTATCTATCTGGCTTGATGAATATGTGTGTGATAGCCTTTTTCTATTCATTGCAACTGTCTGTTTCAGTATGCACATATCTATCTATCTATCTATCTATCTATCTATCTATCTATCTATCTATCTATCTATAACACATTTCTCTCTCTTCCTCTCTCTCCTTTTCTATCTCTTTATATATATATATATATATATATATATATATATATATATATCTGTGACAGTTTTTCAAATCTATAATTGCTTGTGTCATTCTCAATCGGCACATTTTTTATCCATCTATCTATCTGGCATCTGGCTTGTTAAATATCACGATATAGACATACACCTAAACTAATATTGCAAATGAGAGGAAACACCCAGATAAATACATAATTAATAAAACCGCTGAAACATAATATATACGGATAGATGGAAAACATAAAGCGATTTAGAGAGAACGATTAGACCTTCAAACCATCCACTTTCGTAGCTCACCAAACTATTCGCTTCACACTGTTTTAAACTGCTATGTTATGATATTATTTACATTGTTCTGACTGTTGCCCTCATATTATTGCCCGATTTACGACGATTCAGTCGTTGTACACTCCGGCCTTCTTCAGGTCCTACGAATATTGAACCGATTCCTTTATTTCGATTTCTAAGTTAGATTGGTCTCGGTCTATGTTCAATGTCACTTCCAAATGACATATAGTTATCTCCATTTAACTCAACTCTCTAAAACATTTGTTCACCACTGTTAACCAACGCCTATATCCACTGAACCATGTGTTCAAAGTTTCTAACATCCGAAGAAGGCCGGAGCGTAGAACGGCTGAAATGTCGTAAACATGGCAATAAAGATGAGGACAACACTCCGAATAATGTAAATACTACTTCATCTTAAAAGTATAGACAAATACCGAAGGCCGGAGAGTAGAACGGCAGAAACGTCGTAAGCATGGCAAATAAGATGAAGACAACTGTCTGAAAATGAAAATAATGTAGATACTAATTCATCTCAGAAGTATAGACAAATACAGAAGGCCAGAGAGTAGAGCCGCCGAAACGTCGTCAACATAGCAACAAAGATAAGGACAAAAGTCCGAACAATGAAAATAATATAAACACTACTTCATCTCGGAAGTATAGACAAATACAGAAGGCCGAAGCGTAGAACGAATGAAAAGTCGTAAACATGGCAATAAAGATGAGGACAACAGTCCGAACAATGTAAATAATCTAAATGCTACTTCATCTTAGAAGTATAGACAAATGCTATATTGTGAATTAAGATCTTTTATTGTTTTTTATTATATATTTTTTTGATTTTTAAGATATATATATATATATATATATATAAGTCTCTTTAAAAGAGATGGAAGCTCTTATTATAAAAATAAAGAAACTAACCTTTGATAATATAAATTATAAACAAGGTCAAAATGTACTGACTGTATTCTAAAATTAAGCACAGGTCTACAATTAGAAATTTTATTTTATCTACAACATTACTTACAAACCATTTATTATAGATCTTAACAACGATTTTGACATTTGGTAACTGTTTCAGTGAAAGCGTTCAGAATCAACAAAATTTTGAACAATTTTACATTCAAACCGAGTAAAAAAACTTCTACTCATATAAGACATAATAAAAATAAAACATAGTATATTGCTAGTCTTGTACAACGAAACTTGCATTATAGAGGAGTTGTTGCTCATCTCTTTATGTATCTATCTATATGAATATGATACCTATGGAAAGAAAATTTGTTTTTACTATTCGAAAACGCCTAATTAATAACGTAATGTTAATGTTCGTAATTGTCTAAGATTCGAACTGTGAACTGGAGATATCAAAATCACACAATCTAATCAATCCAAACTTGGCATCTTGACGTCACTCACTTTCTCACCGAGGTGACGGGGCTACCCTCTGTATTTTCACAAATATTTTCTGGGCAATTGCTCTGATAAGCTTTTATTTTTTCCTGGTGGACCGATTATGAATTCACTCCTAACTTGGCATTTGATCCCACCCTTTTACCGTTGACGTAGTTAGATGTAACCGCCATTTGTACTCTCACAGTTTCTTTGCTCACATTACCCCCCACCCCGAGGAACTCCCTTCTATTTACTTGCTTCACTGATAGCTACAATATCCAAAGATTTAAATGCGATATCTTCTATCTTCTTGAATCGTATTAATTTTTTATCCTTTCTTCAATGACCTGCACCCAGTTTTTTTTCTCTCACTGTAACCCCTGAGTACAATTGTCTTGCTTGGAGGTGAAATGATTAAAGAAAGAAAGAAAAAAAAACTAAAATATTTGCGCATATGATTTGATTATAATGAGGTAATCTTGTGTGGAAGAAAATAATTCAGAGAATAAGCGCAAATATTAGGTTACTAGCAGTATAGCCCGGCGTTGCTCGGGTGTAATGAAAGCTTTAAAACTAATCCATGGTCCTGGAGCTCAGACTCTGTGAACGTTGGCACGAAAGACTAAAAAGCAATAGTTGTTTCCAGCTAAAGCGAAACCGTAGACTGAAAGAATAATGAATGGATGTAAGTTAAATTTTGATTTGCTGCTATCGATATAAAATAAGTTTTTTCGTCGTAAACTGAATATTGAAGGCTAAATAAGTCATCTGAGTAAATGGTATCATGGCTGAGACTAAGAACTACAATTATACCTACTTAGAGCCAAACCCAAAGCAAAAACTAAATTAAAAGGGTTGAAAAAATACACACATACAGGCAGATAAACAGACATACACACAAACATCTTGCCTTTTATACCTATTTATTATCGATTTTCTGCACTATTGTAAGAACTGCAACCTTGAAACTTATGAATATCGTTTCTTATGTCTTTGTCTATGAGTGTATGAAATTTGATTAAAATCGGACTACTCCTTCTATAACCCGATTTTTTCGATTATCGATTTTCGGTATTTATCGGAGGTACCTCGACATAAAACCTAGCTAAGAACAATCGCAGACGCTTATAGTACAACTGTGTAAATTTCCAAGAAAATCGGTTCAGCCGTTTCGGAGTCTATATGTAACGGACACACATGCACACAGACACACACACACAGACAAATGTCCATTTATAAATAAAATTAGATGAAGTGGCTAAGCAGTTCTTTTGTTTTGAATTCAGAGTTGCCCTTCTTTTAAATTGATTACCAACCAATGCTGAATATCCCAGTCTGCCCTATTATTCACCTAATGGCTGTATGGAGAAGGGACGGCTCCATAACTTTCCCAATAGTACTTGATCGAAATCAAATGTAACGAAATAAGCTAGAAATCGAACTCGGCTCTCATATTTCTCATCCCCGACCCGCACAACTAAATATATAATGGTAAAGTTGATGTCTAGAAATATTCATTATGTCTGTAAAGAATTGCAAAGGTTTAGAAAGAGTTGTTTCAGTTTATGCCACGAAAAGGCCATTCTCTGACTAACTTTTGTTTGAAATCAATAGAAATGCCACTGTTGAAAATAGAAACAAAGTCTTTCAACAGAAGGCTCACGTTGATCTGAAACCACCTGGAAATTTACTTGAACATTGAAAATGGGTGTCTGGTGATTTACCCAAAACTAATTGAAGTATCTTTTTTGCTATATGAACTTCTGTTTATTTTTGTAAATGCATCATGTCTTTTTCGGTTTAGATTAATAAACTGATGATGAACAATTGATATTTTATGAAAATATTAAACTTAATGGACGCAAACAGGCTGCTATAAAACATACAAAATAACTACACCCAAAAGAAATATTTTTTAAATATTTTTGCGTGGGAAGTGACGTTTATTTTGAGTTGGTACCAGTAGATATCACGATTGCAGTCGAGATCTATTGTCAAAGGTGAGCATGTTTCAGCACAACAATGACTTAAAAATCACATGCAAAAAGGCGGAAGACAATGACTAGAAAAAAAAATGGAAGAATCCGCAGTCATTATTCTCGATAACATCTTCCATCAGATTAGTACTCTTTTCAGAATTTCCTGAGCCATAAATATCATTTTCCACTATCGTAAAAAAAAAAAACAGAACAACTTTTCCGCATAATTGGTATTAAGAAGCTAGTGCAGAATAGACGCTATTGATAATGTGGGTTAATTAATAAATGCTGAGCACACACACACACACACACACACACACACACACACATATATATATATATATATATATATATATATATATATATATATAACTTTTCCTCCAGAGACAAATTTATGGTCTCTTACGACATAGTTTGTACACAAATGTTCCGTTAAATGAAGAGAGAAACAATAGCGAGGCTGTGTCGACTCAGTCTATTAGATAGACCGTAGGGAGGCGAAGTTGGCTCAGACTTTTAGAGAGACAATAGCGAGGCAGCCTCAGCTCAGTCCATTAGAAAGACAATAGCGTAGCAGTTTCGACTAAGTCTATTAGACAGACAATAGGGAGACAGTGTCAGCTCAGACTATTAGAGAGAATACTGTGAAAGCGTTGGCTCAGACCCTTAGAGAGACAATAACGAAGCAGCGTCGGCTCAGAACATTCGAACAACAAAAATGAGGCAGCTTCGGCTCAGTCCATTAGAGAGACAGCAACGTGGCAGTGTCGACTTAGTCTATTAGACAAACAATAGGTAGATAGCGTTGGCTCAGACTATTAAAGAGACAATTCTGTGATAGCATCGGTTCAGTTCATTCTCTTTATTACCGATTATCAAACTTTATTACCAGTTATGAAAGTTCGTGCTAAGTGTTTGCTCTTTGACAGTACCTTATCATTTTACTTTTTTGCAATTATATCATCGAATGGCGAAGTATATATATACATATATTGTGACGCAGAGAGATAAATCAAAACAAGGAAGACAACACCCCCTTCCACACTAAACTGAAATAATGATATTAGCAGGAACTGACTGACCGACGATGGTCAAAGATGTCAAGACACGGTCACCCTTGAATTTGAACACTTTTAACCACGTGATGGTCCAGAGAAAAAAAAAAGGCGAAAAGTTGCGGGGAGAGATGGAATGGACGAGAATCTGATCAGACGTACAATTGGAATCTTGCTAAAGAGATTGAAAGAAACCAGAAATACGGGCATTCGGCTTCAATAATTTCAGGTAATAATATAGCCTTCCCTTTAAAGTAATCGTTTCTCCGGAAAGATATTTACCCTTTCGCTGTGTGCTTGAGGAATGTTATAGGCAAGTAAGACCATTGTTATCTTTACAATCGGAGATGGACGACATTCGGTGGACAGATCAAGCTGAGAAACGTTAACTTTCGGACTTTATATTTCTCTGCCCCAAACAGAAATATATCTTTGCATGTGTTGCATACAATGCGTCACACAGAACACGTCCCCTTCCCACGATCAAACACAACTAGTTTAATTATATGTATATTTAAAAACAAAACAAAAAAAACTTGTTTCTTTTATTCAAACAGTCGTTTGTCACTTCATTCTATTGTTGCTGAGTCAGTCTTTTACTTCGTCGAATATTGGAGTAGATAGATTGAACTATCGCCCGGTTCACACTCCACCCACTTCTATTGAACAGGTGTAGAGGCTCATCCCTTGTTCTCTGTTTACGATGTGGTTTCCCGTTTTCTCTTTTCCAATCTTTTCACTTTCTTTTTGTTTATCTTTTTTTTCAATTGGAGTAGATAGACTGAACTATCGCCCGGTTCACACTCCACCCACGTCTATTGAACAAATGTAGAGGCTCATCCCTTGTTCCCTGTTTAGGATGCGGTTTCCGGTTTTCTCTTTTCCAATCTTTTCACTTTCTTTTTTGTTTATTTTTTTTTTCAATTCGAGTAGATAGACTGAACTATCGCCCGGTTCACACTCCACCCACGTCTATTGAACAGGTGTAGAGGCTCATCCCTTGTTCTCTGTTTAGGATGTGGTTTCCGGTTTTCTCTTTTCCAATCTTTTCACTTTCTTTTTTGTTTATTTTTTTTTCAATTGGAGTAGATAGACTGAACTATCGTCCGGTTCACACTCCACCCACGTCTATTGAACAGGTGTAGAGGCTCATCCCTTGTTCCCTGTTTAGGACGTGGTTTCCGGCTTTCTCTTTTCCAATCTATTAATTCTCACGGAGCCCCCTGCACACCAGTGGCCTTACTGCCTTGCTTGAGGTGATGTGATTAAAAAAAAAATCTTCTACCCCTCGTCGTTATCAACAATATATTACAAACAGAATCTGACTGAGCCGAACTATTACATCTTACTTTCTTTCCGTTACAATCTGAATTGAATTTTAAATTTCAATTTTAATTTATTTTTTTCAATTTGTTATATTAGGTTTCATGAATTTATATCTGCGACGTATGTTTTTTTAAATACCCTTTATTTTATGTTTTATGAATATTTTTTTGTTTGTGAATTTATCATTTAAAAATATGCTAAAAGATTTAATTTGAAACAATGTAATCGATGTCTATATCTGTCTGCAGTTCACTTCCGGCTAAAATTTAAAATTTCTCTCTCTTGGCCGTTTCCATTGTCATTCTCCTTTCTTCCTTCTCTACATTCTTTCAGTTTTTTCCCTCTTTTTTTTTTCCTCTTCACTTTCTAATCCTTCTATATCTTTCTTTTCCCTTTCTCTTTTACTTTTCTTTGCAGAAGTACAATTCTCTTTTTTAAAAAAGATGCCAAAAGATTTGAGCCCAGACACAGTATAACCGATGTCAATACATGTCTGCAATTCAAAATTTTAAATTTCTCTCTATTAGCCGTTTGCATTGTGACTTCCCTCTCTATATTTTCTAATTTATTTTCCTCTTCACTTTTTCTTCTTCTGTATCTTAGCTTTTTCTCTTTTTTTCCTTTTTTCTTGATTTCTCATCTTATTTTCTGATCCTTTCTTCCTTCTTTCTTTCCTCCTTTTCTAATATATATTTACCTCGTACGAAAAAACAAACCCCTAAAAAAAGGGAAATGTTCTTTTTTTAATTTAAAAAAAAGTTTATTACCATCATTATTAAAGACCTGATGAGACATTGTTCTTTCAATGTCGAAACAAAATATACACTTTTGGAGCAGTTTGTAGTTTGTACATATTATAAAGTAATAATAAGTATACATTGCTCTATTTTTGCATTGAGCACTGTTTTAAATTAATATTTTCAACGTTGCAATTATTTTCTTCCTTCTTATTTATTCGTGTGTATGTATATATAAGTCATCCACATACAAGCCTGTTTCGCTGTATCATAGCTCATCAGTGTGGCTAGACACATCCACTTGCTTCTGGCCGGGATCGATACTCGACCGATTTGATGCCAGTCGGAGTCGCTACTCGCTAACCATAGGCGCATGGAATCAAAGAAGGGACATTTTAACGTGTTGTATATAAGCAGTGTATACACACGCCAGTCACCGAAAGAACTCAATTCATTTCTGAAGAATCACGCTTATAGCAGAAGTGGAAACTGTTTTTAAAATTTTCTTCTCTAGAGAGCTCAATCGTAATGAGAGCATGATATATAAGCCATCCATATACATGCCTGTTTCGCTGTATCACAGCTCATCAGTATGGCTAGACACATCCACTTGCTTCTGGCCGGGATCGAAACTCGACCATATATATATATATATATTTGGCAAGTCAGTGAAAAATTTTTTAGAGTTAACGAATGTGACAGGTGAAACTTAACCTTCGAGTATGAAAAAAAAAACAATACGCAAACACACATATGACTGCTCTGACCTGCACGCCACTTGACATCTATTTATACACGATACTTTGGCCATCAGATAAACAAACGGATCTCGATATGTGAAGTCACAGATTTATTCGCCTGAAGAGATCCAACTTTAAATTCGAAACACGTGTAGAAACACAAATACGATTATGGATACCTTATATATAAAGCAAAAAAAAAAAAATACAAAAAAGCAAGTAATGTTAATAATAATAACAACAATAAATTTACACTTTAAACAAAACGTTCGCGGCTTTTCGCACTATTTCTGTTATGTCCATATATATCTATATATATATATATATATACACAGTCATCCGCAGACAGATCTTTTTCGCTGTATCATAGCTCATCAGTAGAGTTAGACAGCCGATTGCTTTTTACCCAGGATTGAAAACCAACCGAATTGGCGTCAGTCGTACGATTCTACCTCTGAGTTACGGGCGCTCACTAGAAAGGGGGCAGACTTTTAGCATGTATATTATCATTATACACGCCCAATAGCTGAGAGTGTTCTAATTCATTGCTGAATGAACGATGCGAAGCTACTGTTTTTCAAAGTCTACTATTCTTCCAGAGTGCTCAATCAGGGTATGAGAGCGTAAATAATTATCCGCAGACAGATCTGTTTCACAACTCATCAGTACAGTTAGACAGCCGATTGCTTTTTACCCAGAATTGAAACCCAACCAAATTATATATATATATATATATATGGTGGAATCTTTACTTACGAGATTAATTCGTTCTGGAAGTCGTTTTGTAACGTGAATATTTCGTAATTAGAGACGCTTTTTATCCTATAAATGCCCTAATCGGTTCCAAGCCCCAAAACATTCGGAGATACTTTTTTTATAAGTTATAAAAATGCCTCAAAACCTGTAACAAATCCATGTTAGAATTAAATTACTGCAAAATAAACAGAATTATAAACAATAAACATAAAAATGTGAGTTGTACATAATGTAATGAATAAAGAACAAAGAATAAATACACATTTATAAAATTCCTCAAAACCTGTACCAAATCCATGTTAGAATTAGATCATTGCACAATAAACATAAAAATCAGAGTTATACATTATGTAAAGAATAATAAATAAAGTAAAGAATAAAATATACATTTACCTTTGGGGAGGGGGAGTATGCGAAGATAACGGTGAGTGGGGTGAGTGAGAGACGAGACGAAAGCCTTGCTGGAGAACGACAGAGGAGGAGGCAAAGAGTTGACAGCTGAGAGCAAACGTATCAACGAACGCACACAAATTACTCACGTTAATAAATGTCACTTAAAATTTTGAATTCAAAAGAAATTAAATGTTTTTCAACTTTTTTGAATGGTTATCTTTTTTTTTTATTTCTCTGTTTTTTTTTATTTTGCATTTCATTTTGCTTTTGTTTTAACTGCTATCCTTTTCACCTTTCGCCTTCCTCGGTTCAGGTTCACTCTCAGTGGTTTTGCCTGACGTTTTGTAAAGAACCGATCCAAGGACGTTTGCTCATATCGGCTTTTAACAATCTTTCGAAAATGTGCAAGGCAAACATGATCGTATTGAGCAATAGCCCGACTAGTGTACACTGTTTCTGGGTGATTCTTTTCAACAAATTCCGAAACTTTATGGAATTTTCCTTAAAATGTCTTTTATTCGGGCTGTCGGAATAACGGCTGCCTCCTCTTCGTCCTTACTGCCATGTGTTGCATCGCCTCAAACACCTTCAACTCCTCCGTCGAAAGCTCTTCGTGGTTCTCCTGAATCAACTTGTCGATATCCTCGTCATACACCTCAAGCCCTATGCCCTTTCCCAGCGAAACAATTTTGTCAACATCAGGCTCAAATTCACCCTCCAACTCCACCTCAAACCCTTCAAAATCTCGTGAGGCCATCGGGTCACAGCTTTCTCCAAGCCACATTAAGGGTACGTCTGGTCACCTCCTACCAAGTCATGTCGATTATCTTGAGACAAACAACAATATCGAAATGCTGCTTCCAAAACTCCCGATGGGTAAGCTGGGTGTTTTCAGTGATGTCGAAACACCTCTTGAATAGGTGTTTCGTGTAAAGTTTCTTGAAGTTCGAAATGACATGTTCGTCCATGGTTTGGAGGATAGAGGTGGTGTTAGGCGGGAGGTACAGCACGTTAATAAACGAGAACTCCTCCAGGATATCATCTTCGATGCCGGGCGGGTGGGCAGGAGTATTATCAAGAATGAGGAGGCACTTGAGGAGGCAATGAGGTGGACTCTGGAAGCTGCGAGTAGCAGCGCGTATTTTGAAATTTCCGCCTTTCGTATCCTGAAATTTTCTTTGTAACAAGAGGCAATATTTTTCTAAAGGGTCGTTTCGTAACCTAAAAATTGTGTGTGTGTGTGTGTGTGTGTGTGTGTGTGTGTGTGTAATTTATCAGAAATATTAACAAATTTGAGTGACCTTTCTTTAAAACATACTATAAATAAATCAGCCACGAAAGAATATTTTCCTTTTTTTTATTTCTACGATTCCAGTTTACATTTAATTTTTGGGTTTCAGTATAAAACTTATTAAATTATACATTTAATAAAAGAAACAATGCTACCCCAGGTTTTTAAATAATAACGAACTTAAGCAACGCTATTAACAAAAATTAAAATCAAATTGAAAAATTTTCAGTTCATAATATGCATCTGCAAATTGCGCAATGAATGTGTCGCACTTAGGATAATATATATATAGGATAGGATAATATATATATATATATATATATATATATATATATATATATATATATATATTCACTGGCAATTTTCAAGGATGTTATTTATCCGATGTTGTAATTTTTGTTCTCATGTTTTGACTGTAACGTAATTTTTTGTGCTTTTGAAAAGATGCGTTCTTTAAAGCTATCATGTGATGCGCGTTTGGGCGTCGCTTGAGCGTCTGTCTATTTTTTATTTTAAATTTATAACTCCATTTCCACTGTTAAATAATTTAAGGTTGATGGTCGGAGAGAATCGTTTAATATATAGTGCCTCTCTTACAGCACTAATTCATGAGCGCAGTTTTATTGACTTGTAACAAAACATCAAAATAAATTGCATCACTTAATTAAGAAGACATTTAGTTTTTCCACTGATCCTAGTGTTCGTCAGAACGTCTTTAATCTTTCTTCATTTTATTCGTCCACGGCAAAGTTATCTCTTCTTTAACATGGATTAGATTTTTGCCCTTCCATTGCAAATTAAATGAGAGGAGAGTTCTTCAGTGTTCGAAGTTCTGTTTTCACAGATAGTCAGACTTCAACATTATTCAGTCAGCAAAGTCAGTGATCTTAAGACTAAAATTTATGACATCGCACATTCCTACGCACGTACTCATGTTTCATTTAATTAGCCTAAATATAACAGAGAGCAATTTAAAATTATTAATTCCCTTCGGTGTAATAAATCTTTAGTTATTACGAAACCGTATAAATGTTCTGGTGTCGTCATTCTTGATTTCCAAGATTATATTAACACGATGATTACTATCCTTGAAGATACTTCTAAATATGTTCAGTGAGGTCCAATATATAAATGTGACTCTACAATATATCTTGAGGCTAAATAAAGAAAGCCTACAAATGGGTTACAATTAGGGTTTTAACTACTGAAAGTTCTAACAAAATTAGACCGACGGGTTCAATTTGTCCTCGTCACTATGGTTTGCTTAAGACACACAGGGATGGTGTGCCATTGAAACCCGTTTTATCTATGATAGTATCTTCCCAACATGGCGTGGCCAAATGGTTTAATGACCATATCCCAGCCCGTTTTGGAACGGTGTAACAAATTCTGCATTAAAGATTTGTTTGAGTTCTCCGATATTATAGTGTTATACTTCAACCGACAAATTTATGTGTTCTTATGACATTTCTAGCATTTTTACATGCGTCCTTTTAGTTGAATAAGTTGTCACCTCACATTATTCCTAAGGAGCTATTTGTCGAACTGATGCAATTTGCTATGACGTCTGTTGAATTTCGTTTCGACGGTGTCATGTACAGACAAATGTAGATTCAACGGTTTCTCTTTTGGGGCCCATTTTAGTAAATATCTTTGTTGGATTCCATGAGCAGAATGTATTATTTGAATTTAATAGACCGGATGTTTATTTACGTTATGGAGGTGACAATCTTTGTCTCTTTAATAATGAAATTGAAGCGGACCATTTCCTTGTGTTCCTTTAATAATATGCATACAGCTTTACAATTTCTTTTTCTTTATGTTTTGGTGAGCAGATCTTTCTCCGTTTTTTCTTAATCGAAAACCAACATTTACTGGTTTGTATACCAGATGGGACTCTTTTCTTTTGTCCCCAAAAACGTAAAATTAGTTTAACTAAGACCCTTACCCATTTAAGTATGACCCTAACCGATTTAATTATGCCCATTACCCATAGGGCCTTGATGAACTGCTCTAAAGCTAAGTTGAACGATAAACTCAGGTTTGTTATTAATATTCTCTGTAATAATGCTTAACCAGTGGATGTTTTCCAATAAGGGATTAGGAAAAAGGTAGCCCAAAATTCCAATTACAGGTGAGGGACTCTAAAATCAAGCAGGTAAAAAAATTTAAATACCTAAGAAGTGTTCTAACAGAAGACGGAAAGTGCGACATTGAGATCCGAAGGCGAATTGGCATGGCGAAGGAAGTAGGACAATTTTGCTAGAAACAAAGAAGAGAGTACTGGATTGCTATGTGATGTCGGTTCTTCAATATGGCAGTGAATGTTGGACAATATCTTCGAAGATGAAGGAAAAACTTGAAGCAGCTGAAATGTGGTTCTACAGAAGGATGCTGCGGATATAATGGACCGAGCATGTCAGCAATGATGACGTTTTGGAAAGGATGGAAACGAAAAGGAAATTAATACTTAGCATCAGGAAGAAACAGCTAAACTTCTTGTGACATGCGATGACGAAGGAGGGCTTGAAGAACCTGATACTAACAGCCCAGATAGAGGGAAAAAGAGACAGAGGAAAGCAGCGGATAACATATTTGAAGGACCTAATCAGGTGGATAACGGAACGAGGATTGCATGGTGCAACAGGAGAAAGCGTGCTAAGAGTCACCAGGGATAGGGAGATGTGGAAAGCCGTGATCGCTTACGTCCTAAAGGGATAGAGCACGTAGAAGAATAATATATATGCAAACTGTTTATAAGAAATTATAATGTGGATATAAAATGGGGGATCAATTCTATATTATAATCAACATATAAACTGATCCCTCATTTTGTGACCATGCTAGTTTTAGGCATTTATATTCTAGATTTGTGGGCTTGAGCTAGTGGATAGCAGTTCGGGGTTTGTGTTGTGTAACAGGAGAAAGCGTGCTAAAAGTCACCAGGGGTAGGGAGATGTGGAAAGCCATGATCGCCTACGTCCTGAAAGACATGGCACATAAAAGAAGAAGAAGCTGTTGAATTCAATAGGGTTAAACCAGCGACAGTACCTAGCTTTCCCGTGTACCTGCGCCTTCCTTGGCTGGGTTCTGTTAGTGATAGTTTTGCAAAGCGAATTTCGGTCGCAGTTCGACAATGTTACTTTGCTGCCAATACGCGTGTGTTTTTTCTTCAAAATCTGTATTTCCCTCTATACGGAAGGATGTTCTCCCCCTAAATAATAATACCTCATTGACTTACATTTTCAAATGTAGTTGTTGAGCAGTTTTATTCTAGAATCTAGGTTTGTGTAGGTCTCTATAGTTCGATCAACAACTACATTCAAAAGAAGACGTGTAGCTCTCCCTAGATAGTTCGATCGTCTCCACAAAAGTCCGGAATTTGAACTATTCACTGTCCGATAGGCCGACCAATACATACAGGTCTTCTATCACGGGACACCTTCTTAATAACCTCTTTTATGTGGATAACTTTAGTTTGGTTACATTTTCGTATCAACTGCCACACGCTCTTAGTCAACTCTCGTCTTCCGAGCGGAGAGAAACCCAAACATGACTCCGCTGGAGGGTAGAGTCACGTTTGGGATGAACAGACAAGACCAACCCTGGGTCTACGGAATATTTTTGGATGAGCTTAAGGGTTCAGAATCCCTATTTTAATTGACCTTGTATCGCATCAACCTTGGTGCAAATTTTGTAAATATCAATATCAGTGTGGACACATTTTTTATTCTAAGCAGATCCCACTCAAGTTACCACCTCAAAGTTTTGGAGTCCATCTACATTCAATCTGTAAAGCCCACTCTGTGCAAAAAAGAGAGCATATATTTGGCTTCCAACTCATATCCATGTAGGTTTCTTCCTTCTTCACATATTTTCCATTTTTTTAAACGCTAATTTCTTTATTCGCCACAAATTGTTTTTATTGAGCGAGGTGCGAAACAGGTTGGCCAGCCCGTTTTCCAATATTATTTTTTTTAAAGAAAATACCATCATTATGAACAGTCCCAAAAATATTTTGTCTGTTTATAGCAGAAATATATATATATATATATATATATATATATATATATATATATATATATATAGATTGCTTTCAAAATTTAAAAGCAGGAAAAAATGTAGAGTAATTTTTAGCAACACAGTTTTCTGGTTACCTTTGTTACCATAAATCACACCCCTGAAGATGATCTCGGAAAGAGGTTGAAAGTACTTGGGTACCTTAAGAAATGAGTGAAAATAACATCAGTCAACGTTACCGCTCGTTTCTGACATCTTTTGTTTGTAATACGCGAAAGATTATACGTAACTATGAATGAATTTTATTGAAAGTAAGCAAACATAGTGTTTGCAATTTCTTTAATCTGACATATATATATATATATATATATATATATATTAGTCATCAACATACAAGCCTGTTTCGCAGCTCATCAGTGTGGCTAAACACATCCACTTGCTTCAGCCGGGTTCAAAACTCGACCGATTTGGTGTCAGTCGGAGTCGCTACTCGCTAAGCCATAGGTGCATGTGTTATGGAAGGGAAATTTTAACCTGTTGTATATAATAAGTAGTGTATACACACGGCAGTCACCGAAAGAACTCAATTGATTTCTGATATATATATATATATATATATATATATATATATATATATATATATATATCAATGGAATAGTTGGTTTCTGACCCACTGATATTGAAAGTATTGAAAGAAGAAGATGAGTATATGACGTACTTAATTACAAAAGTCGTGTTCAAAATTTTTCGTACGTTTTTTTCTATATTCCTTACGTATTAACCTTTACATTTTTCCTTTTATTTCACCTGTCACCAGGAAAACATTTGATCGAATCATTTTAATTAATTTTGTCAAAAAAATTTTTTTTCCTCTCCTTTTGAAAACAGAAATTTTTAATAAAGTTTGTCATCTCATCAATAAGTGTGATTGATTAATATGACAAACTCAGATTCCATCTTTTGATATTAACACAAAAGACAATTAATAGGCAAATTATATCCACTGGATATATATATATATATATATTTTTTTTTTTTCACGAAGTTTCTCGAAAACGATCGGGAGAAATATAAACTATTCGATTACATAATTCAATGAGAAATATTTTTCTTGTATTCTGCTAGAATGGTTTCCAGAAATATTTGAATTTATTAGCGCGAAAACAATGATACAGAGACATATGCACACACACACACACACACACACACACACACACACACACACACACATATATATATATATATATATATATATATATATATGTTTTGTAAATATTCATCCCAAAAATTGTTTAAAATAAATATGTTTTTTCTCTTTTTACGGATGGAGCAATCAATTTAAACAGTTTTGAAATTCGAAGACCGCTCGATGCTTGAAGGTCTAACAAAATTTGAATTGAATATTTGAGGGATTCGATCTCCTCATTGTTAGCTGTAATCAGATTATCAATCTGTGTCTTGAGGAAGAGGGTGGTGTTTTTGTTTAGTTTTCTAAATTTGTCTTTCTTTTTAGTCATTTTTTATTGCAGTGTGTCTTCTTCAAGGCAACAAAAGATTTGGATTTTTCACATTTCCGAATACTGGTGTCTATTGATTTTTAGTTCCCTGCAAGCTTGTCTCAACATTTTGTTGAGGAGCTGAATTTTTCTTTCGTAGTGATATAAGTTTTTGACGCCTTTGAGCAAAGTTCGCAGTCTATGGCGAAATTTTATGACTTTGTCGTCTTGTAGTTTAAGGATTTTCTTAAAATGTAGAATAGCAATTTTAGCTTTTTTAATATTATTACCAAAAATAGAGACGAGGTGACAGTTTGGTTATAGGCTGTGGAATGAGGTTTGTTCATTGGTGTGTTGATAGCTTGACATAGTTATATATCTGTTTATATATATTATTTAGCTTTTTTGGTATTATTGTTTTGTGTTTAACGTGCTCCTTATTTGCTGTGGTGGAAATGTCATTTAATGTTTCTGCATAGTCTCCTGCGGTAGTTGAAGATTTTAGGATATCATTTCTTTTTTTGTTAAGTCACATATTCAAGAATTAACTCCTTCGAAGAATACTCTCAGACTTTTTCTGGTGATTTTCTAAGCACAGCTTAGATGTGGCACAAGGCCGAAAGTATGGGACACTCAATGAGGATCGAACTCACTACTCATTTGTTATGATTCTAGCGAGACACGCTTGCTAACCATTACACCACATCGAGGCGCCCCACTCAGACGTTTTCTGACCCCAATGTTATTTATTTACCAATATATATTATTTTTACAACGTCACATAATCCTAGCAGCAAGATTCCTCTCATTACATCAAAACGACGGCGACGGTGTTTGTTTTCTGGCGATCCGTGTTCTTATTAAGATGTCGGCAGAGACACATATATGACAAATTTTTTTTTCCTGTAGAAGAAAACGGACCTTGTTATTCACTAGCAATCAGCGAAACAAGTTTGACTAAAAAGAACCCACAACCTTAACTGTTTAACATGTAGAGTGCATGTTCTTTGTACGTCGGGAGTCTCCAATGTAGCGTAAGGAGCTGGTTAAGTTTTCTTTGATTCGGCCTTTTGTCAGACTTAACCAAACTCCCTAGAGCTTACAAGTTTTATGCAGAGTTATAATCATTAGAATGTTGGTTGTCAGCAGGTTGGAATGTGTAGAATTGTGGAATAATAAAATATACGTTTTGAATGTTAAGATAGAAATTTATTAAAGACGGAATAACAAGACTTCGTAGAAATTAATGTTCACTGAGAAAGTTAAGGTATCAAGTGTTCATACAAAATGTTCTAGTAGTAATTGTTGAAATAGATAAGGAGAAAGAGAAAGAGGAAGAGTACAATGTCCGGGCTGACCTGAAGTTTCTCTTGTTACATTTTAGCGGTGTCTCTCGCTGCTCCTATCTCTGTGAGTCTTGACTGACGTCGAGGTCATTTATATAGGCCTTTTGAATTTCACACTGGATCGCCAAGTCCTTCCAACTCTTACAAGTCGCTCCCATTGGTCAAAAATCATTTTAACACCTATTTGCGAAATCTGGTTTCGACTTTTTCGTTAAGCAGATGGTCAATCCTTTTTCTATTTGGGAAAACCAAAATTTCACACATCGTTGTGAATTTTTGTAAAAGTGAAGAAGAGAGTTGGTTTTAATTAATTTCTTATCCGCTACAAACACACCCCAACAAATAAAAAATAAATAAATATATAAATAAAATAAAATAAGAAAAAATACATAAAAACACGAAAACAAAAGAAAAAATATATCCTTTCTGATCCGGACTCACATAAGCGTTAGATATGAGGATGCCGTATCAAACTGTTAAAAGAGTATGAGGACAGAAAAATTAATTCTGCTTACGATATACGTTCTTGAAAATGACTGAGTAGTTTGAAATTTCTTGAACAAAAAATACAAACATGAATTTTTTAGAGTGTATTCCCAATTTTGATCCAAACAGAAGACACTTTATTTCAAAGTTATAAAAATACAAAAAAAAATATATATAAAATAACCTAACTACTTTTTAATCAAACTTATTCGGATATATGTATGTGGATGACTAATAAATTATTGTCTCATTACGATTGAGCTCTCCAGAGAGGAACATTTTAAAGATATTTACCACTTCTGCGATTTACGCATTACTCTTCAGTAATAAATTAAGTTTTCCCGGTGGCTGGCGTGTGTATACACCGCATATATACACATCTCATTCCATACGACGATAGCTTAGGACTGACACCTAATCGGTCAAGTTTCGATCCCGGCTGAAAGCAAGTAGATGTCTAGCCACACTGACGAGCGGTGATACAGCGAAACAGGCTTGTACGTAGATGAATATATAAATATATGCGCTGACGAAGATAATATTACGACGAAATTGCTATTAACCGATATATATATATATTTTTTAATCGTATCACCCCGAGCAAGGCGGTAACGCCACTGATGTGCAGGGGGCTACGTAATAGTGAAAAGATTGAGAGAGAGAAAGCTGGAAACTACATCCTAAACAGAGAACAAGGGATGAGCCTCTTAACCTGTTCAATAGACGTGGGTGGAGTGTGAACCGGTCGATAGTTTAGTCTATCTACTCCAATCGAAAAAAAAAATAAACAAAAAAGAAAGTGAAAAGATTGGAAAAGAAAAAACCGGAAACCACATCCTAAACAGGGAACAAGGGATGAGCCTCTTCACCTGTTCAATAGACGTGGGTGGAGTGTGAACCGATCGATAGTTTAGCCTATCTACTCCAATTGAAAAAAAAATAAAAGAAAAGTGAAAAGATTGGAAAATAGAAAACCGGAAACCACATCCTAAACAGGGAACAAGGGATGAGCCTCTTCACCTGTTCAATAGAAGTGGGTGGAGTGTGAACCGGGCGATAGTTCTATCTATCTATCTACTCCAATTGAAAAAAAAAAAAACAATAAAGAAAGTGAAAAGATTGGAAAAGAGAAAACCGGAAACCACATCCTAAACAGGGAACAAGGGATGAGCCTCTTCACCTGTTCAATAGAGGTGGGTGGGGTGTAAGCCAGGCGATCTTTTTAATTTATTTATTTGATTATTATTTTTCATCGATATTCGTATTTGAGTGGATGGTCTTTTATTTTTTCTACAATTAAACAGTAGATTTTAAATATCCACCGCTCTGCATATTCGAGAAGTTTTGTTTTGGAAAATGTATATCTTCCGGCAGGATTCAAACTCGCTACTCGCTTACTCCGGGGAAATGACCTCAATAGATCTGACGTGTATTACCACACAACCACAGACAATTTAAAGTTAATATAATTGCTTTAGGTTGGGATACAATCCAGAACAGAAATAAATATTAATAAATCAGCAAATTAAGTATTTGTATAAATCACAATATTGATACATATTTTTTAATCCTATCTAAGCTTTCATGCCAATTACATTACAGTATATTGAAGAATTCAAGTACAAGCAATAATGATTGTCTGCTTTTGTTTACATGAAAGATTTCCAAGCAACAACAAACGCGTGCATACAAGATGCTGGAAGCGAAAATCGTTCATGACGTCACACATGACCATTCTAGAGTGTAAACCAGAAGTATTAAATATGGGAAGCGACTGGACTAAACCAATAGTTTCTCCTATTAATTATAGGCATTTAAAAGATATTTGTTGAGATTTCATAGTTTATTTTGTTCAGGTTAGGTTTCAACTTTCTTATGTATATAGCTTCAAGAATGTATAATGTTTGTTTATTGTTTTCATATTTAAGCATAGTTGTGTTTTCAACTAAGTTTTTCCGGAATTGTGTATGTGGCCAGGCATGTTGTTTTAAATGCCTAAAAATGTTCAAGTGTAGTGTCAAGTGTCGTGGAAGCGAGTTTGTGGTGTGATCAACATAAATACTATTTAATCCGTTTGCGATACAATCTCCCAAAGGTCACTTGAATTGTTAAACTATGTTTATTAATATATCTAATATTAAATCATGCAAGTATTAACAAATGCAGTATCTGACAATTTCGTTAGGCTGATGAAAAAATACTAACAATGATACATGCATCACTATTCGAATCCTGGAGGTTTAATGATTTGGGAAAATCTCCAAGCGAGATGGACAGAAATATTCTATTAAAGAGTTGATAATTTTAAGGCTTCAAAAATGGGAAATTTCAAGGTTGAAAGTTTAGACGAGTTCTTATCATTTTATTCACCTTAATGTATTCTTCTTCTTATACATTTTGATTGTTTCACTGTACAACAATCTTCAGTGCTGTTCTATTTTGTCTTAATTTCAACTTATACGTCTCCGAAGTATGTAGATTCATCTTTCTCTACCTTCGGCACTGAAGTTGTAGTGGCCTCCCATGAAATTAAATAAATGGAAAATTAATCCGTATTAATCAAAATATAAGGAAAATGTTTGTTAGGAAAAGATATAAACATTTGAAACTTCCTTCTGCGTAAATAACAAATAAGCCGGGAGGGTAAATAGTAGAATAAATGTTTTTTTTATATTTATGCCCAGAGGATATGTATAAATTTTACCAGAGACAAAGTTTTTGTAAATTTTTCCCCTTTAATTCTAAGCGTTATATATTCAGTTCGAATTTTTTAGATCTTCATGTATGGAGAGTTCTTCGGATTTCAGAACTTCTTAAATTGATTGGTCCTCTCGTAAAAAAAGACAAGAACTATTTTGGTTTGAAACGTTTTTTGTGGATTATGATTTTAGAGTGAAAAAATAATTTTTGTTCTTTTAGAATGGAATCCTGTTAATAATATAAATAAGTTCGATATTTTTTGTATTTAACTTTTTCTTTATTGAGATTTCTCGAATGCATAGGCCAACACTTATGCATAATATTTAAAATAAAAATGTTACGTTTATCTAATAAAACAACGTTTAAAGCAATATCTCTTAACCTTTAAATGTAATGTCAATATCCATCTCTTAACCAATTGACTCTAGTTCTTTCTACATAATCCTGTATATCTTTTCCTTTATTTCTACCTTTGCAACTGTCATCACACCTGTATTCCGTCTCTTGCTCCTTTCTAAGCTGTTCATCTTTCTATTTACTCTCCTCCTATCTAATATCTTACTCTTATGTAGCCCATTGCGCATCAGTGGCGTTACCGCCTTGCATGGGTTGAAACGATTAAAAAAATAATAATCATAATAACAACAATAATAATGCATACAGGTATATATGAAGGCTCGGAATAAACGCTCCTTAATTTTAAACTGTCAAACATGAAGAGAAATTTAAAATGGCTCAAGAAGTAGTGCTTTTAACAATGGAACATTTATTCGCTCACTTACTCCCCACCAAACAGAAAACTTGGGAATGCTGGAAAAACTAAATAAAAATTAATTCAATTAAATTTTCCTTCTCTGCCTTATTTAACGAAACATGTGTAAAAGAAATGTTGCTGCCTCAATATAGATTAATCCAGCATTTGTCACTGACTTACCTCATTACCTCATATCGTATTACTTCATACGATACATTAAACCTGTGCTTTTATGTAACATTTGTTTCCTATTATCTTAGCAGCTTAGTAAAACATGGCTCCAGAGACCCCTAATAGGCCTTCGTACCGGGGCAATAGTTTCTCTTATATTACCCTGCATTGGTTTACTAGCATCAAATGCTAGCTGAAATGTTTTCTGGATCTCACTGCGGTCAGTGAGCTCCTCATAATAAAAAGGCAAATACACACACACACACACACACACACACACACACACACACACACACACACACACACACACACACACACACACACATATATATATATATATATATAACGCACTGCTCATTCAGTAATGAATTAGAGCACTAACTACTGGCGCATGATACATCATACGCTAAAAGTCTTCCTCATTCTACCGAGCGCCCATAGCTCAGCGGTAGAATCGCCAACTGACGGCTATTTGGTCGGGTTTCAATCCTGAGTAAAAGCAATCGGATGTCTAACCGTACTGATGAGCTGTGATACAGCGAAACAGATCTGTCTGCGGATGACTATATACTCATATATATATATATATATATATTTAGTGTATCGAGGCAGCAGATAATTTTCTAAACATATACTTTTAAATAAATGAGACAATGAACGTCTATTATGTTTAATCATGAGTCGTTCTAAACATCGTATTTTGGCTTTAATTTCAGGTGAAAATAAAGACAAAACGTCTCCAACATTTTGATAATGTTTTATTAAGTTGGTTCTAAGCTTTCGGCTCAAATGAGCCATCTTCAGGGAGGTTACAGGGACGTTAACATAAAAAAATTCACTATCAAAGAGGATTTATCTTGTGTTGACATAAAACTTTGCTAAGCAACGACAACAGTCACCAAATAGCAAACGCAACTCGTAAATTAGTAATGCGGTTCTATGAAGCCACACCTATATATATATATATATATATATATATATGTCATCCACATATAAGCCTGTTTGGCTGTATCACAGCTCATCAGTGGGGCTAAATACGTCCACTTGCTTCTGGCCGGGATCGAAACTCGACCGATTTAGTGCCAGTCGTTGTCGCTACTCCCTAAGCCATAGGCACATGTAATCGGAGAAGGGAAATTTTATGTTGTTGTATATAAGCAGTGTATATACACGCCCGTCACCGAAAGAACTCAATTTATTTCTGAAGAGTCTCGCGTATATATATATTGAGAGAGAGAGAGAGAGAGAGAGAGAGAGAGAGAGAGAGGTCCAAAATTATTTGTTTTTAATATAATCTTTATTCTAATCATTTACACATGTTTCAGGTTACATTACCGCTTTCTTTATTTTCTTAGTGAAATGTCAACCAACTTAGATCAAGTAGCCTTATTAAAGAAAAACTGAATCCTGACAGAAATCGAATCTGTATTTCTTTTTTTCCATCTATTAAAGAAAAAAGAATAAAAACGTGACGCGTGTCCAAAATGTGTCTCACTTGCATTCCACGTATCATCACTCTATTTGGAGAGCTTGCCAGCAACAACAAGGCCCTGAATAACGCTTAAGAATCAGTTGAAAACATCCTGACATAGGCCAACATCAACCATGGGACCTAGGAAATTGTTCTTGGCGTAGGACCATCTGATGGGAGACAGACATTTTCTAGCCCCACCATCCACATGAAGAAGATTTGTGATCTGTAGTCAAGAGAACCCGACTCGTCTACCCCCTCCACCACCCACACTCCTCTGTGTACTCTTGCTCATGACTGTTCGGCTATAGGCTGGACCTTACAGCCATCCCAGTCACCCCAACCAGAGGGGAGAAAGAAGATAAGGTGAGAGGATGAAGAACTGGATGACCCGGTGCCGACAGCTATGAACGTAACTATTATTATACAAAATAAACAAAAAAAATTATGTTTCTCCACAGGCGATATATTGGAATTCGAACTCCGTTTTCAGATTTCTCAATCCCAGCTGATATATATATATATATATATATATATATATATATATATATATATATATATATAGACATCTGCAAACAGATCTGTTTCGCTGTATCACAGCTCTTCAGTACGGTTAGACTCCAATTGCTTTTAACCCGACCAAATTGGCGTCAGTCGGCGATTCTACCTCTGTGCTATGGGCGCTCTGTAGAAAAAGGCAAACTTTTTAGCGTGTATATTATCATTATACACGCCCAATAGCCAGAGTGCTGTAATTCATTACTGAATGAGCGATTCGTACATGCTAGAGTAGCTACAGTTTTTCAAAGTCCACCATTCTTCTAGAGTGCTCAATCGGGGTGTGAGAGCGTAAATAGTCATCCGCAGTCAGATGTTTCACTGTATCACAGCTCATCAGTACTGTTAGACTCCGATAGCTTTTAACCCAGTAACTAGTATATATATACCAGCCAAATGGTGGCTGGTTAAACCAGCAGAGAGTAGTTCGAAAGTTCTCAATGCAACAACCAACACAAATGAACTAAATATGCAGAACTAATATTATGTTAAAGAACACAACACTAACCAATTCCTTGCTACCAGATAGTTTCGATCCCGATATATAATATTAGTTCTACGGCGAAACAGTCTTGATCCCGGCAGGTGGATGTGTTTATCCACACTGATGAGCTGTGATACAGCGAAACAGGCTTAATATATATATTAGTCATCCACATAAAAGCCTATTTCGCCGTATCACAGCTCATCAGTGTAGCTAAACACATCCACTTGCCGGGATCGAAACTCGACTTTCGTGTTAGTCGGAGTTCCTACTTTCTAAGCCATAGGCGCAGGGAATAAGAGAGAAGTGTGTTATGCGGTGTATACACACGCCAGTGACAGAGTGAACCCAATTCATTAAAGAAGTGCAGGGGTTTGTTTGTTCCTGCTTAACGGCCTATCAACATCTAAATGGTCATTTAAGGCCGGAGACGTATTTTTGTTTTAAATCAATTGTTTTCATTCAAAAAAAGTTTTGTTGGTAATATTTTTCATTCAAAAAAAGTTTAGTTGGTAACATTTTTCATTCAAAAAAAAGTTTTGTTGGTAACATTTTTCATTCAAAAAAGTTTTGTTGGTAACATTTTTCATTCAAAAAAATTTTGTTGTTAATATTTTTCATTCAAAAAAAATTTTGTTGTTAATATTTTCATTCAAAAAAAAGTTTTGTTGGTAATATTTTTCATTCAAAAAAAGTTTAGTTGGTAACATTTTTCATTCAAAAAAAGTTTTGTTGGTAATGTTTTTCATTCAAAAAAAGTTCTGTTGGTAATATTTTTCATTCACAAAAAGTTTAGTTGGTAACATTTTTCATTCAAAAAAAGTTTTGTTGGTAACATTTTTCATTCAAAAAAATGTTTTGTTGGTAATATTTTTCATTCAAAAAAAAGTTTTGTTGGTAATATCTTTCATTCAAAATACTTTCATAGCATTTTGACTCCGATTTTGGGGACAACTATTTACCCATAGCTGAGACCCTAACACTCCGGGTCAGGGTGGACCTGGGAGCAACAGCAATTAAGAGATGGTTCGATGCTCCTCATAACCTCTCAATCAGAGGCATTGCTGCCGGATGCCGTTTACGGTCATACCCAGAACTAAATTGCAGCTGAAGAGAGCTAATAGTTTAAAAATAGTGCTCAATACAGTATATATCATAAAGCGTAAATAATTATAATTGAATTTGTTTTGAAATTAATTTGATTTACATTGAAATTTGTGTTTCCAGACTTTACCTCGTCAATGTAAATTAACTTTAAATAAAAACAAATTTAATTATATATATATATATATATATATATATATATATATATATATATGACGTCCTGTTTATAATTGCTATGACTTTAGTTTTCGTAGAAAATAATAATGTTATTATTATTATCAGAGTATTTACTGTTGTTATTACTCAGATTTGAAAGAAAAAGTCAACCAGATAATATAAAAACCCGTTGTTGACAACTGTTTGGCGTTATGGAATTCTTTGAAGAATAGGATGAATTCTCGTAGGCTGTTGTGAGGAAAGTTTTAAAGAGGACATTGACTAATGAAATAAAGGTGACAAGAATTAGGAGACTCCATGATGACATCTAAGAACGTGCTACTAGTATAGGTATGGTATATTTATGGGTAGAAGTTCTGGATATCAGGGATAGAACGTGATGGAACGCAGTTTTCAAGACATAAAAGAAGGCCTGATAGCGTCCATGCATGAAACATCAGCCACTCGATGCTGACCTCAGTAAACACTTATATATATATATATATATATATATATATATATATATATATATATGTACGTGTGTGTGTATGTGTCTGTGCGTGTGCTTGTATTTGTGGGCGTGCATTTGTGTGTGTATGTGTGTATGCGCAATAATAATTCCTAACAGAAAAAATATTTCACTGCCTGACGAGGTGCTAATAAGATAATACCGAAACACAAGAGGTCTTTTGTTGCAGTAAAAAATGTTTTTATCATAAACTTATAATAAAATTGTTTCTCTCTCTCTCTCTCTCTCTCTCTCTCTCTATATATATATATATATATATATATATATATATATATAATCGCCGAGTGACGCCAATTCAGTCAGGTTTCCATCCTGGGTAAAAAGCAATCGGCTGTTTAACCGTACTGTTGAGCTGTGATACAGCGAAACATATCTGTCTGCGGATGACTTTGAGCACTCTGGAATAATGGTAAACTTTGAAAAACAGTAGCTACTTTGGTATCTATGCATCGTTCATTCAGCAATGAATTATAACACTCTCAGCTATTGGGCGTGTGTATAATGATAATGTGCACTCTAAAAAATCTGCCTTCTTCTACCGAGCGCCCGTAGCTTAGAGTTAGAATCGTCGACTGACGCCAATTCAGTCGGGTTTCAATCCTGGGTAAAAAGCAATCGGCTGTCTAACCGTACTGATGTGCTGTGATACAGCGAAACAGATCTGTCTGTGGATGACTATATATATATATATATTTGTGTGTGAGCATGTATTTGTGTGCGCAATATGTTTCTGAATATATATTTATATATATATATATATATATATATATATATATATATATGGTGATTGACAAGTAACTTTCCATTTTTAAAGTTTTTATGATTTATTTATTAAGTGTAATTTGTACATGAAATAGAAAAGGTTTCACATGAAATTTCATTTAAAATTCGATAGGGGCACCAGATTTTGCTTTCAGCTTCTCGAGCCGCCCAGGAAATGTGTAAACTGATTTTACAAGGAAATCTCATGGGTTGAAATACATAACTTTTTGTATTTGTCCTATTTGATCTAAATTCTTGGTTTTGTATAATAGACTTGCTCATTTAACCAGTCCTAAAGAAAAATGTCGCAGGTTATTAAGTGAGTACTCCTGGTTGGCTTCTCATACATAAAATAGGGAGTTACATTTCAATAAATAATATTCAGTATGTGTAAAATTATTAGAGCAAGAACTATTTTATCTTTTATGAGACATCAAAATAAAGTTTAAAATCACCCCTGTCCTAACACTTTTGCACACTACTGGTAGTGTGCAAAAGTGTTAAGACAGGGTTGATTTTACTAAAAACCTCACTGAAATTCAAATACACGGTGAAAAGCCAAATAAACTGATAATAAATATTGATTATTATATATGAAAGAAATGTATTGAAAAAGTTATATTTAATTTTTCCTATTTTCTGTTAAACAAGTTATTTTGAAACTACTCTGTTGCACATCTATATTTTAGATAAAATTATTGTTAAATCTAATGTTATTTTCTAAAACACACTTTGGGAACAAATACAAACTACATGGCAGGAGATACCATTAGATACATTGAAAAAGTTTGTGATGTCAATGCCTGACAGAATAAAGGCTGTGATCAAAGCAAAAGGCTATGATACTAAACACTAAATTTATTTTGCAACAAGTATTTTTTTTTGTTAAAGTATTTGTTGAGTAAATAAAAAAATTACTTTAATTAAATTGTTTATTTTCTGTCTGTATGCCTCATGAAAGATAAAATAGTTATTGTCCTAATACTTTTGCACAGTACTATATATATATATATATATATATGTAAGGAGTTTGTCTCTTTCTTTCACTGAAGGAATTCATGCCGACTTCGAAATTTCATGATAAGACAATTATGATGTTCTAACTCGTCAGGGCTGGTTTGCCATTCGACATGAACCTGCTCAGTTCAAGTGATGAATATATATATATATATGCCAAACTACCGCTGACCAGTGAGAAGATCATAACGGTGTCTTCAGGAAACTTTGAAGTCAGAATGAATCTGCTCAGTTAAAGCAACAAATTCTACTTTCCTATCGATATCGAGCTCTTTGCGATAATAGGGCTGCTAGCGGAAATATCTTTTTATCAGTAAAACTACTGAAAAGCAACACTCTAGGCGTTAAACATTATCATAACGCACCACTATATATATATATATAAGCATACGGTGTAGATGTAGAAGAATCCAAAGGAGTATCCTCTACATACAGTGATAGGATAACTCTCTAAGATAGCACTAAATATATTTATATATAAACACATATGGAACAAATGTAAGAAAACATTTAGGCAGACACGTTATTTCATGGTAAATCGGAAGTTTAGGCCTATTTCAGGCGAACCATCATCAGCTTCCGTTTTTTTCATGTATATATATATATATATATATATATATATATATATATATATATATATAGGGGTATAAAGGGAGACATAGAAAGAGATTGATTTACAGTCATTTCGAAGGTTCACCTGACTTTTACCTTTGAAACTGAAGCGAAGAAAATTCGGAGCCGAACTTTGACGTCGTATAACTAAAGTTGAAATTAATTTGATTCATGAGATCTTAGCCGATACTGAAGGAATCCGACCAGAAAGAAGCCGCGTAAAGTGACTCATGATTTGCAAGTCGCTTTTCTTCTAATTTTGCTAAATTTGCTTGCGGATCAGGTTTCATTTTTTTTTTTTTTTTTTTTCAAGAAATACACTATCACTTTCAGATAAAACCAAACATGTCCTCTTCTCTCTCTTTGTCCTTCAATATTTCATGAAACATGATTGATGGTGCGTTCTTTTTTGTGAAGGGTGGGGAGGTGGTAGGGAGATTCCATTAAGTATATGAATTATTATTTCAGAAATGGCCATTGGGATCGTTTACGGCAAATTTATGTTTTACTGAAAGATGGACAATTATTGTTTTGCGGTTTTCTTACGCTTGTTTTCACTTTTCTTTCTTCTTTGTACGACATTTTCTTCATCTATCGTAATTCATTATCACCTATTTCCGTACCGCCATACTGTTCAATGTGCGGTTATACGATCTATCTATCTATCTATCTATCTATCTATCTGTTTATGTATATATTTAAGTGTCTGTCTATCGATTCTACCCTTTAATCTCTCTAGACTCTCTATTTATATATCTCGTTCCTAGTTTTCTCATTAAACAATCTATCTGTATGTCTATCTCTCTATGTTTATTTATCTAAGTCTGTTTATATATCTATCTATTTATCTATCTCAGTCTGTTCATATCTATCTATCTATCTATCTATCTATCTATCTATCTATCTATCTATCTATCTATCTATGTGTTTATGCATATATTTAAGTGTCTGTCTATCGATTCTACCCTTTAAACTCTCTACACTGTCTATTTATATCACTCTTTCCTACTTTGCTAACAAATTAATATATCTCTCAATCTATACCCATCACTTCACATCTATCTATCTATCTATCTATCTATCTATCTATCTATCTATCTATCTATCTATCTATCTATCTATCTATGTTTATTTATCTACCCTTTAATCTCTCTAGACTCTCTATTTATATCTCTCCTTCCTAGTTTGCTCATTAAACAATCTATCTGTATGTCTATATATCTATGTTTATTTATCAGTCTGTTTATATATCTATCTATTTATCTACCTCAGGCTGTTCATATCTATCTATCTACCTCAGGCTGTTCATATCTATCTATCTATCTATCTATCTATCTATCTATCTCTCTATCTATCTATCTATCTATCTATCTATGTGTTTATGCATATATTTAAGTGTCTGTCTATGGATTCTACCCTTTAAAGTCTCTACAATCTCTATTTATATCACTCTTTCCTACTTTGCTATCAAATTAATATATCTCTCGATCAATCTCGATCATTTCACATATATCTATCTATCTATCTATCTATCTATCTATCTATCTATCTATCTATCTATCTTATCTATCTATCTGTTTATGCGTATATTTAAGTGTGTGTCTATCGATTCTATCCTGTAATCCCTCTACACTCTCTCTATATATTTTACATTCCTAGTTTGCTACCTAATCTATCTATCTATCTATCTATCTATCTATCTATCTATCTATCTATGTTTATTTATCTACCCTTTAATCTCTCTAGACTCTCTATTTATATCTCTCCTTCCTAGTTTGCTTATTAAACAATCTATCTGTATGTCTATCTATCTATGTTTATTTATCTAAGTCTGTTTATATATCTATCTATGTTTATTTATCTAAGTCTGTTTATCTATCTATCTATTTATCTACCTCAGTCTGTTCATATCTATCTATCTATCTATCTATCTATCTATCTATCTATCTATGTATCTATGCATATATTTACGTGTCTTTCGATTCTACCCGTTTGTCTGTCGATTCTACCCTTTAATCTCTCTATACTGTCTATTTATGTCTCTCGTTCCTACTTTGCCAACTAATTAATATATCTCTCAATCTATCTCCATCATTTCATTTCTATCTATCTATCTATCTATCTATCTATCTATCTATCTATATTTTAAAGTCAGTCTGTCTATCTATTCTACCCTTTATTCTCTCTTCAACATCTATTTATACCTCTCGTTCCTAGTTTGCTAACTAATATATTTCTCAATCTATCACCATCATTTCATATCTATCTATCTATCTATCTATCTATCTATCTATCTATCTATCTATCTATCTATCTATCTATCTGTTCATGTATATATTGATGTGTCTGTCTATCGATTCTATCCTTTAATCTCTCTAGACTCTCTATGTATATCTCTCGTTCCTAGTTTGCTAACTAAACAATCTCTCTGTCTGTCTATCTATCTATGTTTATTTATCTGTTTATATATCTATTTATTTATCTACCACAGTCTGTTCATATCTATCTATCTATCTATCTATCTATCTATCTATCTATCTATCTATCTATCTATCTATCTGTCTGTTTATGCATATATTTAAGTGTCTGTCTATCGCTTCTACCCTTTAATCTCTCTACACTGTCTATTTATATCTCTCGTTTCCGCTTTGCTAACTAATTAATGTATCTCTCAGTCTATCACCATCATTTTACATCTATCTATCTATCTATCTATCTATCTATCTATCTATGTCAATCATTTTAATATACTCACTATTCGACTGTATACCAGTCTATTAATGGCTCTCTCACTTTGCCTGTCTGTCTGTCTATCTGTCTGCTTCTCTCTCTCTCTCTCTCTCTCTCTCTATATATATATATATATATATATATATATATAACATGATATATCTACCTAGATAGATGTACTAAGTTATGTGTTAGAAAGGTTATGTTTGTTGGTGCAACTTTAATTTGACGTCATTGAACTGCCCAGAAAAGTTGTTTTCTGACATTTGGGAAGTAAGTGCGAATGTCGGCTATAATGTGAATTATCGATGTTTGAACAGGAGATAATAAAGGATGTCAGACGAATGAGACGTTGCATTTCTTAAATTGTGAGGACGATTGGCATTTCTCAATCGACGGTGCCGCGTGTGTACCAGCTATATCTGTTAGAAACTTACTACATATTGAGAATAGCCTAGTGGCTAACCATGAGTCTTTAAAAATGTAACCAGCGGCGTAATTTTATAACTGTACGCGGTAACAGATAAGAGAACCTGCCTCAAATCCCCACTCACATTCAATGTAGGTGGTTCCAATGGATTTGACCCCGGGTCAGTTTAGAGATCATTAGCTTCCAGTAGGGTGGTTCTGATAATATCAAAACATCGAGTCGAAACGTTCAAAGTTTTCTTACGATCTCCGAGAGCAAAACGGTGTCGTGTTGGTCGGCGTTCACAGACAAAAGATGGGAAGACATCGGGGCTCGATGTGCTATCGCTGCAGACAATGTGTTATATACCAATCGCGTTTGGTATATATTACTGCTGCTGAGCCACAATCACCACGACATCAACGATTAATACGAACAAGTGTATATAAAAATATATTAGACTAGCAGTATAGCCCAGCGTTGCTCGGGTGTAATGAAAGCTTATAAACTAATCCATGGTCCTGGAGCTCAGACTCTTTGGACGTTGGCACGAAAGACTAAAAAGCAATAGTTGTTTCCGGTTAAAGCGAAACCGTACACTGAATGAAAAAATAATGGATGTAAGTCAAATTTTGATTTTCTGCTATCACGTGAAAAACGGAAAGGTCGCGGGGACGGTGAGAAGATTATCGAATCCCAGCTCTCAACCGAATGATGCCCTGATATCAAGAATACACAGTGCATTTGATGTGCCGATATTCACTTAGCCCTGCAGTTCAAATCAGTTCTTTCGGCTGGCCGTACTCTTCATCAACAGGTTATCCGATGATTCACCTTCAAGGGTGTTATGTGCTAACATAAAAACGTGCGGTTTAAAGACGTGCACGAGAGGCAAGAAGATCGACAGCCACTCAGAGGCGTAACACTATATATTGGCGGAAGTGAGGGTAACTGTCGGCATCACCGGCTAAAAAGTCTTGCTGTGTACAAAACGCAAACGAAGCCCTGAAACCTACCACAATAAGGTAACAGAGACAACCAAGTCCAAGCGAAAAATCCAGTAATTTTGAACGAAAATACCGCGCTCGAACGGACTCTGGTACTAAACGAAGCTAAGCTCAACAAACACTTACACACACACACACACACACACACACAGGTGCTCGCATGTGTCTTTGTGTACGTATGCATTAAAATTCAGATAGAGTAAATATTGTAACAATAAAATATGAATAAAGACAGAAAGAAAACTTATCTTAGACGACGTGTTTTGTCCTTTCAGGCATCTGTCTTGATAAAATCCGTCTGAGGACAAAGCTCATCGGTGAGTATAAGTTTTCCTTTTTTCTTTATTCATATCTATATGTTATTTTAATTCTATTTCACCCCATGCAAGGCATAAAAGCCACTAAGAAACAAGGGATTACTAGGTGAGGAAGAATGAAAAAGAGAAACATTCGAGCAGAAACAAAACGAGTAATCAGGATTAATCAAGATAACGACTGAAATTGCATTTAAATTTTTAGAGATTAAATTTTGACGTGAAGTATATAGTTCTAGATTCTAGAAGCGCGAGAAAAGAATCCGATAGCATAGAATTTACGGTTAGATTTAGTCAGCTCAGCTGTAAATTTCTGAGATCTCGACGCTAGTCGAGTTTTCTTCTTCTTCTATGTGCTCTGTCCTTTCAGGTCGTAGGCGATCATAGGTTTCCACGCGTCCCTATCCCTGGTAGCTTTTAGCACGTTTTCTCCTGCTATAGCAGGCAACCCTCGTTCCGTTATCCACCTGCTCTGGCCCTTCAAATATGTTATCCGCTGCTTTCCTCTGTCCCTTTTTCCCTCTATCTGGCCTGTCAGTATCAGGTTCTCCAAGCCTTCCTTCCTCATTGCATGTCCCAGGCACTTCAGTTGTCTCATCCTGATGCTCACTATTAGTTTTCCTTTCGCTGCCATTTTTCCAAAACCTCATCATTGCTCAAATTCTCGGTCCATGATATCCGCAGCATTTCCTCTGCTTCAAGTTTTTTCCTCATCTTCGATGATATTTTCCAGCATTCACTGCAGTATTGAAGAAACGACATCACATAGCAATCTAGCAGTCGCTTCTTAGTTTCTAGTAAAATTTCCCTGTGTCTTAATACTATAATCAACTTCTGGAACGCGTCCTTTACCATGCCAATTCGCCTTCGGATCTCTGTGTCGCACTTTTCATCTCCTGTTAGAACACCTCTTAGGTGTTTAAATTTTTGTCCTTGATAGATTCTACTATCCCCTACCTGTATTTGACATTTTGGGTTGCTCTTTTTGCTGATGACCGTGCATTCATTTTTCTTGCAGTTTACTTGTAGTCCTTTTTTGTCACTCTCCTCAACTACCTCCTGTAGGAGGCCTTGTAGTTTTCTCGAGTACTGATATTAAATTTATAAAGTCTACATTCCCTAGCTTATTCGAACTATTACTATAACCGTATTTATAGAAGAGACATCGAGAGGCAAACATATGGCGGTGGGAAAGTGAGTGAAGCCAAGCCGCCAGATGAGGACCAGTAATATTGTTGATTCTTCTTTGGATCTTATCAAGAGGTTCAATGTAAATAGCAGGGACAACTGACCATATGTAGCAGCAATATTCCAAGCATGAATGTATGGTAGAGTTATAGAGATGTATGTTAGAATCTCGAAAGAAAAAATTGTTTCGTTAGATACTTTCGTATCATCTGACCTAGCAATGTATCAATGTATTCAATATAGTATTTTGATTTCATGTCAGCTGATAAGTAACTTTCATGGAGGTTAGCATCAGCCATACTGATGGAAGACAGAGAGAAGTCTGTCAGATGATTATTGGAAATATGTTTAGTTTAGAGGCATTTAAAATTAACAAGCCATCTTTTGTGCCACTTAAGAACAGACAATCGTTTTGGACATCGGCTGCCATTCTGACCTTATCAAACTAATCTGACTGGCTATCTAGGAAAAATATCGATCAGAATCCGACAAGATGATAAGATAAAGAACAAATAGAAAGCGAGTATCAGTCTAACATGTGTCACTTTTTTTTAAAAGCTCCGTTAGAGATACGACAAAAAAAAAGAAAAAGAAAGAAATCCTGGTATTTTTATTTAGTATTCTTTGATTTTCATTGGTCAGTCAAGTTTTAGTTTCATTTGCTGGTTTCCCAATTCAATTATATATATATATTCGTCATCCAGATACAAGCCCGTTTCGCTTTATCACAGCTCATCAGTATATATATATATATATATATATATATATATGTGTGTGTGTGTGTGTGTGTGTGTGTGTGAAATGTAGATGTATATAAATATAAATATATATATATATATATATATATAATTATGCAATTTGTTATATATATCATTTATATATTATATATGAGTGGGACTTATTTGAAATCGCTCAATATCAGTGATAGAGCTGACATATTCAGTTAGTGTTATGGTGAAGCACACCTATTCTTCAGATAATGGACTCTCCCTCCTATAGTAATAAGAGTTAACAGGAAGTTAACTCGAGAAGTTCTTGGAAAGTTCATAGGAGTTCTTAGAAGTTCTAGAGAGTTCTTAAGAGTCCCATTTGAGTTCAATAGAGCTGCTAGGCAGTTGATAATAATTGGCAGTTAGCCGAATAGTAAGGAGTCAGCATACAGTGGAAGATTACAAAGTTACTAACATTTACGGTGCGTTAAGTCGATTAGCAACCGACACAGCACGATTATAAATTTCAGTGCGAAAACTACTCCACAACAATTAGATAAATGTGAGTTTGTGACCCTCTTGCAATCGTCAGACGGTCGCAAGAGCGTGAAATCCAGGGTCACAAACTCAAATCTATCTAACTGAATATATATATCGCCACAAACAATGCAGTTTGCTGCAACTGGGGTGCAGAAGGTTACATAGGAGGAAAGTTATGGGAAAGAGTAACAGGTTATAGGGAGTGTCAGTGAGTGAGTAAGAGAAGGAAGAGAATACTGATGAAAGTAGAATGGATGGAGAAAGTACCATGAGAGAGAGAAAAAAAAGTTAGTGAGATAGGCGATGACTATTGACTTTACATTTAAATTCTGGAGATTGTAGCTGTCGGTGAAGCAAGTAAACGAAAGGGAATCTCACAGGCGGGAAGTGCGAGAATAGAAGCTGCTGGAATAGAATTTGCGTTTATATTTTATTGATTTCACAGTAAAAGAGTTGGATATAGTTGCTAGAAAAGGAAATATTGGAAATTGCTTCATCCGATCAAGAACTCCTTTACTGAAAATCTAATGTTTGGTCATTTATTTACATGATACGATTTATTTACATGATACGATTTATTTACATGATACGATTGATAAATTCTCGTCTAAATTAAACAAAAAGTAGAATAATACTGTTATCCCATCGTTTTTCGGGATCTCCTTTAACTCTTCTTGCCGGTTTGCTTGTTTTCTTTGCTGAATACTACCATGATCATTGTTTTCAGTTGATCTTTGTTGATACAAGGGTTTTTGGTCTCTTGTTCACCTACAAACCACACATAAAGTACGTATATTTTGGCAGCATCTTTCATTTAAAACAAGTTTTGTTAAACGATAGAGACAACATAGTCTTATATATTTTCTTTTGAATTTTTTCATATTTTTTATTAGGCTTTTTATTTCTGAATTATATTTGTATAAAAATTGTCCAAAGGTTGTCCTAGTACTGACGAACGTCATCGTTCATCATCAAGGATATATTACAGTTTAAAATCAAACATTGCGTTGTAGCAGGAAAAGTGTTACAGCATTTTAAAAGAAAATAAATAGACGCAGTAATAATGTAAACAACATGCGCCCGTGAAGATATGTGCTCACGTAGATGTGTGAATTATATGGAATTCTTGGTTGTTAAAGATTTTAAATGTCGTAAAAATACGGTAGAAAATTTGAACTTTGAAGGAACTAATTATGTAAATTATCAAATTACTCAGAGGCAAAGAATTATTTACCTTAATTATAAACCTTTGAATTTAAACATTTTTCATAACGTTTTATTATTTTATTTCAGAAATAAAAAGCCTAATTAGAAAATATGAAAAACTTCAAAAGAAAATATCTAAGACTATGTTGTCTCTATCATTTAACACAACTGTTTAAAAACCACACATAATAATATTTTCAAATTTTCCATCAGGGGAGCTATGTGGCCAGATGAAAAAGATGATATGGTTGCAGAAATTATCTGACAGGCAGGACTGGTTGATCCTGCTTGTGTGATATGGTGTAGATTCCTGTTATCAGACATAGGCTCTTTCAGCAGACAAACTCTTGAAACAGGGGAACACTATCTCTCCAAGGCACTTAATATAAACCTCCATGTTGAGTCTAAGCATTTATTCAATAACTTCTGGAGTTTTTTCTCATCAGGACAATCAAAGTTAGTTTTCCGAGCTGTCATACGTTTGTAATCACCATGAGATACATCCAAATATTTCCGAATCCTCTGAACTCTTCTCAGATTGGCACCCAAATACACTAAAATATTCGTATTGGAGCTTATTGCACAAATGCCAATCAGTCCAGCACGCCGTTTATAAATTTCTAGATGAGTTAACTGTATCACGGTTGAATTTTTTTATGAGATGATCCCCAACTGACTCAACAAAACAGAGCAGTCGTCAAAGTTAAAAACAAATAACACAGATGCACGAAATTAAAATGGCGATAATTTACCTATCACGACTTACGCACAGACACCGCCCCAGACTTTATATATATATATATATATATATATATATATATATATATATACAGTGTTTCATGAATGTTATATGTTGGAAATTATTTTCACGTTTCACATCCACATATCTTGAGATGAGGACGCACTGTGGCGTGAAACTGACCATCAACATGCAGTGTTGATTTCCATATCCTATATCATATGGAGTGCCTAAATCTAATAAGTTCTGTCATATACCTAGCTTGGCATATATATATATATATATATATATATATATATATATATATATATATATATATATTCCATTTTTAAACGAGTTATTTCGCTACCAAGGTTTCTACCATGAGTGGTGTCTTCAGGCGATTTTTCATAACTGATTTTACTGTTTATCGTTTTTTTTTAGGAAAGCTCTTGTAACTGTTTTATTTGAACGTTCAGGTGGCATGGATTTTATGAACGTGCAATTTTTAAATTAAAACCCATTATGGCGTTTTCATGAAAACGTTCAAACAAAACACAGTTACATCAGCGTTTTTTTTAAACAACGGTAAACGGTAAAATCAGTTATTAAAAATCGCCTGAAGACACCATTTATGGTAGAAACATGGGTAACAAAATAACACTTTTAAAAATGGAAAATATTCAAAAGTTCTACAATATAATTGTATCGAACACTTTTAATACAAATGTGTACTGGTCTAACCCATTATGAACAAAGATTAAATATTAAACAATATATATATATATATATATATATATATATATATATATATATATATAGCCCCCAATGGCGGCTGCTAATAAAACAGTGCTCAATGTAACACAAGAGTTATTAGATATATGTTAATAAATATGCATTTTTCTCGTAATGCAAAGTTTCTGAGAATTATGTAATCAATCATCAGTCTCTATTAAGATTGCACCTAAAGATTCATGTCGTATTATCGGTGAGGAAATAATCTATATTTAATAATAATATATAAATCTCTCTCTCTCTCTATATATATATATATATATATTAAAATATTTTAATCCAAACGAAAAAGTAGGAAGGTAAATCCCAAAACCTGGTCCTAATTAATATTAAATTTTAATATTAAAAAATGATATAGGCGGAGAGTTCAATGTAGTTAATTTTTTTTAATTTTTTAATTTTTTTTAATTTTTATTTTCATTTTGAAATATGTACTGTTGCTGATGAAATGTGAAATCTCTCTTAGGGATTTCATGTTGAAATGATCATTCAACAATTTTGAATATTGAAAATTTATTTTATATATATATATATATATATATATATATATATATATATATATATATTTAGTGTGTGCGTGTGTGTGTGTGTGTTTGTATGTATGTGTGTGTGCTTTCGCGTGTGTCATTTATCCAGTAATTTTTATTATCTCAAGAATAGGTTGCGCAGCCTTGATGTAAATTTTGGAATTAAAGACTTACTGCGCACACTCGTAAAGACCCTTTTATTTGCAGTTGCTCTGTTGGAAGTGAGATGACATTGTAATAGCTAATATATTGCGTAACCATTAAATTCACCTCGAATATGCATCAACTTTTGCTATGAACTTGGACATTTTGCGGAAACTATTCAAATGTTTACGAAGGCTTACAATAATTATTCAATGGGCGTCACTTCAAACTTGACTTCGAATCCATTTAATGTGATTCAGTTTATGAAAGGCTTTCAATTGGCATAACACGCGTTGAACACTTGCCGCCTGAAATTAATGAACGATCTGTAATTGATGAGAAAGTGATCAGCAGAATTGTCTGGAATGTATCCGGCCACATTGAATATCTCGATTATTGAGATTGTTGAGAATGCAAATAACTGTATCAACAGAATCTGTTTAATGAATACACAAGGTTTGGTTCACTCGTATGCTTTTACTGACTACCACAAAACCTGGGACGCCGTTGAAAGGAATATTCCCGATCGTAGACGAGATTAAGACGAACACAACGCTGATGGAGATCCCGAAAGAGAATTTCGCTTACATTTTTTGAGATTTGTAAGGATGATGCGGTTGTTTGAAGTTTCCTACAAAGTATACTAATGAGGGAAACAGCGATATATCTCTAGATTGGCTACTTTATCTTTAAAACTAAAAATATTGAATAATTACAAATAGTGTCAAAGCTGTTATACATAGACTCATACACACACACACAAACATACATATACATACTAAATTGTTCACATGTGAACAAATGATCATTTATATAACGACTTATTGGTCCTGGGTATGACTATAAACTGCATCCGGCAGCAAGGCCTCTGATTGAGAGGTTGTGAGGTGCATGGAACCACCTCTTAATTGCTGTTGTTCACAAGTTCACTCTGTCCAGAAATGATAGCACCTGTTAGGTTCCAAGCTATGGGCAAATAATTAACACCCAAACTGACGTCAAAAGACTATGGAAGTATAAAAATAGACTTTTTATAGGAATATATACATAGAAATAGTCTTTTATAGAAAAATATATATTTTTGAAAGAAAAAATAATTCTCAGCAAAGCACTTTTGAATAGAAGACTAGAAGACATTTTCAGTTTTCTAAAATAAAGAAAGAAAATAAAACAAAATTTTCATTAAAATCTGACTGAATCAACATTCTCACAATAACCAAAGATTAAACAAAACAACAAAAAAACATTAAAACCCCACCTTTTTGGCATTATATAACCCACAGAAGTTGATATGCCATTAAACAAAACTCAAAAACTCAATAAAGATTTAGTAGCAATTAAATGGATATAGTTATTTAAACATTGTCATCGTCATCTGCTGAGTTCCCTTTCATTTATTATAATGAGAAAGAAGCACTATAGTCGTTGGTCCAAGACAGGTTGGTTTATTGTCTTTCGAAACTGTTCATCTACGAGTATTTTCACGCAGAGCTGTCCGTGTGGGTCGAAAGAGAATAGTCAGAAAAAGAAAGCACACATTCTGTGGCCGAAAATCTGTTACTGATGAAAGTAGAATCAGTAACCTAGTTGAAGTTGATAGAAAAACAACAGCTTAAAAAACTGCACTTTGCAATGGAGAATTGCAGCCGAACGTCTCTGAAATCTCTTGAATCACAATAAGGATCACAATAAAGACTGGGGAAATGTTTCTTGAACTGGAGAGTCATTATATCTGTTACTGCATTCGGATGGTTGGGCAAAAAGTTAGCGTAAACTACATAACAACATGAATCCATCCTGCTTTGTTGATTAGTTATTTTTTTGTTTAACGGTATATCAGCCTCTACAGCTTATTTAATGCCAAAACTATTTTGTACACAATTATGTTTAGGATGAACTTAAGTCACTAGTGACCCCGTCACAAGAATTTACTCCTGCAACCAGACTGGCAACAAGGTCCCACCCATTTACAGTTAGATCAACCAAATGCAGCCGACAATTCTACTCCATCAACTTTTCTTTATCGCACTTCCCGCCTGAGGAACCCCCTTCCATATACTTGCTTTCCTGACGGCTACAACCTCCAGGAATTTAAATGCAATGTCAATTCCCATCTTTTGTCCACTTGACTCCAGTCATTTCTACATCACTCGGTATATTTTGTTTTTTTCTTTTCTCTCTACCTTCGCAACTGTCTTCACACCTGTCTTCCCATCCTTCTCTTGCCCTTTCTCTGACACACCCTGTAACTGGTTCTCTTTTCTTTTCACTCTCCTCCTGACTAAACTATTACTCTTATGTAGCTCCCTGCGCATCAGTGGCGGTACCGCTTTGCTTGGGGCTAAACGATTACAAAAAGGTGACAGTAATAATTTTTTGATAAAAGTATTACTAATTAGTCCATATATGGTAAAGAAAAGGTGTATTCACACCTTTACCAAGGGTATTTGCGCGTTACTGAATATAACGAACCCAATTGGATTTGAAACTGGGCTCTATGATTAGCAATTCTGAGTCATTATCCATTACACCATCCTCATAGCTAAATATTTCAGCACTTGCTATTCCTAAGCAGTCACCCATCAAAGTATTGATCAGGCTCGGCATTGCTTAACTTCGGTGATGATACACGAACCGGTGTTTCAACGTGATGTAGTCGTACGCCCCAGATTTGTTTCAATGGTTCACATTGGTGATGTAATAATAAAGGGATTACTTTCTTGATATACACTGAGAGCATTTGTAGAAATAAAAGGTCATTTAAATGCCACAACCTGATTCGATATTTTGGCTAACGACGTGACTCAGCCTCTGAATACGCCGCATATGTATATATGTTAGTCATTTCCACAATAGGACCACACGTTGTGTTACGAACCAAAAATAATGACGAATTGGTTCATTGGACACTGAACTTAATTCTCAGTGTTAAAGTGTCCGCGAGAGTTTAAAGATCGCAATCACATAGCACACATTTGGAGTCTGGTGAAACGGAGATTCGAATTCGTGATATGCAGTCAACCAATCGAGAACTTCAGGATATCATTCCGAAAGTATTAACCAAAGTTGTTGTCTGTCTGGAAGATAGAAAAAGACTTCATTAAAAACTTTCTCTTGCAATTTTCTAGCCAGTGTTTTGGTCTACAAAGAAAATATAATGTATTGTGGCGTTTGACATTATTTGTCATATTTCGATAGGATCTTTTTTGCCCGTCATTTAGGTCTGATACAAGTAGTCTGTCGTTCTAAGACGTCGTGCAGTTTTCAGAATAATTTAAAACATCTCATATTCAAGAGAAGGCTGTATGGTTGAACCCAATGCTACAAAAATGTATTGAATTTGTATTCTAATTGTCCTTCAAAGATTGAGCTCGCTGTTTTGAGCAATGGCCTAGACTTTAGCATTCCTTTTACCTCTATTGATAGGGAAGATATTTTTTCAGAGTTCGAGTTTTTCAGTATTATATGCTCAACTCTCTACGCTTCGACCTGTGGCCATCGATAAATCTTGTGACTTTCGAGCCAAATTGAATGATTTGGCTCATTCTTATTCCAGTTTTGTTTCTTTCTTTGAATCAAAATGGAGATGTGAACACCAGCGGATCATTAGATCCCTTAAGAATCAACTATTCTTTGGTTATTACGAAACCGGATAAGGGATCTGGTGTTCTCCTTATGGACTGGCGAGACTTCATTAATAAGATTTTAATTATACTTAATGATCCTTCCAAGTTTCAAAGTTTTCGTTCTATTGACAATCATGATTATACTCTGACTTCTGAAAGGTCATTTCAAAATGGATACATGCGGTGTTATTTCCTTTGAAATGGCTGAGGAATTAAGACCGTCTAGCGCTATTCGTCCCCGTCTTTATGGATTACCCAAGATTCATAAGGAGAGTGTCCTGTTCAGACCCGTACTCTCTATGGTTGGGTTTTCTCAGCATAAAGCTGCAAAGTGGCGTGCTATAATGTTGCAGCCAGTTTTGCAGCATTATTAGTTCTTTCTGTCTTAACGATTCCTTTTCCTTTTCCCAATTTATTCGGACCTGCGATGTCACTGATAGATTTATGTGTACTTTTGACATCTTCAGCCTCTTCACTTGTGTTTCTTAGTCGGAGACTATCGATATGTGTAGTGATTTGCTATATCGTAGTAATTTGACTTCCCCGGCTATACCTGAAGGTGTTTTCGTTGAACTCATGAAATTTGCCACTATGATTTTAGTTTTGATAATATTATGTATCGTCAGATCGATGGTATAGCGATGGCTTCCCCTTTGGGCCCTATCTTGGCGAACATTTATCTGGGATTTTCATGAGGATAGCCTACTTTTAGATTCTTACCGGCCCACAGTTTACTTCTGTTATGTGGATGATACATTTTGTGTTTTAACAGTGAATCACAAGCTGAACAATTTTTCTCCCTGCTCAGTGGTATTCATTCTGCCCTTAAATTTACTTTAGATATAGGGGTCAATTGTTCATTGTCCTTCTTAGATGTTCTGGTTCATAGAACATCTTCCGCTTTATTACTTTAGTTTAAAGGAATTCTACCTTAACGGGTCTCTAAACTGTTGGGGATCACCTCTTTTTGGATACAAGAATGGACTCGCCTGATGTTTACGTATTATCCTGCCCATACACAGAACAATAGTAGTAGTAGAAATGGTAAAGAGTCGTGGTACAGCTTTACAGTCGTTTAGTTGGTCAGTAAGTTGGTGCATAGTTAGTTGAATTTGTTTTGGATATAGACTCATTACCTGGACATACGTTTTCACTACAAGGCTGTATATATTGATTCTACGAATAATATTCCTAGTATTCCTGTCTTGACTAACCCGTGTTCCAGTTTGTATATGTTTGTTCAATATAACGTTCATTTTCTCTCTCCATATCTGCTGTTGTTATTTATTATTTTGTGTGGTTTCTCTACCAGGATCCACAACATAAACTCAATCGGGTTCTTTTTGTTTTAAACAACAAAAGAATCTGATTAGAACTTTGACCCACACAGCGCTAATAATTTATTCAGATGATAACTTTAAAGATGAAAGTAGTTGTTTAACTAGTATCTTTGTGAATACTAGTTATCCGTCGGACATTGTTCAATCGGTTATTCGGGATAAGATTGATGAGTTCAATAAAATTAAACCTGAAGCGGTTAGCAAATGTCTGGTCTATCTCCGAGTACCATGGTTGGGTACGGTTAGTGAGTTCATCGCCTAACGTATTTTATCGTTCACGTGAGTGTTATTATGCAGTTCGTGTCGTTATTAAAACTAGGTCTGTCCTTTCATCGATGGGATACAAATCCTATACCATACAACAATTAGCTAAAACACAAAAAGTAAAATTGTACACCCACAAAAATGGATCAGATTGACTGAAAACATTTTGAAAAAAAAACAGATAAAGGCACAAGATTCACTATCAAGTGTGAAATTTAACTTTGACAAATAGGAAAAGGATTGATCCCATACTGAAAAAAAGGACGAAACTGGACAGATGTTAAATTTATTTTCCAACCAATGAAAGGAAGCGATTTGAAAAACTGAGAGAAATGTTAACAATCTAGTGTGAAAAAATGAATCGGTATAAAGGAAGAGAGAAAGAAGTTGAATCAGTCAGTCAGAGATGACAGGCTAAAATATAACAAAGAAAATTCAAGCATGAACAGGACATATAAACATCGTGTCACACATTCGTTCTCCTTCTTCACTCAGACTAACTTCTTTTACCTCTTCTTCTCCTTCCTCAACAGTCCCGGAGTCAACCAATAAGAAGACAACGACGACGACGACAACATCAAAATACTTCAACGGACTCCTAAATAATAACTTTCGATAAATACAATTTTCTTTATTGCTTCACCTTCCTTTACATTTTCTCGTCGGCCATAAAAAAGGAAAGGAACGCAGACTTTATTATATTCTCTTTGATCAATTAACTCTTACAAATTACTTAACTACATACATTTTCTATTTGAACATTTTCTTGTTAAGAATTTGTTATTCTTTTTAGGTAATAAAAATTTTCTTTAACATACAAAACTAAATATTTCATTCTTACACATTCCAACATCCAAACACTGAATTTTCTGATATTTTAAATTGTAGAGATTTCGGTTGTGTTTGGCATAAGGCTAATTTGATAAGCATCACCTAGGCCCTTACACATTTACGCGTAAAAATGTTTTACTCCATACCATATTAATTCTCTTATATTTTATTGTAAATGTAGTTGTAGATTCGGATACATAGCTAGAACGTTGCAGCGTCTGGATTTTAGGATTAAACAGCATGTGCCTGCTAAAATACACAATAAAAATCTTTCGTCTGGTGATACCATTTGAAATACATACGGGTTTTTCATTGCAGATCATTTGATAAATAGTCCGAGTTCTGCTGCGAACTGGTATTTTGTTTTGACCAGAGCACACCCGTTGTTTCATCTGAAGGTATTGGAGACGTTTTTTATCAGGTCTAGACGACCCTCTCTTTGTAAGCAAAGGGACTGTTTGGTTGGGCTTGCAGTGATGGGTCTCTAGCATCTTGAGATGTAATAAATTTTATTTTTTCCTTTCCGTTCATTCATGTCATCCATAGATTTTCTTTTCATAATTGTTTACTCGTTTAGAGGTCTGAAGAGAGGGGAAGAAACCGGTCGATTGGTGTTTCGTTTTAAAAGTTATCATGTCCTATTTTAGTAAAACTTTTCTTGTCTTTAACGCCATAATATATATATATATATATATATATATATATATATATATATGTGTGTGTGTATGTGTGTGTGTGTGTGTGTTTGTGTGTGTGTGCCTTTTGACCAGCATTTAATTCTATTTTACATTTCCGCCATTTCTGTTTAGCCACCTTACCTTGAGAAGATTGTTTTGAAAGTAAAATAGCATGGCGACAACTGATAAATTCAAATGAAATCTCTTTTGCACACGTGTTATTAAAAATTACCATAACGATGATAACATTGAAAGTAACGGTGCTTTCAACGATGCATTTTAACTGAACACCAAAAAGCTACTTAAAGAACTAAAAAAACCATTATTATAAAAATGCATAAATTTAATGTAACATGCTTAAATGGATATATATATATATATATATATATATATATATATATATATATATATATATATTATCAAAGAAGTCATATCTCAATCAACATAGTGTCTGTGTGAATCTTTAAGAAGTTTGTTAAAGTGAAACATGTGAGATTAAAGACACTTTTTCCTACCTGTTACTTATTCTCTCTTTCTCTCTCTCTTTCTCTCTCTCTCTCTCTCTCTCTCTCTCTATATATATATATATATATATATATATATATATATCAAAGTATAGTGTAGGTATGGATGAAATAAAATTCCGTTTCTCTAAAAAACAGTATCTTAAAAATGTGCTCAAAACAAAATCGAGTTAAATCTCAGAAACCCTACTGACAATGGCAACAGCAAGGGAAGATCTAGAAAACTAATCTGGTTTACCCACCTCCCTACAATATGATGATTAAAACTAAATTGAGACAAAAATTCTTAAACCTAATCAGCAAAGACTTTCCCAAATCTAATCCTCTTAGCAAAATATTTAATAATAATACACTCAAGTTAAGCTATAGTTGCACGGATAATCTAGAAAAAAATAAATAAAAAACATAACAACAAAGTACTCAACAAGTCTTATGATACAAAAACACGGGAAATTACTATACTCAAATAGATCGCACCAAGGACAAAGGAAATAATAACAGCCGATGTAATTAGCGAAATCGTAATGATTGCCCTTTGCATAACAATTGTCTAGTTAGCTCCATAGTTTATCTTTGTACCGTCTCCACAATTGACAATCCTTATTCTATAATAGTTTATATCGGCCATACTAAAAACCCGTTAAAAACTCGCCGGTATTAGCACACATTGTCATTCAACAATATTTCTCATAGATACAGCACTTCATTATCCTATTTGTCTATATTTCTGAAGTAGTATTTACAGTATTTACATTATTAGGACTATTGTTCTCATCTTTGTTGCCATTTGTACGACATTTAATAATAGATCATTCTATTTGTCTATATTTCTGAGATGAGGTAATATTTACAGTATTTACATTATTCGGACTATTGTTCTCATCTTTGTTGCCATTTGTATGACGATTAAAATAGGTCATTCTTATTTTGAGATGAGGTAGCATTTACAGTATTTACATAATTAGGACTCTTGTCCTCATCTTTGTTGTTATTTGTACAGCGTTTAATAATAAATTATTCTATTTGTCTATATTTCTGAGATGGGGTAGTATTTACAGTATTTACATTACTTGGACTATTGTCCTCATCTTTGTCGCCATTTGTATGACATTTCTTAATAGATCATTCTATTTGTCTATATTTCTGAGATGATGTAATATGTACCGTATTTACATTATTCGGAATATTGTCCTCATCTTCGTTGCCATTTGTACGACATTTCGGTCGTTGTACGTTCCGGCCTTCTTCAGGTGCTAGAAATTTCGTACCAAGCCCATTATTACAATCACTGGTGTATATCATTCTTATTCCTTGCGTAGTAATGTCTCGATATATACAACGTTGATATAGACGTTGGTTAGTGACTTGCCCCAAAGAGTTGTGAGTTCAATACCAGGCTACAACAGTAGTGAACAAGTGATTTGCAGGGTTAGAATGAGATAACTTATGACTTCTAATCGAGACATTACTACGCAAGGAATGAGAATAATATACCCCAGTGAATTTAATAAAGGGATCGGTTCGAAATTCCTAACACCTAAAGAAGGCCGGAGTGTACAGCGGCCAAAACATCGTGCAAATGGCAACAAAGATGAAGACAATGATCCGAATAATGTAAATTCTATTCAATATATTCATATTCAATATATTCAACTATTTTAGATATTCTACAATTTCGTGGATATTACGTATTTCGCAGATCTTTTTTAGTTTAGCTTCTCGTCAGACCCAAAAGATAGAACAGTTAATATTCAAAATAATCCCGAAATGAATTACACACAGACACTCACGTAACCATATCGATAATAGACATTTGTAACGGTAATCTACGAAAGCATTTTCTCGATCATTCAAAAACACCAAAGAGAGAAAGAAAAAGAAAAATATAGAAAATAGATAAACGGAAAGAAGACAAAGAAAAAGAGAAAGAAAAAGAAAAGGAAAGAAAAGGAGAACGAAGAGTATAAAGAAAAAGGAATTTAAAGCTAATGTCTTAGATCGACACCAGCGTCTATTGCAATTCATTTGCTTTCTTAGAAAAAACATGACATGTAAATTTAACATTAAAATTTAGTTTTAAATATAATGGGATATATCTACGGTACAAAATAAATTGTACCTCATACTTTTTAATGCAAATTAATACATACATATATATATATATATATATATATATATATATATATATATATATATATTGGGGGATATATTAGCTTGTAGTAATGATCAACACACATATTTCTGTCGTTATCTCTTGAAAAATGACCTGCTTAACACTTCTTTACTTTTTGTAGCAATTATCAACTCATATTTCTTGATGGCAAAACAAAATAGTTTTTTAATCTATGAAACCTTTAGCAATTAAAATGGCTTGCTTACCCCATCTGAAGCTCACACTCACTCAAATAATTTTTCACCTTTTTTAAGGATTTTGCTTTTATCTAAAACTCTGATAATATGGTTTACCCTGAATGATTATTGACAGTTTACATATCGATGGAGAGTTATGGAATGTGACTTTCCAGTGTATGGAATTGGCACCGTATAGAAATAAGACGATAATGGCCAAAGTAATAAGATACTTTTGAAAGGTCATATCACAAAAGAAATACGAGAAACGATAGGAGGCAGTTTGCAAGGTAACATGAAGGCCTCATTATGACGATGAACAAACACAATATAAAATGCCATAGGCAATTTCACAATCAACAGGGCTTGCAATGAGGCACACCGAAAACGAACGGGAAGACTTTCAGAAAAGAGAGGGAAAAATAAAAGGTATTTCTTATCAATTCTCTGTGGCGTCTCCACGGTCGGCGTGTTTATGAAACTATAATTGGTATGAGTTCACTTGTTAATTACAATTTTAAAACTAGTCGGGCACAAGGTTAAAGTAGGCAAGAACAGTGTGAATACTGAAATAATATTCTAGCCAGAAAAAATAGAAATGTCAGTCAGTTAAGTGCCATACGTGATACACGCTTAGGCGATCATGTCTCGAAAGAGACTAAGCAGATGAATATTAATAGGTTGCCATTATTTTTGCGGTAGACTGGTTGCCACCTAAGGTTATAGAACCTAATCTTTTCTCTTATTTCACCCATAATTGGAGGGAAGAAAAGGATTAATATCTTTCCTAAGTGTTTTTGCGAGTAAGTGATCTCTTTCTTGTTTTTCCATTTCTGTGGAATTCCTTCACTCTCATCTTTGTTGCAATTTGAACGATGTTTCGACCGTGTTATGCTTCGGCCTTCTTCAGGTGCAAAGAATTCTGAAACAAACCCTTCAAAAGTTTCGGTTCGAAATTCCTAGAACCTGAAGAAGGAGGAGGGTACAACGGCTGAAACGTCGTACAAGTGGCAACAAAGATGAAAATAGTCCGAATAATTTAAATAGTGTAAATATTACCTAATCTCAAAAATATAAACAAACTCTACGTATTCCTTAGTCAGTTATTACGGACATGTTCGGAAAGACAAAGGTTAACACTAGACTTGAGCAGGTTAATATTCTAAGCAAAGAATGTAGGGAATTTAATTGGAATTCGAACTCGGCTTTCCGGTTTCTCGTTTGGAGTCGTTATTCACTGCACCACAACGCACATCTATCAGTCAGTTAAGTGTTCTTAATTCAAAAAGCAGCCTGGAGTGGGTTAGGCTCCGTCAGGCTGTCGTCTCCGACGAAACACCACTTCTACTTCAGCTGCAGTATTTGTGGTGCTCCTACCAAGTCCCAGGATATCTAGATCTGGATCTGGATTTCTCTCTGAAGTATGTATTGAATGAAGACATATGTTAAAATTCAAGAGCACGACAGACGCCTGAAGAAAACCGGTCGTGAAAACGACCGAAGTGTTTTGAGTATATCAATGATGTTGTGTATATAAGCCAAATGGAATAAAGAGCCATGAATCTGAAGAATATGCATGTCGTAACCTTCATTTTAAACAATGAACTCAAGCAGATGAAACTGTCAAGAAATAGACAGTTTAGTTTTCTTTACAAGTAGATCTAGCAAGGTAGCCTTTTCATTATACAGCGATCTATACCTTATTCTGTACTGATGATTACTGGTCAATTGTATATTCTTCGTTAGGTGTGAAAGAAGGTATAATTAGTGTTTAATATATTTTATATTTAATCAGATAATTATAGACTGTCTAAAAGTATTCTGTCTGTGTCATAAAACTGTATTCAGATCACGTTCAACCAAATGGGTTTAGTTTTGACAGAATTATTGTACTTGAAATTTAGACGAATTAAAATTGTTCTCTTGATATAGAGACATTATATGCGATACTAATTGGTACTCAAATTACGATTTCGAAAACTAAGAAATACAAATGAAATAGAAGTTTCTTTTATGTTTTTGAACGGACCTAATGAACCTCGTTAGAAATTATCCATGTCCCGACGCATTTCACAGTAACGTTTGAAATAACGTTATCAGAAATGATTCTGAAATGGAGCCTGAAATGCAAATAAATTAATGTGTTATTGTTTAAATGTCGGCAACAAACTCTTACCATCTAAATTCGTACGTGAATTAAATGATAAAAAAAGACATTATTTTATATCTTGTTTTTTATACTTCTCAAGCCCGTTAAGAAATATATTGGCGAAAATAGAAGAGGCTTTCGTCATTTCTTCGTTTCTTGTCGGTAGTGCAATAGCGATGAAAACTTTATTCGGCATAGAGTAAATTACAGAAATAATAAATGAAATTTATAATAGTGGAATAATACCATACGATCTATGCAAGTCGATTTTCATAGCACTGCTGAACAAGCCAAGTGCAAACGAGTGCGAACTACACAGAACTATCAGCTTAATGAGTCACATTACAAAACTGATTGTCAGAATCCTGATGAATAGAGCGATAAGCAGAATCAAGTCAGTCATAGGACAGGAACAGTGCGGGTTCGTCAAAGACACTGGAACAAGAAATGCCATATTTATGATGAGGATGCTCTCCGAAAGGGCAATACAAATGAAGAAGGACATATACCTATGTTTTATTGATTATGCAATGCCATTCGACAAAACACGCCACAAAGAAATGATGGAGATGCTCAGCAATCTCGACATTTTTGGGAAAGGCATCAGAGTAATCAACAATCCCTACTAGCAGCACACTGCCTGCATACGGACAGGTGACGATATCAACAGATTTAGAAAGATAGAAAGGGGCGTAAGACAAGGATGTATCTTTTCACCGGATCTGTTCAACTTGTACAGCGAGAATGTTTTGAGGACCCTAGATGCTACGCCAGGATTCGTTATCGGAGGCCATAATTTGAACAACATAAGGTGTGCAGATGATACAGTGCTGCTAGTAGACACCGAAGGAAAACTACAATACCTCCTACAGAAGGTAGCTGAAGAGAGTGACAAAAAAGGACTACAAATAAACTGTAAGAAAACTGAATGCATGGTCATCAGCAAAAGAACAGCCAAAAATGCCAAACACAGGTGGGGGGATAGTAGAATTAAGCAAGTACAAAAATTTAAATATCCAGAAAGTGTTCTAACAGGAGATGGAAAGTGCGACTCAGAGATCCGAAGGCGAATTGGCATGGCAAAGAACGCGTTCCAGAAACTGCGTAAAGTACTAAGACACAGGAAAATTTCCCTAGAAACAAAGAAGAGAGTGATGGATTGCTATGCGATGTCAGTTCTTCACTACGGCAGTGAATGCTGGACAATATCATCAAAGATAAGGAAAAAATTGAAGCAGCCGAAATGTGGTTTTACAGAAGGATGTTGCGGATATCATGGACCGAACAAGTGAGCAATGTTGAGGTTTTGGAAAGAATGGAAACGAAAAGGAAATTAATACTGAGCATCAGGAAGAGACAATTGAAGTTCCTGGGATATGCAATGAGGAAGGAGGGCTTGGAGAACCTGATACTAACAGGCCAGATAGAGGGAAAAACTGACAGGGGAAAGCAACGGATAACATATTTGAAGGACCTAATTAGGTGGATGATGGAACGAGGGTTGCATGATATAACAGGAGAAAGCGTGCTAAGAGCCATCAGGGATAGGGAGACGTGGAAAGCCATGATCGCCTACGTCCTGAAAGGACAGGGCACATAGAAGAAGAAGAACGTGTTAACACAACACTCAATAAAACTCGTTAGAAATAATGAAACAAAGATAAAACTGTAGAAAAGTTTTCAAATCAGTTAGGATTTTCCAGATATACGAGCACTGCAGTTTCGTGCTGAAACCTGAACAATTTTTTCTTACGGAAATGTGTGTCATTCGGTAGGATTCGAACCTGCGACCCCTATCCATATAGGGGAAGCCACTAGTTGATCTGGTGCGTCCTAGACCTCTCAACCACGAATGACCAACAGTCTTAACGAAGTCAAATCATGTCTATATAACATAATTTCCGATTCATCCTAATAACCAAATCTGCTCTGAAATGTATCGTAATGTCAGCAAATGTAAACATGTTACGTAAATTAACGAAGATTAACGAAACTGCCCTTAACAAAAATGTTCTTCGAAACAGAAATTCATCGTAAACAATCAGGCCGGTAGAAATAAATATATAATACTGTTTGATTATTAATAGAATATCTACTTAAATACGAGTATTGATAAAAAATAATGTTTAAACAAATCATTTCAAATATATATATATATATATATATATATATATATATATATATATATCAACACGAAAGGAAAGAAAAACACGGGCTTTATTAAGGTATAAAAAACAAAAAAGTGATCAATATAAAAATCAAAATTGAATATGTAGAGCAAAAGTGTTAAGCTACCCGTGCTTCTGTTGTGGAAGGAAAAATTCTTCCATTTGTCTGAGAAGAATTACTAACAAAACAAAAATCATTTACAATTGCATGGTGAACATGTCGCAAAGACGCACAACAGTAAAATAAGTAAGAACCCAACTGCATAAATCAAACCCACGTGTAACTTCAGAGCAAAGAACTAATGTCACTTAAAAGTTCTCTCATCGGCGGGATGTGGCTACCCTCTGTCTTTTCTATAACTATTTTCATGGCTTCTGCTTTAACTAACTTAGGTCACTGGCGCCCTCTCCACAAGAATTTACTAGGACAACCAGACTGGCAACAAGGTCCCACCCTTTTACAGTTAGATCAATCAAATGCAGGCGACAGTTCTACTCCGTTAGCTTCCTTTATTGCGCTGCCTACGTGTGGAATATACTTGTTTTCCTGGCGGCTACAACCTCCAAGAATTTAATTGTAAAGTCAATTCCCATCTATTATCCATTTAACTCCAGCCCTCTCTAAATCACCCCTTGTATCTTGTTCTATTCTTTCTCGCTACCTTTTCAACTGTCTTCACTTCTGTGTTCACATCCTTCACTTGACCTTTATCTTTCAACAGCTGTAGTTGGTTCGTCTTTCTCTTCTCTCTCCTCCTGCCTAAAACCTAAACTCTCTTATGTAGCCCCATACACGTCAGTAGCAGAACCGCCTTGCTCGGGTAGAAATGCTTTACGTATCCGAAACCTTCCTAGTGAATGTTCTTGCTATAGTTAATGAAAAAAGTACCAAAAAGGATATAATGCATGCTATGAATTTTAATTTCGGTTCCTTATTGCGAGTCAATCTAAATAATCGACAGACAAGTTATAACTACTCGTACAATTCATGTGCTAAATTTAAGCAAACTTTAAAAATCTAAACTTATTTATAAATGAAATTGTGTGTGTGTGTGTCCGTTACCTATAGACTCCGAAACGGCTGAACCGATTTTCTTGAAAATTTACACAGTTGTACTATAAGCGTCTGCGAGTGTTCTTAGCTAGGTTTTGTGTCGAGGTACCCCCGATAAATATCGAAAGTCGAAAAAATCGGGTTATAGAATGAGTAGTCCGATTTTAATCAAATTTGATACATTCATAGACAAAGACTAAGAAACGATATTCAGAAATTTCAAGGTTGCGGTTCTTACAATAATGCAGAAAATCGATAATTTATATATATAAAAGGCAAGATGTTTGTGTGTGTGTCTGTTTATCTGCCTGTATGTCTTTTTTTTGCAGTCCTTTTATTTTAGTTTTTGCTTCGGGTTTGACTTTAAGTAGATATAATTGTAGTTCTTAGTCTCAGCCATGATACCATTTACTCAGAGGACTTATTTAACCTTCAAAATTCAGTTTAGGTTGAAAAGAATTATTTGATATCGATACAAGGAAATCAAAATTTGACTTACATACATTCATTTTTCATTTTTCAGTCTACGGTTTCGCTTTAACTGGAAACAAGTATTGCTTTTTAGTCTTTCGTGCCAACGTCCAAAGAGTCAGAGCTCCAGGACCATGGATTAGTTTTAAAGCTTTCATTACACCTGAGCAACGCTAATTTTCATATATTACTGGGAGTATATGAAAGCATAAAAATCGAGAGTAATTAAATTTAAACTGATATACTCTTAGTTTGTATAAATGCAATATCTGAGTAATTATCTACATCTGGATTTTACAATCTTGAGATTCACCCTATGTAGCCTCTGCCCTATAAGAGGGCGTCATGATACCTCTATTGAGAAAAGTTACATTTTTTTTATTCACTGCAATGTCATAGTTTGAGAATTGAGGTTATTGACAATTAGTTCGATAAAGAATTCAATGAATTTTAACCAGCGGCGACGTGTCGAACTGTAACTCTAATGACAATATCGACATCAAATGTAGTATATTTGATACTGTATAGCGATGTGTGGCGTCTGCTCTATTCCAAGTTTTTATTAAATTTCCTTTTTACACTGTGTTGGTTGATATCCTTTTTCTATCACATCAATATATTTGTCAGCTGCATTAATTTTCAGAATGAAAGTCCCACTACTCTCCTAGAACCTGACCTCCTCATCACGGCATTACGGCTCGAAGCAAGGTAGGCAAGCAGGCTTGGTCGATTTCACTTATCTCATGAAGAACTGTTTTAATATAATCCATAGATTTATAACAGTTCTGTATACTCTATGTATATTTTTCTTTTGTTTTATTTCTAAATTCACCGATGTTGCTTCTTTTGAATGTTCACAATTTCTTCTTTGCAATTTATTTAGCGCCTGTTTCATTCACTATGTCTCTTCTATACTTCTTTGATTGCTTTCTTGTTTTTTGTTCCATTTATGTTGAATTCCTACGCACTAAACTTTGTTACCCATTGTATTTCGTTTCGGCCGTTGTACGCTCCGGCTTTCTTCAGGTGAAAGTTACTCAGAAAGGAACCCTTTAAAGAAGACATCATAACGATGCCTTCATGAAACTTCGAAGTCGACATGACTCTGCTCAGTTAAGGGAAAACTTCTCTACATAAGTCTTATTAATGCCTTATATCGATATCATGCACACTGCGGCAAAAACCGTAAACCGCTCCAAAAACAACAATCTTATTTTTATTTTTGTTTTTTTTTACTCATATCCCCTCGATGTGCAGGGGGCTACATAAGAGTAAAAGCACTAGATAGAAGAGAGTGAAGAATGAGCAAGAGAAAGGAGGGAGCACAGGTGTGATGACAGTTGCAGAGGTGGAGAGAAAGGAGAGGATATACAGGGTGGTGAGGAAAGAACTAGGGTCAAGCGGTTAGGAGATCAGTATTGACCTTGCATTTGAATTCCTGGAGGTTGTAGCCGTCATGAAAGCAAGAATAAGGAAGCGAGTTCCACAGGCGGGAAGTGAGAGAAAAGAAGCTGCAGGAGTGGAATTGTCGTCTGTTATCACTAAAAATTATCACAACTCGACACTATATATATATATATATATATATATATATATATATATAAGTTAGTTAAATCAGTTAAGTGTCATACGTGATACATGCTTTTGTTAACCTGTTTCTTTCAATCTATGACTGACTAGGCAGAATAAATTCCCACAGTAGACTAGTTGCCAAGAAAGACTATGAAACCCAATCTGTTCAACTAGTTCACCCATAACTGGAGCGAAAATAGAAGAATTCATACTTTTTCAGAGGATATTTTCGCGTTAGAAAATGTAATGAACTCGAACGGAATTCGAGCTCAAGTTCTCATTTAAGCATTAATTCTAATGAATATTTCTTTTTCTTAAAATTTTGTTCAGTTTTCATGATTTATTTTTCTCCCTTTCTTTCTTCTTCTCTTTATTTATTTTTCATTCTTTCTATATCTTCTTGTATTTTTTCTCTTTCTTTTTTTCTTTATTTCTCAATCTTTCTTTCTTTCTTTCTTTCTTTCCTTATTTATTTATTCTTTCTTTCTCTCTTTGTTTCTTTCTCTTTATTCCATTCTTTATTTATATATATATATTTCTTTCTTTCTTTCACTCACTGTTTTACTTGACTTTCTTTTTCGTTCTTCCATATCTGTTTAATTCATATACACACCTTTTATTTCATGCATTCCTTCATTCTTTCATGCGTTTTTCTTATCCTTGAAAGTTCTTTTTGTTTTGTATTATTTTCTATTCGATATACCTTTTCTTTTTTTCTTTCTTTATTTTCTTTTTTGTTGTTCTATTTTGCTTAAATACCACTTTTCCTTTCTAACTGGCATTTAACCCCCTTCTCCTAGATTAAGAACCAGGTAAAATGTTGGCAGGAAACAAGTGGAAAATAACGCATTCTTACAGAAAATTTACTGTAGAGTCTGAAAATGTCGGAAGGGGGGGGAAAGGATGTGACATGGGCGTTAAAAGGGAAAGGTTAGGGTGAAGCTAGTAAAAGAGAAAAGAAATGGGATAAAAGAATAGTGTGCATAACAGAAACAATTTTCTGAAAGAAGATAAAAAAAATCGGTGTAAAAATAAATATATTAGAAAGAGAAAAGATATTAAACTGAGCTAAGTATTGCACAACAACATGGGCTTAAAAAATGGCGAAAAGATTATTCGGCGTGGGTACTCAGTATGATACATGGTTAACAAGGTAGGGCAACTTACAATTAAGCATGCAAGTGTTTATATATATATATATATATATATATATATATATTTATATATTTATATATATATAAGCATGCGGTGTAGATTTAGAAGAATCCAAAGGAGTATCCTGTACATACAATGGTAGGATAACTCTCTAAGAGAGCTCTAAATATATATGTATATAAATACATATAGAACAAATTTAAATTTAAATTATTTTTGCATCTAAATTACGCAAAAATGAAAATATCCCTGACATCACGTTTTAACAGATTCATTTATCAAAATTACAAATATTATTAAAATATTAAAGAGTAAATATTTTTAATAAAATCGCCATTGGCTTCAAACATGGCATTCTAGAATTTCAGAATCCCCTGCATCTCATCTTTACGGTCTCCTTGTTTAAGTTGGTGTATGCTGCTAAATTGTTTGCCTTCATTTCATCTTTTGTCTTACAAGGTGTTCTGTGCATCTTTTACTCAGCTGCAACCTGCACACAGTAAAGGAGGTTACAGTGGGTATTCAAAAATATTTTTCCTTAAAAAAAAAAATGTATTATGGTAATTTTTTTCAAAAATGTATTGTTGGCAATTTTTTCTTCAAAAATGTATATTTTTCTATAAAAGATATATATATATATATATATATATATATATATATATATATTTCTATAAAAGTGTATTTTTATAGTTTCATGATGTTTTGACCCCAGTTTGGGGGTTAACTATTTGGCGATAGCTGGAACTTAACTGTTCCGGGTCAGGGCAGACCTGGGAACAACAGCAATTAAAAGGTGGTTCCATGCTCCTCACAACCACTCAATCAGAAATCAGAGGACTTGCTGCTGGATGCAGTTTACCGTCATGCCCAGGACCTCGTCGAGTAAATGATGAAAACAGTGTTAATACTGATGCGTTATTTAATGAAATAAGAACGATATCACGTCAAAGTAATGTAAATGGATGCCTGGCGGTGAGAAATGAAAAGAAACACCGTATAAGACGAAAACACATGGCAAATTAACATCTTCTATGGGAAAATGAAACAGGGAAAAAGCGATATATATTGTGGCACAAGAAAAACAGAACTTTATTCAAGTACAAACGACTATATTTAAAGATTTATGACGTAGCTCTAGCACGTGGCATACGTTTCCTAGTGAACCTAGTGAGCCAACCCTACCAAGGTTTCACCTAAATGGATCTTCAGGGAAGGTTTGTACTTATTCTGCTCTGCTTACGTATTGAGCGCTTTTTGTTATTGTTTAGTCGGCTCGGGTTTTTTCTTTGGGCTACGTACTGGCTCGGTCCACTTTGGCTGATGTTCATGTGTTTAGCTCTTTCTTTTTTTACAACTATGTTTTCCTTCCGCGTATATACTCGGAGGGTTTTTCGAAACGAGTATAGTGATAAGTTTGTATATTTATATATATATTTTTTTTTCTTTAATCCGAAGTGGAAAAGTAGGAAGGTAAATTTCAAGAACCTGATTCTAATCAATATTAAAAAAAAAATTAATATTAAAAAATGATGCAGGAGGAGAGCTCAATGTATTTAGGATTACAGAGCCAATATAAATTAGAGAAATTTTTTAAAATTCAAAGGTGTCGGATACACATTTCGACATGAGATCTCTAATAGAGATTCCACATCACCCCAGCGACATCACATCGTTTCATTCCAAATGAAGAAAAATCTGGTACAAAGAGGGAGGGGCAAAATAAACAACGGTCAAGAATTGAGAATTCTAATTTCAATTCTGGGTAAAAGCAATACCCGTATTGAGGAGCATGGTGACTTGTGTTAACCTAGGATTTCCGAATACTCTTTAGAATAGTTTCTTGTATGCTGCGTTGGTGGCCTTGATTCAGTTAATGACGTTTTTTCCAGCAGATGAAAATATATATATATATATATATATGTGTGTGTGTGTGTGTGTGTGTGTGTGTGTGTGTGTGTGTGTGTGTGTGTGGTGTATCAAAATATTTCTACAAAATTTTCGGTCGGATTCCTTACACTAAAACAAGCATAAAAGTCTACATATGTCCGCAAATCATTTGTTTTGGACTTATTATGTTCAAAGTTTACGGTAGACGCTGTTAAATGTACGATCCAAGATATAATCCAAAAATGCTTCTAAAAAATCTGGAGTGGGTGGGTGTGTTTTTTCTTGACAATAAAACACGTCAAAATGGCCTTAAAACATATTTCTAAAATGTCTTCATTGTACTTTAACACAAGAACTCATAAATTTTCAAAATGCCCGTCGCTCGTTTCTATCTTTCTCTCTCTCTCTATATATATATATAGTTTAGTAGATTTATGAAAAAAGAATACTGTACCAGCAGATACTAGCAAACTAAAAAAGTAAACGTAAGCTATATATATATATATATATATATATATATATATATATATATAAGAAAATTTAAGGCAGACACATTATTTCATGGAAAATCGGAAATATAGGCCTATTTCTGGCGAACCATCATCAGCTTCCGTCTTTATTTTACAAAGGATTTTACACGAAAAAATGTAAAATCCTTCGTGTAAAATCCTTTGTAAAATCCTTTGTAAAATAAAGACGGAAGCTGATGATGGTTCGCCAGAAATAGGCCTATATTTCCGATTTTCCATGAAATAACGTGTCTGCCTTAATTTTTCTTATATTTGCTCTATATGTATTTATATACATATATATTTAGAGTTCTCTTAGAGAGTTATCCTACCACTGTAAGTTCAGTATACTTCTTTTGGAGTCTTCTATACCAACTGCTTGCTGATATATATATATATATATATATATATATATATATATATATATATATATATATATGCTGGTATTGTATTTTGACATTTTCTTTCCAAAAATACGTTTATTACCATCATTATTAACTACCAGATGAGGCATTGTTCTTTCAATATCGAAACAAAATATACAATTTTGTAGTAGATTGCAGTTTATACATGTTCTAAAGTGTAATAGATATTAATTGCTGTATTGTTATATTGAGCCCTGTTAATGTTTTGAACATTGGAAATATTTTCTTCGTTTCTTATTCATACAACGGAGAATCTGTAATGTGATCGATACCGACTTGGCTGACCGGCTGCAGTCACTCTCTAACCGGCGTGACGTGGCTTCCCTGTGCCTCTTCTATAAATACTTTCACGGCTTCTGCTTCGATGAACTTAGATCACTGGTGCCCCCTAGGTACGAATTTGCACGAGATACAAGATTAGTAACTAGGTCCCACCTTTTTACAGTGAAACCGATAAAATGTAACCGCAATTTCTACTCCAACAGCTTCTTTTCTCGCACTTCTCGCCTGTGGAATTCCCTTCCACATACTTGCTTCCCCGACAGCTACAATCTCCAGGAGTTTAAATGTAAGGTCAATAGACACCTCCTAATACACTAGCTCGCACCCATTCTCGCAAACACTCTTCCTATGTACCTCCTTACACGTCTATCACCCTCCTTCTGACATTTCCTATATCTAATCGCTCTCTCAGCACCTTCTCCTATGTAACCCCCTGCGCTATAGTGGCAGTGGAATGTCTTGCTTGAGGTGAAATGATAAAAACAAAATTATATATATATATATATATATATATATGTGTGTGTGTGTGTGTGTGTGTGTGTGTGTGTGTGTGTGTGTGTGTGTGTTTGTTTGTAGTCAGAGAGAGAGAGAGAGAGAGAAAGAGAGGAATTATTGTGATATTAATGGAGGGACTAGTGTTGATAAATCATGAACACCTGTGCGCCTAAAGATCATTAACTGTTCCCTTATACACTGTCAATAACAAATGTTGGTCCACCTCCCAATATTATTTGAATCCCTGAAAATTAATTGTTTCGTCTAAGTTGATCTTCGGTTCACGGTTCGCTCCAATGCTTTTTTATCTTGCCCTTATTAACGCCGAATGACTCTCGTCCATCCACAACGACCCGAAAAACATTCCATGCACTTGAGCTGATTTCATTGAGGCAGTCATTGGGTATCATTTATTTTTCTTTTCCTGAAGCGCATTTACTGTCAATGTGTGCCTTTAGAAATGAGAGCCTGGATCATGTAAATGACGTCTTCCAGGTCTTTGCAGACTGAGAAAGATTGACTAGTCAAGCATTGTGATTTTTCTCATTCGTTTAATTATGACACACGGAAAGGAATTCAGGGAATGATTTTCGACGAAGATGTTAAACACCAGCACCAAAGTACAATGAATGTGACTGATGAATTCCTTGGCTTTTCACTCTGCGAATTTCTAGTCAGACGTGAGGTAATTTAATTTGTGCAGCTTTGTCTAGAAACAAAGCCCCGATTGTCAGATGTCCAGTGAGGATCGTTGTAACTACATAATAGAAAGGTTTTACGAGATGAGCTTGCGAACTATCGCACTAATTGAAACGCTCTGAGAACCTTTGCTGTTATCTTGAATATTTGAGGATACAGCACAACTAAATACGCATATCTGTCCAGGGTTCTAAGTTTAACGCGTTTCTGTACACATTTTTGGAGGATACAGGTTTCTAACTTCTCTTTTGAAAAGTGTTGAATTTCCAGTATAAACAATGCTGGAAAATGTATATTTTAAATAAAGTTTTGTAATAAAGACACATTTACATCTGATACAATATGCAACAGAAGAATGTTATGTCAATTTCCTAAATTTAATCAACATTAAATTTGTATTCTGATGTCCGATATATCTACAGGATAACTTAGGATATCAATATCAAATTGTTACATTTTATTTTGTTTTATTGTTAATATATATATATATATATATAAGATGTATGGGTATGTTTCGAAGGCTATCCCAACGTGTTTAGTAAAATAAAAAAAGGTAATGAGTATGTTTGTTATTACCTATTTATTATTCATTAATATTTCGAGATCAAAATCTCATCTTCAGAATGATAGGAAAGCTTGTTTTTACGTCCGTCCGCTTGTGGACCGTACCTTTCAACGAATGAAAGGCACAGTCCACAAGCGGACGTGATTCGTTGAAAGACACGGTCCACGAGCGGACGGACGTAAAAAAAAGCTCTCCTACCATTCCGAAAATGAGATTTTGGTCTCGAACTATTAATGAATAATAAAATAGGTAATACACAATACCTTCTTTACCAGCCTTTTTTTCACTAAACGCGTTGTGACAGCCTTCAAAACCTACCCATACACCTAATATAAACAATGCTCCAAGCAAATTCTAAACTCTTATATAAAAGATTGGCGGACCCGAAGGAGACTACCACCACCTTTAAATTTGTTATCTTTCTCTTTTTTTTTACTTTCTTTAGTGCAATATTATCAATTATACCCTAAACTTTCCGATTGACAAAAAAAAAAAAAAAAATTGGACAAATTTCAATATTTCAACAATTTTAGGGGAGCTCAGTTTTTCATACAACCTTATAGTATATCGATCCTGTGCAATTAACTTTTTTGCTTGCGCATATTCAACTACTAAATCCTTTGCGAAATTTTTGAATAAAGCCATTCTTGGAGTTACCGAGGAAGATGCCATCGTAAGAAAACTTGAAAAAGACAAAAACAAGACCAACAATTCGCCCCCCACAAAAAACAAAAAAACAAAGTGACATCAATGCGAGTGGTTCTAAAGTAGAGGCTCGATTTACTATAACGTTGTATGAGAAAGTGACCTCCTCTAAATTTATTTAAATACTGAAATATTTTCAATTTCTTTTTAATAATCGGAAATTGTATGTAATAACCAATAAGACTGCGCTTAAAAGAGTAAAACAAATGTAAAACAACAAAATTAAAGATGGTGTAGTCTCCTTCAAGTCCTCCATAAGGTTTTGTAACTTCCATTAATCTGTCCATCACATCTTCCAAAATAGCCATACATAGACCGATCGAAACCAAACTTTGGTGAAAAGTGCACACCGATAACGGGGTACAAAATACAGTTGGTTTTTACTAGGGTACGTAAAACCGTGAATAGGGTTTTTATTAAAGTATGTTTCCAAAAATCATTTTAGTCAAATTTCATCAATTGATTTGCAAAATTGAAAAAAAAAACGTAGAGTTTGTTTAAGTTGACAAAAACGTTAGCCATAACTTCAACAATACTAAATACTGTTAAGATTTCAACACACGTCTGCGTATTACCAAAAGTTCAAGTGTGTCAATACACCGCTTTGTATAGAGATTTTCTAAGCGTCGTCAAGATGTGGCATAAGGTCAAAAGAGAAAAGCACCCAGAGAGAATCGAACTCTCTACTCAGAATTCCACATAGTATATATCTCCACATACCGTTGAATCACATGTTCCCTTATGATCACCGAATTTAAACAACGCCAGTACCTAGATGGGTGACCGCTTTGGGAATCCAGGTGGTGCAAGCTTGAACATCTGGGTGGTCAAATGAATAATTTCCCAGACGTATTCGTCAGAGAGGCGTGTTCTATTTTCAATCGGGTTCGTTATATCCACTTACGAGCAAATCCTCTTGGGAAACGTTTGAATCCATCTATTCTCTCCCATCTATGGGTTAATTAGTACAAATGTAAACCATAAATCATAATTATTTCTAAGACGCACAAAAAACTAAATTTATCTGACTTAAAATAATCTGCAAACAGTTGATATGCCGTAGAAAACAAATCAATTAATCTCTCATATAAGAATTTCTACTTATACTATGTAGAATAAGTACAAACAGTGAAGAAAAACAAAACTATTAGGACCTTGAATAAGTTATTGCAATTTTCCAACAGATGGTGTTTCAAGAACTGCGTGCGTCTAGTTTCAGATATGGAAGTACTATGAGCAAACCTGAAATTCAGTAGATGTCATTCCACCGAAGTGTAAACAACTTCATTTTTCATAGCGTTAAATATGTCGAATTTCGTGTATTTGAGGGGAATTTTACTTCGCTACTTTATTTAAAAGATATTTGTAGCTGAAGCACAATAAATTCTTATTGAGACTTACGGCGACCATGCTCTGTCGGAAACAATATGCAGAGATTGAATTAGACTCTTCAAAAATAATGATTTGATGTTTAAGGTAAAGAACGTTCTGGCTCACCGAAAAAGCTCATAGACGAAGAATTGAAGAAATTAATTCGTGTAGATTCATGTCAGATGCAAGCTGAACTTGTAGAAACATTAGGAGTTGATCATACAACAGTTATGAGACGTTTAATAGCATTAATATTTATTCGAAAGCAAGGACAGTGGGTGCCGTACGAATTGAAGCCGAGAGACGTCGAATGGCGTCTTGTCATTGAATATCTGCTTCAACGAGAGAAAATAATTTTTTTGCATCGTATCTGGATTGCTACGTGCTGTCCGTCCTTCAATATGGCAGTGAATGCTGGACAATACCATCAAAGATGAAGGAAAAACTTGAAACAACTGAAATGTGGTTCTACAGAAGGATCGAGCATGTGAGCAATGATGAGGTCTTAGAAATGATGGAAACGAAAACGAAATTAACACTGAGCATCAGGAAGAGACAATTCAAGAGCCAACAACCGACCACGGTTTCGCCTAACGGTTCGGCAGGGAAATTGGCTGTTGTGGGCTCTTGCTTAGATTTTCTGTCTGTCTGTAGATATATATATATATATATATATATATATATATATATATATATGAACTTATGTATAAATGGAACTTTGTCTGTGTATGTGTGTCTGTGTGTGTGTATCCGTTACCTATAGACTCCGAAACGGCTGAACCGATTTTCTTGAAAATTTACACAATTATATAAGCGTCTGCGAATGTTCTTAGCTAGGTTTTGTGTCGAGGTAACCCGGATAATTATCAAAAAATCGAGTTATAGAAGGAGTGGTCCGATTTGGATCAAATTTGATACACTCATAGACAAAGACATAGGAAACGATATTCAGAAGCTTCAAGGTTGCAGTTCTTACAATAGTGCAGAAAATCGATAATATATATATATATGTATAAATCGATACCAGGAAATCAAAATTTGACTTACATCCATCCATTTTTCTCTCAGTCTACGCATTCGCTTTAAATGGAAACGTTTTAGTCTTTTGTGACTACGTTTAAAGAGTCTGTCTCCAGAACCATGGATTAGTTTGAAAGCTTTCATTACACCTGAGCAAGGCCGGGCTTTACTGCTAGTATATATATATATATATATATATATATATATATATATATATATATATATATATGAAAAGATAACAAACCCGTAAACGTAAAAATGTAGCTCAATGGATATTAGCCAGAGCAATATGGAATACTGAGTTGAAAACTCAACACATAATTAAACGGCTATAAAACCAGAATTTATTTCGGTGGTTGGGAAAATGACATACTGCTTAATCAAACCTAAAAAATCAGATTTTTCATTTAACTCAGAATACTCAAAAAGAAAAAAAAACATTGCACAGAGAGATGATAAGGTCATGTGAAGGGTACAGGTGTTTACAGTTATACATTACGTCAACAATACTGTCACAAAATTAAGAACACATAAACCAAATCACACATACGAACAGAAATGTCTAAAAGGAAAAATATATACTAACATAATTGTTTGGACAATTGTTTGAACTAATCCAGTCATTCCTATCTAACCGCACATTGAAAGTGGAATTAAACGGACATGCCTCCCAGAGCTACCATACAAACGCGAGTGTCCCTCAAGGCTCTATCTGTCCTACGCTCTTTCTGATCTACATTAATGATCTCCCCGATACCATAATATCCCAAGTATGTATGTACGCCGATGACACCACAGTTTACTCTCGCCTCGATCAAAAATCTGGTGAGGACGACAAAGCTAACCTTGCAGCCGAGCTTGGAAAGGACCTCCAATCCGTAGTGGACTGGGGTAAGAAATGGCTCGTAAATTTTAATACTTCTAAAACGAAGCTACTATCAATTGACCATCATAGACAGCTGCACCTACCTCCCATTAGCATGGACCAGGCTTGCCTCCCAGAGAGTAAAACACTACGCCTCCTTGGTCTCACACTTTCAGCGGATCGAATCCATTGCTAAATCCGCTGCTATGAAAGTCGGTTCTCTGTGCAGGACCCAGAGGTTTTTTCCGTCTGAATCTATCCTGCACATTTATAAATCTACCATTCACCCGTGCATTGAATACTGTAGCCATATCTGGTCGGGTGCCCCTGCTATTCTCCTTGGGATTCTCGACAAGGTACAGCGGAGCGTCTGTAATGTGATCGATACTGACTTGGCAGACCGCCTGCAGTCTCTCTCTCACCGGCGCGACGTGGCTTCCCTGTGTCTCTTCTATAAATACTTTCATGGCTTCTGCTCCGATGAACTTAGATCACTGGTGCCCCCTAGGTTCGAATTTGCACGAGATAATAGATTAGCAACTAGATCCCACCCTTTTACAGTGAAACCGATAAAATGCAACCGCAACTTCTACTCCAACAGTTTCTTTTCCTCTACTTTCCGACTGTGGAATTCCCTTCCACATGACTGCTTCCCCGACGGCTTCAATCTCCAGGAGTTTAATTTTGTAGACAGATTCCAAGACACTCATTAATCAACCATTTTAACTACCCACACCATTTTCTTCAAACTTCAAACGGACAATTCACAAGACTTGTTCCCTTATCACCAACCCCCGCCAACATTCCACACACAACTCAAAAATATAAGAGGCTTTCCATTCCTGTCAACACCACCTGATGAGACATTGTAATTTCAATGTGGAAACAAATGTACGATTTGTAGTGGATATATATATATATATATATATACCAAAAATTTGTACATTTCTAAAATATAATTTAGAATATATATATATATATATATATATATATATATATATTAGCAGATAAGATAGTAAGTTTTATGATCTTGCGACTAGTCTTTATCCTTTGGATTTCTTAGAGGAGCAGAGTAGATTAAATTTTACCTATTACCTTAAATACAAACATACCTATTACCTATTACCTTAAATACACCATTAAGTCTTACCTCCTACATTAAATTCTACCTATTACGCACCCATTAACTACTTACCTATAACCTTAAATACTAACATTAAATTTTACCTCTTATATTAAGTTTCACCTATTAAACACCACAAACTGTGATCTAATTTAAAATTTAAAGTTTAATAAGAAAAACTTCAGGTTAAATATACAAAATTACATTATTTATAAAAACTATGCTTAAATACAACAATATTTTATAGTTGTACAAACAAGCGGTAAGTCCAATAAATCCCCCACCCTTTACACCTCCCTACTCTAACATCCCACACACAACTCACCAAATATAAGAAAAGAGGCTTTCCATTCTTGTCCACATCACCTGAAGAGACATTGTAGATTCAATGTCGAAACAAATGTACGATTTGTAGTGGATATATATATATAATGTACATGTTCTAAAATATAATTTAGAATAAATATTCTCAGCTCTATATTTTTTATATATCGAGCACTGTTTTAAATTAAGGTTTTGGACGTTGTAAAGTTTTTTTTTTATTCGTTCCTTATTCACTCGGATATATATATATATATATATATATATAAACAACGAAACAATAGCAAATGGTAATCGACAAATCAAACAAAGGATATGATTTCAAAAAGATTTGGATGTCTATTTTAAGATAAAATTATTTAAATTTGCAGATCAGTAAAGCCTCAAATTAACTTCTAATTTAATGCTTAAAAATATATTCCTCTAATCCTCTATATTCCTCTAAATATGTAAGTCTGTAAAATGAGATCTGTAAATTTACAAGAAAGGTAAAGATACGCAGCATACAATTTTATTTCCTATTCGTCATAGTCTTAGTTGAAGCTTTATTTAAATTCCTTTTTTTTTAATCATATCACCCCAAGCGAGGCAGTCCACTGTCACTATAGCGCAGGGGGTTACATAGAGCGATTGGCTTTAGGAAATGTCAGAGTGAGGGTGATAGACGAGTTAGGAGATACGTAGGGAGAATGTTGGAGGGAATGGGTGCGAGTTAGTGTGATAAGATGTGTCTATTGACCTTACATTTAAACTCCTGGAGGTTGTAGCCGTCGGAGAAGCAATCATGCAGAAGGGAATTCCACAGGTGGGAAGTGCAAATAATAATAGTGTCAAATAATAGGACAGATTAGGTTCTTTAGCCTTGGCTGGCAACCAGTCTACCACAGAAAGTAATGGCAACCTACTGCGGGATAATTTTCCGCCCAGTCAGTCATTTCTCTTTCGAGACATGATCGCCCAAACGTGTATCACGTATGGCACCTAACTGACTGACATATTCTTAAAGAATTTTGATGCTGTATAATTGAGTAATGAATAACAAAGATTTACTTCTTTATGAGAATATACAAGGGGGACAATCAGCAAGTTTATCTTCATACCCTGCCTGGTGGCAAACGCTGCTGGTGGCGGTCCCGCGATAGCCACCGAAACCGTGACATCACCCCTGGTCGGCAGCTGATGAAGACAGGGTATTGCACATGCTAACACACTGTATGTTACAAAATGCATTTTTATTGTTCTTCTAGAAATAGTATAGTAAGTTGAGAAGAAAATTGATATTTTATAAAAAATTAGTAGGGGGTATGTTTATAGGAATATATATATATATATATGTGTGTGTGTGTGTGTGTGTGTGTGTGTGTGTGTGTGTGTGTGTATTTTTTCCTACTGCTTATTCAACATAAAACCCAAAAGCCATGGTAGTGGGTTGCTAAATGCGGTTGTTTTTATGGGCGTAAGAGGTGGTAGAAATGCAGTTCATGGGAATATCTAGGATAGATGAATGCTGACTATAGACTCGAGGAGGTTATGGTGAATGGGGAAGCTCGGGAGTGTGTTCCGTAAAGTAAAGTTTTTTGAGAATCACAATGTCCGAATGGAACTTCCTTCTTACTGTCGGAATTTTTTTTTTTAATCATATCACCCCGAGTAAGGCGGTAACGCCACTGAAGCACAGGGGGCTACGTAAGAGTGAAAAGAATGAAAAGAGAAAGCCAGAAATCACATCCTAAACATTGAACAAGGGATGAGCTTTTTCCCCTGTTCAATAGACATGGGTGGAGTGTGAACCGGGCGATAGTTTAGTCTATCTACTCCAATTGAAAAAAAAGAAAAAGTGAAAAGTTTGGAAAAGAGAAAGCCGGAAACCGCATCCTAAACAGGGAACAAGGGATGAGCCTCTTAACCTGTTCAATAGACATGGGTGGAGCGTGAATCGGGCGATAGTTTAGTCTATCTACTCCAATTGAAAAAAAAAAGAGAGAAGAGTGAAAAGTTTGGAAATGAGAAAGCCGGAAACCACATCCTAAACAGGGAACAAGGGATGAGCCTCTACACCTGTTTAATAGTGGATGGAGTGTGAACCGGGCGATAATTTAGTCTATCTACTTCAATAATTTGGAGAGAATGTGGGTAATTTGTTTCATGCTTCGTGATATGTTGAGCCTTCGATTTCATGGTCAGAAGGGAAGAAAATATGGAATGTGGTCCGTCAGAAAATTTTCCATGGAAATATCGACAGCGTAGAGAGAAGCTTTGCAAAGATTTATCTTCTGACATGGTGAAAAGGGAAAAGAGTTAATCGTTCATAACGCTACTTCTGGAATCTGTCAAGGCTGAAAAATGAGGATTAGCCAGCTCCAGCCAGTATATATCAACTATACTCAATTATTCGTGACTCTTGTCAAGAGGTTAGGTACTTTCTGGAGTGATAGAAGGAAAATACATATAGAGAACTTTTATTTGCTGATTGTATTTCTGATTATTATCTTAAATTAGATTAAAACTTCTTTACTTATGATATTTTGTACGTTTTATCTTTAACAGTTACGCATCAAGTAAGACTGAAAGTTTTACACAAGTCAACACTTTTGTCTTAATAATCCTCACATTTTTCTTTCTTTTTTTCAGTTTCCAACGTTTTTTTTTTCGTTGCAAATTTTTTTCTTTCTTTTTTCTTTCTTTTTTCTCGTTTCGAGATTCTTTTTTTTTTCTAATGGTCTTTTTTCTTTCTTTTTTTTTCTTTTTTTTTTAATGGTCTTTCTTTCTTTTTTTCTAATGGTCTTTTTTCTTTCTTTCTTTTTTCTAATGGTCTTTTTTCTTTCTTTTTTTTTCTAATGGTCTTTCTTTCTTTCTTTTTTTCTAATGGTTTTTCTTTCTTTCTTTTTTCTAATGGTCTTTCTTTCTTTTGTTTCGTTTCAAAATTCTTTCTTTTCTAATGGCTTTTTTCTTTCTTTTTTCTAATGGTCTTCTTTCTTTCTTTCTTTTTTCTAATGGTCTTTCTTTCTTTTTTCTAATGGTCTTTCTTTCTTTCTTTTTTCTAATGGTCTTTCTTTCTTTCTTTCTTTCTTTTTTCTAATGGTCTTTCTTTCTTTTGTTTCGTTTCAAAATTCTTTCTTTTCTAATGGCTTTTTTCTTTCTTTTTTTCTAATGGTCTTTTTTCTTTCTTTCTTTTTTTCTAATGGTCTTTCTTTCTTTTTTCTAATGGTTTTTATTTCTTTCTTTTTTCTAATGGTCTTTCTTTCTTTCTTTCTTTTTTCTAATGGTCTTTCTTTCTTTTGTTTCGTTTCAAAATTCTTTCTTTTCTAATGGCTTTTTTCTTTCTTTTTTCTATAATGGTCTTTTTTCTTTCTTTCTTTTTTCTAATGGTCTTTCTTTCTTTTTTCTAATGGTTTTTATTTCTTTCTTTTTTCTAATGGTCTTTCTTTCTTTCTTTTTTCTAATGGTCTTTCTTTCTTTTGTTTCGTTTCAAAATTCTTTCTTTTCTAATGGCTTTTTTCTTTCTTTTTTCTAATGGTCTTTTTTTCTTTCTTTCTTTTTTCTAATGGTCTTTCTTTCTTTTTTCTAATGATTTTTATTTCTTTCTTTTTTCTAATGGTCTTTCTTTCTTTCTTTCTTTCTTTTTTCTAATGGTCTTTCTTTCTTTTGTTTCGTTTCAAAATTCTTTCTTTTCTAATGGCTTTTTTCTTTCTTTTTTCTAATGGCTTTTTTCTTTCTTTCTTTTTTCTAATGGTTTTTCTTTTTTCTAATGGTCTTTCTTTCTTTTGTTTCGTTTCCAAATTCTTTTCTAATGGCTTTTCTTTTTTCTTTCTTTTTTCTAATGGTCTTTCTTTCTTTCTTTCTTTCTTTCTTTCTTTTGTCTCATCGCAAGCGTCTTTATTTTTTGTGGTCTTTCTTTATTTGTAAATGAAATTTGACGATTTTGATTTTTAAAGTTATGAACACTTTCATTACAAAAAATTGTGAGCTTTGGCGACACCAAATACAGTTGTGATGTAAAATCAAAATTCTCCCTTTGCCTTTATGTTTATCCTAAAATTCTGTAAACAAACAATCAGGGAAGAATAAAGGCTTCGACTTACTGAGCATATATAATTTCTTGTGACTGCAATGAGTTCGGGAAACTAAACTACATAAGGATATAATGAGACAGGTTTGTTTGTCTGTGACAAAAAGAATTTGGCATCGGTGACCAAAAATATAAAAATGTTTTTTTTTGTCTAACCATCGATGGTAAAAAACGCGTTATGGTTGGGATTTTAAAAGAATCTTGTTTGTATTTTACATATATTTAAAGCATGAATTTCTTTATTGTGTTTAAGTTGGTAGAAACACGCAATTTGAACTGAATGTTATTTCTCTATACCTGTTTCCAATATATTTCGAATGCATTCAATGAAAAAATAAAAAATAAAAACAGTAGTACGTATTTTTCCTCCTAAAATTCAACTCCGTGCACTGAATAATTTTTTTAGTTATGTGACAAATTTATCGATTTCAATAGAGACATTCGAATGTGCCTTGTTAACTTCAGACTCCTTCAAAATTTGCTTGTCGTCAATGTGAACTGATGAAGTCATTTTAAATATCAAATCTACATCAAATTTTAAATTCCTCAACTTCCAAAATTCTTATTCAATAATGGGGAGCGAATGTGAGTCTAAATATTGCAAATTGTTTTTTATCACTTCAGACATTCTTGTTGGCAATTTTCGTTTCTCCCTTTATATTCTCCAGAGGAGCAAAAATATAATCCCCAAAGAATATTTCACATTAGTTTCGAAATTAAATTATAGGCACAGTTGAACATTTCTGAATTCGAATACACACGCATACACATATACACACATCCATTTATGAGTAAGCTTGTGTTTGTATCCAGAACAATAGGTTTAGAAAAGCGTTTCTATCTATCTATTTGTCTATGATACCTATGGAAAGTATTGTAATATAACGGTCTGGCCCACCCAAGAAAGGCTGATACAAGCCGTGTTGTTTCCGGTCGGTGAAAAGTAACGGATGTCACTTTGACCCTATTTCCGGCAGATGCGGAAATAACTCAGAGGCAAACAGACAGGTGACTCTGAGAATTACGTAGGCGTCGCGTGGGCGTCGCGTGATCAAGGCAAGCCGGAAGAAACAAGTCCCGGTTTTGGAAGATATATAAAGACCGCGAAAACACGGATTCACCAGTCTAGGCAGAGAGACGCAGAGAGACAGTCCGGACAGACCAGACCAGAGGAGCAACAGATACGACCCCCCCCGTCAACCCTTAGAGGCGCGCTCTCACTCTCTGTTCACTAGGCTACACGGTTCATCGTCATTAATAAAAATATAACTCATATTTTTATATATATGCGTGTTTGTTGTATATTGATATATAACAGTATCATATTTTTCACTATTCGAAAACGCCGAAATAATATGTAATGTTAATGTATGCAATTGTCTAAGCTTCAAACTGTGAATTGGAGATATCAAAAGCAATCGAGTACGAAAAAAGAACCTTACAATTAAAATAATAAAGAGACAGGTGAAATTTCAACGACTCATAATGAGGAAAGAGCGCTTGGAGAATCTGACACTCGCAGGGAATATTGAAGGCAAGTGAAGTAAATTAAATAAATCAGATGGTAGATCAGGGATTAGGATCAGGGATTAGGAGAGGTAAGAAAAAATTACTGTGAGCTAAAAGACTTGAAGTTGTGGAGAGCAGTAATTTCACAAAATGTCTCAGCATTATTTAATTTAAATAATGTTTTTGTAAATTTACTCTCCTAAAGATCAATGTGTCTATAAAGAACATACGGCATTTGAGTGACTCTCCACTCCGCCTTCAACGCAAGAGCGTCCAATAATTCATCTCCTAAATCTGAACAGGCAAACAACTCTCGCATATGAGCCACGGTGGAGTAATGAAAAAATCGGATAGTGGAGTGTGAATTCTAGTCGAGTCCTTTGCATTCATGCTCTTGTAGATGTTATGAACCCTCTCCCCCAGCTATAGGTACATAGTAGTACATGCCGGTTTATTTGAACGACAACCTGTCTATGCAAAACATATCTCTGAATTCAAGGTCTTGGAAATCTTATGGCTCATTATGTACATCAGTTTTCTGTATTCGGATCTCCCCAAAAATGCAGCATATTTCTACTCATCTTTCACAACTAGAACCAATGAGTTACTCTACCCTTATACGTCGAAAGCGACAAGAACATTTAGTGTTCTTTTAATTATATATATATATATATCGTAATTTTGTTTATAAAACCATTATATTGCTACGCAGATATTTTCATGTTTCAGAACAATACTTTTCTTCTGCAGGTGATGTTTTAAAACAAATAGTGAAAATGATATATCTAAAAAATATGACATAAATTCATGACTATTTATAAAATAAAGGAGTGGTAGTTGGAGGAAGTTAAACAATACTCCTGCAGGTGTGACAACAGGACTCAATCAAAAATGAAAATTAGGTTGAACTATGAAGTTGAAAATGTAGGTCGCGAAAGTGCACAATCTAGCTTAATGTCAAGACATGCCGCTTTTTAATTTTGTCGGGGTAAGATACATACTGGCACCATAAATTATTTAAATAGGTAGACTAATTTTTAACAGTAGGATATTTTTTTTTTAAATTTAATTTTGTATCACTTCAGTTAAAATGGTTGAAATGTTTAGGTTAGAATTAGTATTAAGTAATTCTGGTATACTAAGCTATACGGAAGTTATGAAAATCAAATTGTAATTGTATGGTTCATTTATTTTAGTAAAATGATTTTTAAATAATATTAAAGTATAAATTATAAATGAACAATTGCAATTAAATCAATTTTAGAAAAAAATATTTTCGATGTTTACTTAAAATCGTTAATTCATCCCTATGATTCAGCAGCATGTCATTTTTAGGGAACCTTATAATCTGCAGCTTTTCATTTAAGCATAGAGGGCAGATGTCATAGGTTGATTTACAGGTTCTTATTTTTTCCAGAATTTTCCATTTTATTTTGAAATTTTTTATTTGTATCTTTTAACTGCAAAAAATACACAGAAAGGAATGTTTGATTTCGGTACAAGGCATTTTTAATATTTTTGAATATGAAGCTCTATTTATATTCAGCAATCTTTATAAAAGTAAATGCATGAAAAGTTGGTTTTAATCTATCTGTTCTTTAACTTCCTATATATATATATATATATATATATGTGTGTGTACTATAGTCAGCCGCAGACAGATCCGCTTCGCTGCATCACAGCCCACCAGTACTGCTAGACTCCGATTGCTTGTTAACCCGGGATTGAAACCCGACCAAATTTGCGTTAGTCGGCGACTCCACCTCTGGGCCACGAGCGTTCAGTAGAAGAAGGGAGACTTTTTAGCGTATATATCATTATACACGCCCAATAGCTAGAGTGCCCTAATTCATTATTGAATGAGCGATGCGTATATGCCGGAGTAGCTACTGTTTTCAATAACTACTGTTTTATATAGTATGGTTAAAAACTATGGTTACAAACTGCCGACAGACCGGCTTAACATACTAAATTCCCATCCCACACATCACTTACATATCACATTCCCAAGAATGAATAGTTTCCACCATTTATTTTCATTTCCACTAATCACCAGACGAAGGGCACGTGTACTCTGAAACACGAGAATTTTGTGTAGTGATACTATGCTTTTATAAACCATTGTAACAACTATTACAATCTAAAGCTCTACTCTGTATCGAGCACTCTTTATCAAAGTAAATGCTTGAACAGTGGCTTTACATCTACGTGTTCTATAACTTTCTTACAATATATATATATATATATATATATATGTGTGTGTGTGTGTGTGTGTGTGTGTGTGTGTGTGTGTGTGTGTGTGTGTGTGTGTGTGTGTGTGTGTTGTGTGTATAAATATATGACTTTATGTAAAGATAAGAGAAAGGAAAACGATATTCAACTACGCGTTTCGGTTCCAATAGTAGGCTCTCCAGGACTGGAATGAGTAACAATACCCTTTTCCTTTATTATTTCCTCTTTTGATCTGATGTTATTCTACCGGGTGTCCCTGAAGTTTGGATACATTGACAAAAATGCATATTTTCAAGAAATGAAATTTTCAAGAACAATTTATTCAATTCGAATATTAATTAATAACATCTTCAATATCATTTCTTTCACTTGTAATGCAAATGTTGATGTGCTTTGCAAACATCCATATTTAATCTGTGAAGTAAATCAATATAAACAGATTTTCTATGTGACCAAGTTTTTAGGGATACCCTGTGCTCCATTTTACTAAAACACACACACACACACACACACACACATATATATATATATATATATAGAGAGAGAGAGAGAGAGAGAAAGAGAGAGATATGTTAGATTAAATAAATTGCAAACATTGTGTCTGCTTATTTTTAATAAAATCTGTTCGTACTCACGGATAATCTTTCGCGTATTATAATTGAAAGATGTCAGAAATGGGCTGTAATGTTGACAGATGTTGTAATCATTAATTTCTCAATATACCCAAGTACTTTCAGTCTTCTTCCGAGATCATCTTTTGGGGTGTCAGTTATGTTAACAAAAAATAACCGCAAAACAGTGTTGTTAAAAATTTCTGTAATTTTTTTCTGCTTCAGATATAACGGTTGAAAAATTTCGAGCGTTCATTAGAACGTGCAAATTATCGAAAATGGAATTTTTTAATATGTTGTAATATCATGGTCATGCAGGTGTTAAAGATATAGATAGTTATTCCAGTGTGATAAGCCTATTGTTGGATGCGCAACGTATATATATATATATATATATATATATATATATATATATATATAAGTGTGTGTGTATATATATATACAAATTTTTGGAGGTACAAAATTTGTACACTACCTTAAAAACAAGGAATTTATTAACAGTCTCCAGAGCTCTTTCATCAAACATCTCATCAGGAGAAAATCGGTGGAATCAGAAATTAAACGAAAAAACAGTAACGAAAATGAAGAGCAAAAAAAAAAAGGGCGAACGCTAAATATATATATATATATATATTCAGTACGAGGGTAGGAGAAATCTCGTGTAACTAATTCTCGAGGGACATTTAAAATAAAATATCCCCCAACAAATAAAGAGATTTAACAAAATCCTTCTGCCGGCAAAGAGAATATTATATATAATTTCAAAGTGCAATATGTATTACATTGACAACATGGCGTACATCTGCATTCGCATACCAATAGCCAACCATTATTATTTATATAATTCATAAATTAAAATGAAGTGCTATTCTGCAAAAACGTTGACTACATGATGCAATATGGGGTCTGCGTGTTGTTGGTGTCATTGTTTTGCGTTCTTTTTGTTTTTTGTTTTTGCCACATCAATCCTTGCATCCTCAAATTCGACCAGTTAAATGTCGTCCGTGCGTAGATCATATTTTATTGAACATTTGAATAAAAGACTAATACTAAAAGTAGATCTCATCAAACAAATATCCAATATGTTTCCCCTCGTGCCTTGCCGATCTTCAGGATAGACTCAGCACGGTTTCTTGTCCCTATTAACTTTTGAAAAGAATTTAACCTAAACTTTTTGAATATACAGATTTTGTTGACAGGATTTCTTTGCTAAAATTCTTTGGTACTTGATAAATCCGTCTTAAAATGTCTATTTACAGACATTTTTATATAAAAACATGTATCAAAATTATTCATCATTTTCTTGTCTTAAGGCTTTATCAGGTTGAAACAAGGATCATCAAAGCTAAGCAAACGTTTAATCTGATTGATACCTAGATGGTAACCAGTTCGAAATAACAGGTGTTGTAAGCTTGGATGTGCAGGTAGTGTAATGGATAATGAAGAAATTAGAAATCTGATTTGAATTTCAGCCGTGTACGTTATATTCAACTACTTGCAAACCCCTTTGGAAAGTTAAGAATCCACTTTTTCATTCCTATCTATAGGTTAATTAGTAGGGCTTGTTTCAGTTTTATCGAAAAAAGTACAATCAAGTACAATCAAATAATCAGTCAGTTATGCACGCTTGGGCGATCATGTCTCAAAAGAGACATGACTAACTTGGCAAACGATTTTCCCTAAGTAGTTTACAATTACTTCTGCGGTAGACTGGTGCCAACCAAGGCTATAGAACCCAATCTGTCCTTCTATTTAACCCATAGCTGGAGGGAGAAAGACGTATTAATACCTTTTCCAAGGGTATTTGCAGATAAGTGGATGCAATGAATTCAACTGGAATTAGAACTCGGCTCTCCGATTTCTCGTCCCCAGCCGATAGTCACTGCCCCCACAACGAACATCCTAATCAAACAATATTTGCTTTAAATATTTTGGAAAAGGTTGTTAAATCATACGAGGGTCATTCACTAAACAAGGTGAATTTTTCTAACGTGAATTTTTCTAAGGTGAATTTTTCTAATACAGGTATAAACTTACTTTTTTTATATTTATTTTTCAACGGAGTCTTCCAGTAGTGTCACACACTTTTCCTATCTGTGCACAAGCTTCCGTATTCCCTCAGCGTAAAAATCTTTGGACTGATGTTTCAGCCAATCGCTCACAGCACTTTTGACTTCATCGTCACTTTCAAACTTCTTTAAACAATTTAGCCCACTTGTAGACATTTTTTTGGCTGAAACATGTGGCACCATACACAGATGATATTCTCCAATGAATTTCAACTGGTTTGCACCCTTCAGCAACCAAAAACTTGATAAATGACCTCTGTTTACTCCTGGAGCATGCTTCTTTATCAGCCATCTTTGTTAATCTCCAAAAGTCTTTTCTATTTTTTTATAAAAAAGTGTTTTTATTCAGTCTGCAAAAAAAAAAAAAAATTAAATCCCTTTGAAAAAGAAGCAAAAGGAAAAAATTAAAAAAATAAACTTGTATCTCTATTAGAAGTCCTTAAATCGAAAAATTCACCTTGAATGACCCTTGTACAAAAATCAAATCTTCTGTTTCTTCTCTTTTGTGACGTGTCTCTTTAGGATGTAGACGATCATGTCTCTACACCATTCTTTATTCTTTGTAGCTTTTAATAAGCACAAACTTGAGAGCCGAGAAGTACTGCCTTAACCTGAGTCCAGAACTTGTACCATTAGATTACCACCTTTGCCGAGTTATGGCTCATTTTCTGCGTAGACGGGTTAAACTGCGCATGAGGTTGAAAACGAGTGCATGGAGGCTTTAGCCTTTAAACTAAGCAAATGGTATAAACTTGGAATTGAGCTTCTGGTAGAACAATGATTATTCAGGTGGGTAACGTCATTTTTATGATATTACATTAACTAGTGAGTTCTCTGACTTTGGTAGCATTGGCATAATTTCAAAAAGTGTTCATTGTAATATCCTCCTCTTTGCTCATTTGAATTCTACTTTCTTAGAAAAATTGTTTACTCTTCCTCATTTTTCAATCATGAACAACCTGGTGTAATTCAAAGGTAAATTATATTAACATTTCTCGCATATTAAATCCCCAACACACTATTTGTCCATTTGCTTGAAAAACTATTTTTGCATATTGAATTATTTATAACTAAATGACATTTCTCGGTATTCAGCGCGTTTAGCACATCAAAATCTGATTTTTTTTCATTCGCCGAAGCCTTTTATTTTCCTCAAAAATCTTTTACAAAACCAAGAATAAAAAGCTTTAAATTCTCTTCGCGGCACTGTTGGGAGGAGGGGAGGCTTTCTAGCAAGGTTGAAACTACGGCTTCCTAAACGAGATCTATTAAGAATAAAAAACCTTTGAAATTTAAGGAGTAAAATCGTTTTAAAACGGCCACTGGGGAATTCTTACACATCTGCTGCTGTAAATACGAAATCAATTCTTAAAAGAGAAAGAAATGTAAGATGCGTGTACTATCTATCCATCTTTGTAAATCAGTTCATATCTACCTGTCTATCTATCTATTGGGAGATCTTGCTAAAACGTTGTCTGCCCAACCTATTTCCCGAAATCAAACATTACAGATATTGTGATCACTTCTTGGTTTTGCGGAGAACATTTCAGCCTAATATCTCTCTTTATTTTTTACAATGCATATTAGTTAAAAGAGATACTCAATGTAAAACTAGTCTGTCAGTTATGTATTTGAAGTCTTAGTTAAGTGCTATACGTGAAACACGCTTGGGTGATCATGTCTTGAATGAGACATGACTGACTGGACAGAAGATTATCCCGCAGTAGGTTACCATTGCTTTCTGCAGTAGACTGGTTGCCGACCAAGGCTATAGAACCCAATTTGTCCTGTTATTTAACGCATAACTGGAGGGAAGAGACGGATTAATACCTTTCCCAAGGGTATTTGCGAGTCAGTGAATACAAATACTCTTTGAAGTCTTTCTATGGAAAACAAAAAAAAACATGCAATATATTGCGTGTGATAATTCGATTAAATGAAACCGTTATGTCTTCGTTGTCTTATTGCTATGCATTCGTTGCACTGAATCAACCCATTCAAGGAATATAATGTTACTTGGACGACGTAGTTTTGCAAAATTCCGTAGTTCAGAATATAAAGCTCGCTTTTTTGATCTAGTGAGGGAGCTGGTAAATATCCAGGCATTATCTTCCTCTGCTTTTTGGTGTCAGCATTTATCCTATTTGGACGTGTCCAATTCATATTCTGGGAAGGTTTGTTCATATCCACACCTTCCTCTTTTTAGATATGCACTTTCTTTAATCGATACCTTTTCCGATATGATTCCACTTCACACGTTTTAATCGGACTGCACTTTCGCTTAATCTGGTGTTGTATTGAAATATTCGTTTTAGGAATAGGTACTTTAAAAGTTGTGGTACAGTGGATATCGGCTCGGAAAGAGAAACCGGGGAGCCGAGTTCGAATTCCAGTTGAATCCATTGTATTCACTTACGCGCAAATACCCTTGGGAAAGGTATTAATCCGTCTCTTCCTTCCAGTTATGGGTTAAATAGCAGGACAGATTGGGTTCTATAGCCTTGGTCGGCAACCAGTCTACCGCAGAAAGCAATGGCAACCTACTGCGGGATAATCTTCTGCCCAGTCAGTCATGCCTCTTTCGAGACATGATCGCCTAAGCGTGTATCACGTATGGCACTTAACTGACTGACATTAAAAGTATCGTAAATTGGTTTAGTGGTGAATTAAATTCTACTGCTAGCTTATTCTGTGCATATCTAGACCTCAAATGATTATTTTTAATATATAATCATATCGCTCCAAACAAAGCATTTTATTGCCACTGCTTTGCAGGGGGTTACATAGAAGGAAAGTTATGAGAAATAGTGACAGGTTATAGGCGGTGTACGGAAGTGAGTAAGAGAAGAATGATTGTGGCCATAAAGTGAAGGATCAGTTTATATATTGGTTGTAATGTAGAATTAATCCCACACTTTATATCCACATTATAAGAGTATAGAATTTTTTTAATAATCATATCACCCCAAGCAAGGCATTTTACTGCCACTGTTTTGCAAGGGGTTAAATAGAAGGAAAGTTATGAGAAAGCATGACAGGTTATAGGGGGTGTCAGGAAGTGGATAAGAGAAGGATGAGAATACTGATGAGAATGGAGTGGATGGAGAAAGCAGCATGAGAGACAGGATGGAGGTTAGTGAGACAGGAGATGTCTATTGACTTTACATTTAAATTCTTGGAGATTGTAGCTGTCGGGGAAGCGAGTAAACGGAAGGGAATTTCTTTTTTATAATCATATCGCTTCAAGCAACGCATTTTACTGCCACTGTTTTGCAGGGGGTTACATAGGAGGAAAGTTATGAGAAAGAGTGAGATGATACAGTGGGTGTCAGGAAGTGGATAAGAGAAGGATGAGAATACTGATGAGAGTGGAGTGGAGGAAGAAAGGAGCAGAGAGAGTGTGGATGTAAGTTAGTGAGATAGGAAATGACTATTGACTTTACATTTAAATTCTTGGAGATTATAACTGTCGCGAAAACAATTAAATGGAAGGGAATTCCACAGACGGGAAGTGCGAGAAAAGAAGCTGATGGAGTAGAATTTGCATTTACTATTTATTGGTTTACAAGTTATGTCTTTTATGTAAGCGACAGTACCGTCTGGTCCAATATTTTTATCCCGAAGAGTAATCATTTCAACTTTTAGAGTCTTTTATGTGTATTAATAGTCAAAAACATCAGAAATTCCTGATCCATTTTAATTTAAAGATATACTTCAGGCAGGTGAAATTGCGAAAAACATTTGCCATCATTTAATTTGGCAAATATATTCTCTGGAGTTGGTAGGATATATACATATTTTTAAATCATTTCACCCCAAGTAAGGCAGTTTTACTGCCACTGGTGTGCAGGAGGTTACATAGGTGGAAAGTGATGAGAAAGAGAGACAGGTTATAACGGATGTCAGGAAAGAGGGGAGAGAAGGGTGAGAATACTGGTGTGATGAGAGTGGAGTGGACGGAGAAAAGAGCATGAGAGAGAGGATGCGAGTCAGTGAGATAGGAAATGACTATTGACCTTATATTTAAATTCTTGGAGATTGTAGATGTCGGAGAAATAAGTATACGGAAAAGAATTCTTTAGGCGGGAAGTACGAAAAGAAGCTCTTAGAGTAGATGTTGCGGTTAGATTTTATTGGTTTCACTGTAAAAGGATGGGACCTAGCAGCTAGTCTAGTAGTTCGTGTAAATTCATACATAAGGGACACCAATGAGTTAAGTTCATAGAAGCAGAAGCCGTGAAAGTATTTGTAAAAGAGACACAGGAAAGCCACGTTACGCTGGTGAGAAAGTGACTGCAGCTGAGGTGCCAATTCGGGATCGATCGCATTACAGATTCTCCGCTGGATTTTGTCAATGACCCCTAGGTGGATAGCAGGGGCAACCGACCAGATATAGCAGCCGTATTCATTACACCGACGGATAGTAAATTTATGTCTGTGCAGGATGGTTTCAAACGGGAAAAGCTTCCTGGTCCTACACAGTAGACTGATCTTCCTATCAGCGGATTTAGCTATGGATTCTATGTAGGATAATGCAGTCATCAAACCCATTTGAAAAATCTGCACATAAACGAATCTTACTATTTTTCTTTTGCATATAAACCGCCAGTGTGACCCATTCTCCATAATCTATTTTTTACAATAACTCCACAGGTTTCTAACCTGTAAAATTCAGTGTTAATAGATCCCAACGCAGCACAAGTTATATTAGTTTTTGGCTTAAAACTGCTATCCTCTTTTCTTTTAATAAAAAATTGCCTTTGACTTTGAAAATTTTCGCAATTCCTCTATAAAATATTCGCGAATGTATTTTTATGTTATTCAGTGTTTCATTAGCTCCAATTTTTTTTACCAGAAAAAAAATTAACTCTTCAACAGAATAAATAAAGTCGTCAGTTTTACAGTTCAAATAAATCCGACCAATTGACGTCTAGTAAATTCGTATTGGAATATTAAATATTAATTTTAAATACGTAAACATCTGCTTTTAAAGTTTTGCCTGCAAGGGGGATATTACCCGTAATTTTCCCATGAAAAATTAATTTCTTGGTCGATATTCTTCTTGCAACTTTGTCGGGTTTTTTCAAGTTAAATTTGACAATTCTGTTCCAAGTTTTTTTTTATCAATAATTCTAATATCTTTACCTGTGTCCAACTGAAATTTCACCGTAAGTTTATTCACTTTTACTGTCACGAATTTTTTTGTTATTTGAACGTTCCCATGTTTTAACTGGTAGCACAACTTTCAGTAAATTAATTTGTACATTTCTTTTGGTTTTCGAATTTATTAACTGCTTTTCTACAAAACAGTTTCTGAAATTATTCATACTACATCCAAAGAATGGGTTAAGTTTTACAGTATTTATACTTCAAATTGTTTTTGATGAAGGAAACTATAATTCTTGTAAAATCTCACGTTCCATTGACAGAGAAAGATGTCAGTCTTGAGCACTGTTTCTTAAAATTCAGGTGAGTATACACCTGATTATAAGCAACAGTAATCTTTATTGGCTACAATTGAAGTACTTAAATTTTTTAGCTTGTATAGCAAGCTAGATTATCCGAGCGTTCTATTGATAGAATTTATTAACTACAGGACAGTATAGCCCGGCGTTTCTCGGGTGTAATGAAAGCTTTAAAACTAATCCATGGTCTTGGATTTCAGACTCTTTGGACTTTGGCACGAAATACTAAAAAGCAATAGTTGTTTCTAGTCAAAGCGAAACCCTAGATTGAAAGAAAAAAGAATGGATGTAAGTTAAATTTTGGTTTCCGGTATCGATGTCAAAAAAAGTTTTCCGTCGCAAACTGAATTTTGAAGGCTAAATAAGTCCTCTGAGTAAATGCTATCATGGCTGAGACTAAGAACTACAATTATACCTATGTAGAGCAAAACCCGAAGAAAGAAACAAAATAAAAGGGCTAAAAACCTGATTTTGATCAGAGCCGATAGGATATCGGGTATCGATTTCCAATATCGGAGTCAAATAAGTCATCCAATAATAAACTAACCTAAGTAAGTCTATGAAAACTTATCGTACCCATCGGGAGTAAAATTGGAGAAAATGAGCAATATTGATGGCTGAATATTGGTTTTTGATTAGATTCGATAAAATATCGGTGGTATCGATTTCCGATATCGGGGACTATGAGTCGTCTGAGAAGATCTGCTAATGTTTGAGACTCAAAACTATAATTTTACCAAGTTAGAGCAAATTCTGCAGACAGAATCACGATAAAATGGCTGAAATCCTGATCTTGATCAGAACTGATCGGATATCGGGGTATCGATTTCCGATATCGGGTGGAAATCGAAAAAAATAAGTATCCTATGAGCTGACCGGAAGCCTAAAGAATATTTGTGTGGCATTTGGTGAGAATCACATAAAAATTGTGGATTTGTCTAAAAGACGTACATACATACACACACCCACACAAACATCTTGCCTTTTTTATATATATATAGATGTTGTAAGTTTAAGCCTCAACACGATCGGTTGTATTTAAGAAACGTTACAAGACTTAAGCAGAGTATTAGAAGACAAGAAAAAGGCATTGGAAAAAGAAAAGAATACTGAACTGTTACGTGATATCTGTTCTCCAGTACGGCAACAAAGGCTAGAAAATTTCTTCAAAAGATGAAGAAGAAACTCGGGATAACAGAAATGCGATTCTACAGAAGGATGCTGATGATACCATGGACCAAGAATGTGAGTAACGACAATGTTTTAGAGCGAACGGAAACAAAAAGAAAACATTTATAACAACTCAGTGATATTATTTCTATTATTCGGACTGTTGTCCTCATCTTTATTGCTACGTTTACAACGTTTCAGCCGTTGTACGCTCCAGCCTTCCTCAGGTGCTAGGAATTCCGTAACGATCTATTTATTTCAATCACTGGGATGTAATATTCTTATTCCATGTAGGATGCACTTCCGGTAGTCATGTATGTTAACTTCCTCAAACATGACAATAAAAATGAGGACAACTGTCCGAACAATATAAACAATATAAATACTACCTCATCTTCGACACGTAATGAAGACGGAGGGCTTAAATTACCTGATCCGCACATAGCGGGCAAAGAGATAGAGAGACAGAGGAAAACAGCACATGACATTTTTGATGGGCTTAAGCAATGAATGGCAGAGCAGGATTTTGGGAAAATAAGAAGACAATATATATCAAAACCTACAAGGGGGAAGAACATGGGGCGGGCCATGATCACCTATGTCTAGAAGGGCCATGGCACATAAAAGAAGAAGTTTCGAAATTCAGCGGACTGGTGCATTTAAATCCCATGTTTTCAACAAGAAATTCTATTTTCCTTTCCTTCGTCTCATGCGTAGGGTCATCGATCCTCTCCAGAGCAGAACCTTTTATTCAGAAATATAAACATTCGGATTCTGCTGTTAAAAAAAGCGTACCTTTCTACAGGAAAACTTTAATATTTTATTTGTATTTTATTAAATTAACATCTAATACAGTTTCAGTTAGTTTTGTATTTTGCTTTTCTATACTTCTATAAAAAATGTGTTTTATAGATACCTTATCGATATATATATATATATATATATATATATATATATATTTACCACCTTTAAGCAGATATCTTCTGAAGAGTCACGTTCTCTACAAGAGATAATGAGATTTTTTAGTCATCGCATTATAGCTCACAGTTATCTAATGACTTCAGCACATCCTGATGTAAGGCTTCTTTTCATATTCTCTTAGCAAAGGATTTTTTTTAGTTCATACGGATTATGTGACTGATCTCGTTTATTGTAACTTTATGAGTTCTTGTTGGACTAATTCAAAAGATAATTCAAATATAACTTCATATCACCCAGAAAGAAAAACTGCAGTGATATTTGAGTCAACTTAGTAAAAAAAAAAAAAAAAAGGAAAAATGAAAAAGAACTAAGCACAATTTGTAACAAGACTTAATCTGGAATCATTGACATGAAGAAGAACCCAAAATGCAATTTGGGCGATCATGTCTCTAAAGAGACATAACTGACTAGGTCGAACATTATCCCGCAGTAGGTTGCCATTGCTTTCTGCGGTAGACTGGTTGCCATCCAAAGCTATAGAACCCAATCTGTCCTATTATTTGACTCATAGCTAGAGTGAGAAGAGATAGATTATATTATTAAGTAGTATTTAGTGGGGGATCAGTTTATTACTTCATAACAATATTAAACTGATCCCCAATTTTATGCTCAGTAGAAGCCTTAATCATGTTTTCAACTATTATATTGTCAGTCAGTTAAGTGCCATACGTGATACACGTTTTGGGCGATCATGTCTCGCAAGAGACATAACTGACTAGGCAGAAGATTATCCCGCAGTAGGTTGCCATTGCTTTCTGCGGTAGAATGTTTGCCAGCCAAGGCTATAGAACCCAATCTGTTCAGTTATTTAACCCATAACTGGAGGGAAGAGACGGATTAATACCTTTCCCAAGGGTATTTGTGCGTAAGTGAATGCAAGAGATTCAACTGGAATTCGAACTCGGCACCCTGATTTGTCGTTCCGAGTCGATATCCACTGCACCACAACGCACATCCTAAACATTGTATTAACAAGTTAGAAACAATGAAAGAACCCTGAACTTCTATTTAATATAAACTCTTCTCTATCCTTGGCGGTTCTCTCCCGGAGAAAGTGGTTTATTCCTTGAATTGTTTGTTTTTAATAGCTTATCTTTTCTTGGAGGGTAAAGCCCCCCTCCAAAAAAAAAAGTCTTCCATTGTAAGAAATTCTTGGAGATTTACTGATTTTACTAACTTTTATTACTTCACCCATAGTAAAGAAGTGGATTTTTAACTTACCAAAGTTGCACTTAGTGAAGATTAGAAATCAATTTTGTGCCGTTATAATTTACACCACTCTTACATCCACACTGAATAAGCAATCAACCAACTAGTTACTGAGCAAGTTATCCGTTGCTTAACTTCGGTGATCGTATGGGAACTGAAGACACAACATATTATGTCTTTAAGTTTTTTTTTGTTTTTTTTAATTATTTCACCCCAAGCAAGGCATTCCACAAGGGGTTACACAGGGGAAGATGATGAGAAAGAGTGGTTAAATATGGGAAATGTCAGAAGGAGGGTGATAGACGGGTAGGGATACCGAGGATGAGGGTTGGGTAGGTAGGAAGAGTGTTTGAGAGAATGGAAGCGAGTTAGTGTGTTAGGAGGTGTCTATTGACCTTACATTTAAACTCCTGGAGATTTTAGCTGTCGGGGAAGCAAGCATGCGGAAGGGAATTCCACAGTGCTAGAAAAGAAGCTGCTGGAGTAGAAATTGCGGTTACATTTTATCGGTTTCACTGTAAAAGGGTGGGACCTAGTTGCTAATCTAGTATCTCGTGCAAATTCGTACCTAAGGGGCACCAGTGATCTCAGTTCATCAGAGCAGAAGCCGTGAAATTATTTATAGAAGAGGCACAGGGAAGCCACGTCACGCTGGTGAGAGAATGACTGCAGCCGGTCTGCGAAGTCGGTATCGATCACATTACAGACTCTCCGTTGTATTTTGTCAAAAACCCCGAGGAGAAAACAGGGGCATCCAACCAGATGTGGCATCAGTATTAAATACACGGGCAGAACCGACTTTCATAGCAGCGGATTTAGCAATGGATTTGATATAGTCATTCCACTTAACGTCCGCTGAGAGTGTGAGGCCAAGGAGGCGTAGTGTTTTACTCTCTAGGAGACAAACCTGTTCCATGTTAATGAGAGGTCGGTGCGATTGTCTATGATTGCACAAATGAAGAGGGGGCATAATGCAACATATATATATATATATATATATATATATCAGATTAAATAACTTGCAACCATTATGTGAGTTTATTTTTAATAAAATCCGTTCATGAGTTATGCTAACAAAAATAACCGGAAAACTGTGTTGCTAAAAATTACTGGACATTTTTCTGCTTATAACGGTTGACAAATTTCTAGCGTTCTTCAGAGCTTGAAAATTATCCAAAATTTTTTTGTGCCATAACTCACACGCCTGAAGATGATCTCAGAAGGAGGTTGAAAGTACTTGGGTACATTGAGAAATGAGTGATAATAACATCTGTCAACGTTACAGCTCATTTATGACATCTTTCGATTGTAATATGCGAAAAAATATCCGGGAGTATGAACGGATTTTATTTAAAATAAGCAAACATAATCTTCGCAATTTATTTAATCTGACATGTTTAAAAGAAAATCTGCTGCACACACACACACACACACACACACACACACACACACACACATATATATATATATATATATATAATTCTTTTGAAGGAGCACACTGCGAATTCCATAGACGGAACATGCAAGCTCAAGGAAGTTTTAATTAATTTTAATTGGGTTTCTTCTTCGATGTGAAAGATATTGTCCATAGTGAGTTCTTGCCACAGTCGCAGAAAATTAATCAGTAAGTTTACAAAGAGATCCTGCAATGTTTACTTCACTCAGTGTCGATAAGAGGCGAGAGTTGTGACAGAAGAGCACGACAATACACCTTCTCATAACGACCTGAGCATTTCTGTCCGAAAGGCACATCATCGTACTGGAAAATCCTCTCTATTCACCTAATCTTGTTCCGTGGGACTTTTTTTTTTCTTGAAGCTCAAGACTATCATCAACGGAATCCGTTTTTAAGGCGTAGAGTCCATTAAACACGCGGTAATGACGGAGCTGAAAGGCACCCGAGAAAAATCTTTTACGCAGTGCATAGAAGCGTGGCAGAGAATGTTGGGTAAGTTCATTAAACTCAATGGAGATTATCTTGAAGGGGAAACCATGTATTTTTTTGTTTTTTAGTTGTTATTTTTTTTTTGTTTATAATCGTATCGCCCCAAGCAAGGCATTTTACTGCCACTATTAAGCGGGGGGTTACATAAGAGGAAAGTTATGAGAAAGAGTGACAGGTTACAGGGGGTGTCAGAAAGAGTGTTGAAGAAAGATGGGAATATTGATGAGAGTGGAGTGGATGGAGAAAAGACCATGTGAGAGAGGATACAGGTTAGTGAGATAGAAGATGTCTATTGACTTTACATTTGAATTCTTGAAGATTGTAGCTGTTGGGAAAGCAAGTAAACGGAAGTGAATTTCACAGGCAGGAAGTACGAGAGAAGAAGCTTCTAGAGTAGAATTTGCGTTTACAATTTATTGGCTTCACAGTAAAAGGGTGGAACCTAGTTGATAATCTTGTGCCGCGAGCAAATTCATGTATAGGGGTTACCAGTGAGCTAAGTTCATCTAAGCAGAAGTCATGAAAGTATTTGTAGAAGAGACACGGGGAAGCCACATTGCGCCGGTGATAAAGTGACTGTATCCAAGCTGCCAAGTCGGGATCGATCACATTAGAGATTCTCCGTTTGATTTTGTCAAGGACGCCTCCCGTTAGTTTTCAGACAAAACTCTTATCTGGGCTAAATAAAGAGAATTGAAAGTTTGAACATTTGATACTCACAGGACATACAAAGAACAGTCAGTCAGTCAGTTAAGTGCCATACGTGATACACGCTTGGGCGATCATGTCTCGAAAGAGACATGACTGACTGGGCAGAAGATTATCCCGCAGTAGGTTGCCATTGCTTTCTGCGGTAGATTGGTTGCCGACCAAGGCTATAGAACCCAATCTGTCCTGCTATTTAACCCATAACTGGAAGGAAGAGACGGATTAATACCTTTCCCAAGGGTATTTGCGCGTAAGTGAATACAATGGATTGACAACTGGAATTCGAACTCGGCTCCCCGGTTTCTCGTTCCGAGCCGATATCCACTGTACCACAGAACAGATGGGTCAGTAAAAAACATTCCTTAACTTACTTAAGGAGTTGATGTAAATGGATTGCAAAACAAAGACTGGTTGACTAATTGAGCGCCAGACAAGGCTTTTGTAGCGTAGGGTAGGGTTAATGTTTCTTTGGTTCGGCCTTGTGTCAGACATAACCAAACTCCCTACAGCTTACAGGATTTATGCAGAATTATCATCAGAATTATTGTCAGGTTTTCATCAGAAGGTTTTTTGTCACCAAATGTGTGGAATAGTGTAAGAATAAAATATACATTTTTTATGTTGAAATTAGTAATTTATTAAAAGAAGGAATAACAAGAATTCGTAGAAAATAATGCTTAATGAGAAAGTTAAAGGTATCAAGAGTTCGTACAAAATGTTCGTAGTAGTAATTGTTGAAAGGGATAAGAAGAAAGAGATAGGGGACAATATCCAAATCGCTTGAAGTTGAAGTTACATTTTAGATGTTTCTTCTTGCGGCTCTCATCTGACTCTCTGACTGGCTGACGCTGATGAAATCCTTTCATTGTAATCTAGACTTTTCGCACTTACTCGCGAAGTACTATTTGGTCTTGCAAGTCGCTCCTATTCATCAAAAATCATTTTAACACCTATTTTCTAATTCTGGGCTTGCTTTTTTTTATAAGCACATGGCAAATCCTTTTTGTATTTGGCAAAAACCAGGATTTTATACGTCATTGTGAATTTTTGTAAAAGTGAAGAAGAGAGTTAAATTTAATTCTTTTCTTATCTGCTACACTTTCATCTAAAAAAACTAAAAAATTGTAGAAAAAGACACAAAAATGTATAGAATATCAACTCCCATAACGCCATTATTATACAAGGCATTATTTGTTGTTAATGATATTCCAAACAAAAAAACATGCTTTTATATTTCCAAAATAACCTTGAAAATTTCAATTAATTTTTATCATTAGAATTCAAATTGATTTTAGGATGAATTTGCAAGAAAGATTGGTCCGCTGCTGAGATTTACACCCAAGGAAGATAAGCGCTTTACGGGCGCTTTAACTCTGTCGTTGTAGAGTGAACGTCTTTGTCAGATGCAAAAAAAGCAGTTGACCTTTTTGGTTCGCTACGATCGGCTTTTAGCCGGCGATTCCGTTGGTTTCAAAGACAACATGCCTTAATATAACGTGTAAGAATAAATCCTTTTCGCAACTGTCTATCAAAATGGAATCTTTAAACCGGAAGCCGTTCTTTGAAATGCATCTGAGAGACAAGCGGTAAGCCGAAAAATAATCTCCACAAACGAACCGATTCTGTCAATAGCATCTAACAAATCAATGCCGCTTCCATGTAAATCATTCCACATGTATGTATGTATGTATGTATGTATGTATGTATGTATGTATGTATGTACGAAATGGGTGGCCGAATGGTTAGAACGTTTGCTTTCTTGACATGAGATATAGGTTCGAATAACTTCATGATCAGTTTGTTAGTAAGGTGACTTCTTTATGTTATCACTCTGGAGAAAGGAACCCCCGCGTGCGGAAAGTGCCTGAAAACCATACCAAGGAGTCACCTTGTGAGAAAAAAGTGCAAATACAATTTGGGGGCCGTCGATAATTGTATTAGAACGAAGTTACAAGACATGGTGATCGAATGTTTGCGCCTGCTAACCGAGTTCAGACTGTAGATAACACTCTTTCGCACAAACTGTAACGCAATTGTTGTAGTATAAAGCACAGGTGACCCCTGTGGCTGTTGAAAAAATGTGCCTGAGCAGGCATCTACAACGTGTATTGGCTAGCAACCCTAGTATATGGGCACTCACTTATACTAGTGGCCAGTTATTACGTCTGCATAATCGAGTGATATGAACGTTTGTGAGTTCGAGTCTGAGAATTTGAGATTCGTCAGGAACGTAATAATGTAGGTCTTGGGAGAGAATGAAGTCGTGCTCTAGTTAAATTCTTACCGCGGTTTATTTTCTATGGTTAATTATAATGTTGGACTATGTGCAATAAAATTTGACCCAAACTTTGAGAGGGAAATTCTATAGGCAAAACTTCAGAAGTCTTTAATGGTTGTCTTAGCACGACGTCGTAAACATCGTCATTAAGGTTTGAGAGTACCAGCCTTTTTCAAGGTATGATCACACTAGATCTGTCACAGAAACTGTAACTAAGATCCGTTCAGCATATTTGTAAAATAATCGATTGGTGGGTTCTGTGAATGTGGATGACATATAAAACGTACCTGAATAAGTGTCAACAACAGGGATTATTTAAATACCCCTCCCCAAATCATGAATCGATCAATTAGAAAATGCTTAGTTCACAAAATTAGTCTCAGGGGAATGTGCATTGTTGCTTAAATCGCGACTTACTCTTCTCTTCACTAGTGTACGAATTGTAAAGAGTACTGATTTCTTTGTCTTGACAAAGCTAATTTAGAGTCTCATTAATTAGAAGCCACGACAAGAAAATAATTATGAGCATCACCATCTCCTTTGCTATTGCAATGAAATTAGTGTATCATTCCTAGTCGCCAGACATCAATGCTATGGATAGCAGTTTCTTTTTAATTTTTTATAAACCACTTCCTTACAAACAAAATCTTATCAAAACAAATTTTAACTTCAAGATATTCTCCCTGGATTTGTCAGTCCTTTAAGTGTTGATATCTTTGAGAAGATTTTCACGACTTGGTACCAATGTGAAATAAAAGCATAGGATACGATTACAGAAATGTATTAATTAATTTTATTAACTAAAATTAAAAGAGCTTAAGAGCTTTATCTAGATTATATATATATATATATATATATATATATATATATATATATATATAAATTCTTACATATTCTACAATTTCAAAGGTAATACGTATTTCGCAGCTTAAAAAAGCTACTTGTTTGAACCAAAAGATACAAAAATATTACTTTGTTAAATTAAATAAATAAATTTAACATTGAGTTCTTTTGAGTTGTCTCTATCGGAATTTACCTGACTTAAATACGAAGTATTCTAAGTTTCATATATATATATATATATATATATATATATATATATATATATATAATTTAAACATGCTTCGTTAAAGACGACCGACAAAGAAGATTTTAGTAATGTTTGATTTAATTATCCAGTATTCTTACATATTTCCTTCTTGCTGGAGATAAGAAATATAAAATTTTCCATAATTTTCGACTTTCCAAGCGCTTTCAGTCTCTTCACAGGCCATTTTCTGGGATGTTATTTTTCCAGTTTTGTTATGCCATCATGCTTAACTATAATGTATTTTTTCGCTTTAGTGTTTTTTGGTTTTTGAAAAGGAGAGTTCTTTAAAGCTGTCACGTGATGCGCGAAAACTTCATTTCCACTGTTAAATAGTGTCAGGTTGATGGTAGGATAAAATTGTTTGATATATAATGCTCTCTTATAGCGAGGTGCCTTTGATATTGGGATTTAAATAGTATTTTTGAATTTTCAGCCAAGATCTTCCGTAAGGGTTCTTGTAAGTTATGGGTTAATATTTTTATTTGCACTATTATTAGTTGTAGTATGGCCAATATAGGTCATTGATTTATGACAAGAAACACAATCTTGTACAGAGCACTGAAATTCATACACTATGTTATTATTATTAGTATTAACAAGTTTTGATGTCTTCCATTTTCTATAATATATTTTACATATTTTTGAGGAATTACGGTAGAAAAATGGTGCTTTTAATTTAATGTATAAAAAGCAAATTGAAACGCAAATGGGCTGGCAATTACGTTAAAGCATGAAACAGACTGTCTCCGCTGGGCGTTGACTTTGATGCCTACGTATATATATATATATATATATATATATATATATATATATATATATGAATGCTTTAGGTGTCTCAATATTGTTCAATCAAAATTGAGAATTATGTAACTATGAAGATTTAATATTTGGGTTATTAACGGGGTCATTTATTATTTTAAAATAATTTTCATTTTTTTATTTATGTTAGATGATACATTATAAATGAAAATTATTTTTATGCATTATTGACCCACACAATAGTTAATTGTTGTTCTTTATACAATATAACTAATAAACCATAATTATTTAATTCTAATTCTGACTTAAACATTTTCTCCACTTTACTCATAGATAGTTGTAAAATACCTATTGTTCAATAAAAAACCTAAAATCCAACCTCTTGTTAAAAATTATTGTCTGCCATTTTAAAAAATCTAAGGTTCCACTACGTATCTTACTCAGACAAAATTAAAAAGTGACATATCTAGATCCAAACCATCCTGCCCACTTTCATAACTCAAATATTAAATCTCCATAGTTGCATATTTCTCAATCTTGACTGAACAATTTTGACACACCTGAAGCATTTCCTCCAACTAACACTCCCTAATTTTCTAAATAACCAGGAATTCATCTTGTATTTTCAAAAATAAATCATTTTCACCATTTATTTTAGCATATCACCTGAAGAGAAATAGTTTTGTTCTGAAACATGAAATTTTTTGTGTAGTGATATGCTTTTATAAACCATTGTAATAACAAAATTGCGGATGTGCGTTGTGGTACAGTGGATATCGGCTCGGAACAAGAATTTCGAATTCCAGTTGAATCCATTGTATTCACTTACGCGCATATACCCCTGGGAAAGGTATTAATCTGTCTCTTACTTCCAGTTATGGGTTAAATAGCAGGACAGATTGGGTTCTATAGCCTTGTCGGCAACCAGTCTACCGCAGAAAGCAATGGCTACCTACTGCGGGATAATCTTCTGCCCAGTCAGTCATGTCTCTTTCGAGACATGATCGCCCAAGCGTATTTCACGTATGGCACTTAACTGACTGACTGAATAACAAAATTACAATATTAAGCTCAACTCTGTATCGAGCACTCTTTATAAAGTAAATGCTTGAATAGTGGGATTTTAATGTAAGTGTTCTTTCACTATTTGTAATATATATATATATATATATATATATATATATATATATATATATATATATAGTCATCAGTAGACAGATCTGTTTCGCTGTATCACATCAGTACGGTTAGATATCCGATTGCTTTTAGCCAGGATTGAAACTCGGCCGAATTGCATCAGTTGGCAAATCTACCTCTGAGCTATGGGCGCTTGGTAGAAAAAGGCAGACATTTAGCGTTTGATATACAATAAAAACATACGCCAGTAGCTGAGAGTGTTCTAATTCATTACTGAATGGATGATGCGTAGATGCTAGAGTAGCAACAGTTTTTTCAAAGTCTACCATTCTTCCAGAGTGCTCAATCAGGGTGTATATGTGTGTGTGTTTGTGTGTGTGTTATGTCGATCACATGCTCACATGTCGAGGCAATCAATGATATCAGTTGAATCGCGAATTTATAGCCTTGGAGGACTTCATTCTTTTCAACTCTGCACTTGGAAAGCCAATTCTGGATTATATTTATTAAGACCAGTACATACGAAAATAGTAAATCTTGATGCGAAATATTTTGAGATAATCTTGTGAACTGCATTTACGTCGTGTCCTCTGATCAGCGAGAGGGTGTATTTTAATGGAATTCTATTTATGTAAGCAGGTAATTCCAGATAGAACTCAAGAGAAAGAGACAGAGAGGGCGGGCTCCTAAAGGGAATGGCATACCGTAAACTCCACGCAACTCCTTGCTCGACCGACACAAATAACAAATGAGATATATATTTCTATACATCGTATTTGCATTTTAGAGGAATTAAACCCACGCTTCCATGTGTTTATTCAGTTACAGTCCCTTTTACCCCCTGTATCTCCAAGCTAGAGGTTACCTTCTGAAGTCCCAACCTTGTTTGATCTAAATGACGCAATATCATAGTAACATGAAAATACAATTATACATATGTATATTTTTGTGTTACCATGATATTGAGTCATTTAGATCAAACAATGTGGCAACTTCAAAAGGCAACCTCTAGCTTGGAGATACAACGGGCAAATATATATATATATATATATATATATATATATATATATATATATATATATCAGCAGATTACACATCATGTAATAAAGTAACGAACGTTATCATAGACCTGTAGAACAAAATTAAGCTTAAATTACTTAAGATAATTAATATTTGATTAAGAAACAATGATTGAAATTTCATTTCGATATTTATTCGGAACAATTTTAGAAAATGTTAATGGCAATCGTAAAATTCTTCGTTTTTTTATAAATAACCTTTGACATTTATTGATCGACTAGCTAGTGCTACTGTCGTGTGAAAATTATAGTATCTTTTTGTTGAAACAGTTTTTTAGGAACATTGGTTCCTCAAGTCCATCGCTATCGCATTTACCAGCTTAACTTTTATTTGAGGAATGCAAAACGTCAGTATCTTGATTATGTTATTAAGTTCTCTTGGAAGTTATATGGAATATTCATTTTACCTTTTGCTGTATTTGAAAACCCTCGAGTTATGTTGTTTCTGTTATCTATAGTTCTTAGACTGGTATTTTATAACGCTGGATTCTATAGGTCTGAAGAAGGATGGAACTTGTTGAGACTTATAAGTTTTTCTTTCTTTGGGAATGATTTTTTAATCATTTATCTGCAAAAGAGGTTGTATAAGCTGACAGTTTAAACATTCTTAATATCATTGATCCTATGAATGACGTCTATATGCCATTTTTGAACTGACAAAACTATTTAAATACAAGAATAGAGTTCTTAGTCTAATATTTTTGTTTTACAGCAACTTATCTCTAGCGCAAAGTACACTATGTTCAATTTCCTTGTCTCCTAAATTAGCAAATACTAAATTTGTTTTACCTGATCCATCCATCGAGTTATAGGAATTACTTAGTATTTACTAATTCTATATAATGATTTTTTTTTATGAAGGATTCATTGTATCGCAACTTTCATTTCAGTTCCAGATAATAGTTTTTGTGCTTGAAAAAATAATTCCGGTGAAATCTCATAGAATAATCAAAAATCAAAAATCAAAAACATTATGAGAAATATTGAAAAGTAAATAAAAAAATAATCAACACCTACCATCCCAAAAATGTATGGATAAAGTAGTACTTTTGTTGTATTTACTGTTGTTTAAAGACAACATGTGGTTGTTAAATCTTATGCTCCAACTTTTAGAGATATTTTCAAAGTCAAATGTAACATCATTAACATCATTATCATTATGAATTCGAACTCTATAAACACACATTGGCTATTCAATGGACAGGTTTTATTTTTTTGGCATTTGCACTTATTTTTAGGAGGGTCATTTTTCCTATTAATGTGGGTCAAATATTTATTTGATATCCTAGCATTATGTTGTGAACTGTATTTATCTATGATTTTAACGCAACTTTAACTAACTTTGACATTTTTTGTTGAAGATTTTTAGTGCATATTTCATTAAATAATATAGACAAGTTTCATTTATTTATTTTATGTAATTTTTTTCATATTCTCTGATAAGTCTAATAACATTATCATTAAATGAAGAAATAAAATTACAATATTGATACATATTTTTTTAATAGTCAAATCTAAGTTTTCTGCTTATATAAGCCATTTTCAAAGATTTCAGATTACATTATATATTATAAACACTGACAAACCATAATGACAAACTGTTTTTTTTTCTTGAAAAATTTCAAAGCAAATGTCGCATCACAGCTCGTGACGTCAGACATGATCAAGCGAGAGGGAAAACAATAAATATTAAGTATGGGAAGCCATTGGAAAATAAACCACTGGCTTCTGTTATTATTTATAGGCATTTAAAGATGTTTGTGGAGATTTCATACTTTATCTTGTTCAGATATATATATATATATATATATATATATATATATATATATTCCAATTTCTTCCAGCAGTTTCTCACCTGGTGAAGTTCTAGTAATAGCACTGAAACACGACAGATATAGTGTAGTGAAAAAATGTTTTTACGATAAACACCAATAATAAAAATATTACTAAAAATACATACATGCATTATAAATGACGCATTACACTCTATTTGGCTTCCGCATGTTAACCTGATGATTACAATAATTAGAGGCTCAGGGAAAGTATGTCGTTTATAAATTTTGTAGTACGTCTTATCATTTGCAGTTTAATTTCGGATAATATTATAACCCACATATATTTGTGTCACAACTTAGACTTTTCTACTACTATTTCTGCCTGTCTTCATCTTTGCAGCTTTGACTCTGCGTTTAACATTTTTCTCTTCATATTTATGTCGTTTATGTCTAATAGAAAAAAGCCTTTTTTGGATCCAAATATTAAGTACTAGCAGTATAGCCCAGCGTTGCTCGGGTGTAATGAAAGCTTTAAAACTAATCCATGGTCCTGGAGCTCAGACTCTTTGGACGTTGGCACGAAAGACTAAAATCTAATAGTTGTTTCCAGTTAAGGCGAAATTGTAGAATGAATGGATGTAAGTCAAATTTTGATTTCCTGATATCAATATCAAATAATTTGTTTTCGTCGTAAACTGAATTTTGAAGGCTAAATAAGTCCTCTGAATAAATGGTATCATGGCTGAGACTAAGAACTACAATTATACCTACTTAGAGCCAAACCCGAAGCAAAAACTTAAATAAAATTGCTGAAAAAATACAGACATAGAGGCAGATAAACAGACACACACACAAACATCTTGCCTTATATATATATCTTATCGATTTCTTCACTATTGTAAGAACTGCAACCTTGAACCTTCTGAATAACGTTTCTTATGTCTTTGTCTGTGAATGTATCAAATTTGTTTAAAATCGAACCACTTTTTGTATAACCTGATTTTTTCGATTATCGATTTTTGATATTTATCGGGGGTACCTCGACGCCAGACCTAGCTAAAAACACTCGCAGACGCTTATAGTACAACTGTGCAAATTTTCAAGAAAATCGGTTGAGCCATTTCGGAGTTTATAGGTAACGGACACACACACACACACACACACACACACACACACACACACAAACACACACACACACACACACAGAGTTCCATTTATAAATATGTTTAGATAGATGTATTTCTCTCCATAGAAAAAAGCAAAGCAAATCCAAAAAGCTGTTATGTAACAATTTTGAAAGATCACACTTATAGCTAGTATTCTTTTTACTAATATGTTTGAAAGAATATTTTCATTATCTGACGACAGATTTCTTTTGACAGCATCTCTTTTTTTTGGGGTGGGGTACCATTTAAGTTTAGATAGCTTAGCCGGTCCTGTAATTCAACCCACAGTTGGGAGTAAAAGAAACGGATTCATGCCTTTCCTAAAGAAAATTACGTGAAGGTAATCACAGTAGACTAGCCGGAATGTTGACTCAGTTCGTTTTGTTCCAATTTCTCTACCAACAAACCTTTTAGACTACTTGCTTGTCAAGACAAACAGATCATATACCTAATCAAACAGCTATAATCTTTTACCACATATTAGAATGACAGGAAGATATATAGCCAAAATATCTTTATTGCAAATCAATATGTTTCGGTTTGCATATTGAACGCCAAAAATCAATGAAACAATCTACCAAAATAATACAAGTAACATTACATAAGGAAACTGGTGCTGAAAAATTCTCACCTAGTTCGGTCAGTCAGTTAAATGCCATTCGTGATACACATATGGATGATCATGTCTCGAAAAGGATATGACTGACTGGGCAGAAGATTTTCGCGCCGTTGGTTGTCATTACTTTTTCCGGTACTTTGGTTGCCAACCAAGGCTATAGAATTCAATCTGCCCTGCTATTTAACGCATAGCTAGAGGAAAAAGAAACGGACTAATACAAACTTGCATCTGTCTGGCATATATATATATATATATATATATATATATATATATATATATATATATAAGCAAAAAATATAGCTGCATTTCCAAATGCAGAAAATAAAGTGAATTCCTACTTCATCGCATAAAACAACATTGAGACGGAAAACATATATAATAAATTTTATTTATGATAAAATCTATTTTAAATCCAAAATTTTAAAACCAAATGACAAAAATAAGTTAAATCAATAAATTAATAAAAGTTTAAATTATTAAACGAATAAACTAAAATGAATATAATGATTATATATATATATATATATATATTTAATATTTAGTTTTTGGTTACAATATGGTTAGACCAGTACACATTTGTATTAAAAGTGTTCGATACAATTATATTGTAGAACTTTTGAATATTTTCCATTTTTAAACGAGTTATTTCGCTACCCAGGTTTCTCCCATGAGTGGTGTCTTTGCCGATTTTTTAACCGTTTACCGTTATTCTTTTTAAGAACGCTCTTGTAAAGGTATTTTATTTGAACGTTCAGGTGGCAGGGATATTATGAACGCGCAATTTTAAAATTAAATTATATATATAGACAGTTAAATTGTAACGATGTTTAATGCAAAATTTTCTTGTTTTCACTGGTTTCCTTACAGGAAATTACTTTTTGTGAGCAGATATTTATTTGGCATAATAATAGCGCATTATTAGAATTTATGTGGGAAGGTTTTTCACTTAGCTGACCAGTGTTGATTCAGACGTGCCGACTTCGAAGTTTCATGAAGACATTATTATAATGCCTTCACTTTTCATGAATTTTGACCTTTTCTCCTCCCCACATTAATAATCATAAATATTGTACATTTATAATCATAAATATTATAAAGAAAAAGAGAGTGATATGTATAGGGAGAGGAGAATAAGGTAGATGGATTCAAATAGGCAGCGAGAGATGACGATTTGAAAGAGAGAAAGAGCACCAAGAAGAAAATGAAAGGCGAATAAATAAACGTAATGAGGAAGAAGGATGTGCGTTGTGGTGCATTGGATATCGGCTCGGAACGAGAAATCGGGGAGCCGAGTTCGAATTCCAGCTGAATTCATTGCATTCACTTACGCGCAAATACCCTTGGGAAAGGTATTAATCATTCTCTTCCTTCCAGTTATGGGTTAAATAACAGGACAGGTTGGGTTCTATAGCCTTGGTCGGCAACCAGTCTACCACAGAAAGCAATGGCAACCTACTGCGGGATAATCTTCTGCACAGTCAATCATGTCTCTTTCGAGACATGATCACCCAAGCGTGTATCACGTATGGCACACAACTGATTAAGGAAGAGGAATGATGAAGGAGATAAAGTCTTGAATATTGAATAACTGGACTCATCTACAACATTTTGTCGAGTATCGATTCTTTTCCTAACGTTACAATATCCATTATTTAAATCATCCTCACAAAGGGAAGAGAACAACGATATTTGCCTTTACCTCTGCAGTAGAAATAATGTGTTTTATGAAGGAAGAAATAATCCGGTGCTGAGGACATTAGACCTAATAATGCGAGCGTCTTATAGCATGAAGTGATCCAGAGAAGCCAACAGCACATCTGAATTCCGGATTGGTGAAAGAAACGGATGGCCTTGAGGATACCAAGTACAAAGTTTTTCAATCCTTTCTTGTGTAAAAAGGAAAAAAAAAACATCAAGATATTGCAGTCGGTATACGATTGTCTCTCATAATCATGTTTATTCTATGCATCCTTCTCAGAAAAGTCGCTTTTCACAGGAGAAAAATATGACTATTAGTTACATACATACATACATACATACATACATATATATATATATATATATATATATATATATATATATATATACTTCATTTCCGAAACGAGTACATCTTAGTATCAGTTAAGTGCCATATGTGAAACACGCTTGGGTGACCATGTCTCGAAAGAGACATGACTGACTGGGCAGAAGATGATCCAGCATCAGGTTGCCAATTGCTTTCTGCAGTAGACTGGTTGCCGACCAAGGCTATAGAACCCAATCTTTGTCCTATTATTTAACCCATAACCGGAGGGAAGAGACGGATTAATACCTTTCCCAAGGGTATTTGCGCGTAAGTGAATGCAATCAATTCAACTGGAATTCGAACTCGGCTCCCCGATTTCTCGCTCCGGGCAGATATCCACTGCGCCACAACGCACATATTCAACTATTTTGCCCTGTGGTCATTTTAGATTTCTATTTTTTAGGCTGATATGGAATATGTAATGTCAGATTTTGTTTCTTCCTGCTGAACCAGAGTATATCGTTTGGAATTAAAGTCATAAAAATTGGTTATAATGTAGGGGGGGGGGTTCAAACCGCCTTATAATAATTTTGTATTTCATTTGTAAGGGGAGGTGTTGGAAACTTACGGACATATCATCTTGAAACACCGGCTCTCGTACGGTCACCAAAGTTGAACAACATGGAACCTGGTAGATACCTAGATGGATACCTGCTTGGAAACATCATGTGTTTTACAATTGGATGTGCGTATGGTGCAAGAAATAAAGAGCTCGAACATTGGACATTAGAATTTCCATTCCTGTAGGGTTCGTTATATTCACTTACGTGCAAGTACCGTTGGGAAAGTTAAAAATACACCTGTCTTCCCCTAGCTATGGGTTAATTAGTAGAACTTGCATATATATAAAACATTATTATCTCAAAATCCTTACAAGCTAAAAAAGTTACTGGCTTTAAATAACTTGCAAAGGTTGATACACCGTAATATTCAAATCTAGCAAAAAGATGAGTTGTAAATTGGAACATATTGGTGCTTATGTAGGCTGTTATAGATATATATATTGTAACAAATCCAACGTTGTTTAAGTATTCTCTGGCAATATTCAGCAATCTCTCCTCTTATTTAATCCATAGCTGGTGGGAAAAGAAACGGATTAATACCTTTCCCAAGGTTTTTTGCGCATGTGAATAAAAGAATTCAAGTGGAATTCGAACGCGGCTCTTCGATTTCGCGTTCTGAGACGATATCGACTGCACCACATAGCACGTCTATTCTAGTAGCGATTTTAAATGTCGTTGATAAAAAACCGGACTAGGCGCGAAGAATGTATCCACTCTAGCATCTTCAACAAATGCACAACGGTTAAATAACAGCCATTGGGTGATGTCAGCTATTTGGGTAACGGGCCTCAATTGCTGTATAGTAATCAAGGGTAACACATTTAATTGTGCTCGGTTGGCAAAAGGAACGAATGGAAAATGCATCGTACAAAAAAGAAGCATAACAGCAAGCATCAGTCGGTTTGTTTTCCCTCCTGTAAATAATACAAGTAAACCCTTCTTTCTTTCTTTCTTTCTTTCTTTCTTTCTTTCTTTCTTTCTTTCTCAGTCTGTTCATATCGATCTCTCTCTTTCTTTCTTTCTATATATATATATCTCATTGTGTTCAGATCTATCTATCTATCTATCTATCTATCTATCTATCTATCTATCTATCTATCTGCTCTGAGGTTAGTATAACTGCTATCATAATATAATCCGATTTTAAATTTCGACATACCTTTCTTGCTTTATTTTCTCATGTATTGGAAAAGCCACCGATTTTAAAAATTGCAAAATTTTGTCCCACCGCAAAATAATGTTGTTTACGTGATTTTAAATATGAACTATTTTCATATAACTTGCTTAATCCTAATATCATTCTTTAAGAAAAAATCGTCATTAATATTCATCAATCTTGTGAAAAATAAAAGTTAAAGGTTTAATTTTTAAAATTGATTTCAAATCATAATAATCTGTATTAAAAATACTTGATATTCCTTGATTAAAATTATAGAATTCTTTTTTTACACTTAACATAAAAAGTTCTATATTACAGCTGATATATTTACGTGTATGCTGCAAATAAATATTAGAGCTTAGGTAAAATCTATAATTTTGATTAATGTTTATCAAGTTAGACGCACCCTGTCGGGAAGTTTGTCGGTATACTGCCATAAAATATATTTGGTAAATATCATATCTTTTAAATTTATGTTCAAAGAAGACTGATTTTAGATCTAATACCTTTTTAAATAAAGAATAATATTTTCGGCTTCCTCGTTTACTATTTGTTTACGTGAAACCGAATAACGAACGTCAAAGAATTAGAATTGAGAATGTACATTTCATCTTCTTCATAAGAAATAGCGGCGTGGTTTTGAAATGATATTTGCTTTGGCTTGCATTGTTTGCATAGAGAACAAAAAAGCACCACTCATCTCAGTAATGCAGTATCAATGGAAGGGAGCCATTTTTTGTGTACTTTTGCCGAAATAATTCTCATATTAATATAATGAAAAATCTAATGAAAGAAACTTGCCAGGACTCCCGACAAGCGTTGTAAATTTTCTTTAACAGTAAATGTGACAGGTCGTTTTTTTTCCAATTTTTAAATATCAATAGAATTATATTACACACACACACACACACACACATATATATATATATATATATATATATATATATATATATATATATATATGTAAAGGCTATAGGAGGAAGACTAATGTTTTTTAATTCGACCTGAACTCCCTACAGCTAACTATTTTTGTGTTATCATCCTGAAGATTTTCGTGTGGAATTGTAGAAGAATAAAAATATGAATGTTGTATGTTAAAACAGAAATTCTATTAACAGAGAATAACAAAAATTCATAGTAATTAATGTTCAATTAGAAAGTTAATGGTATCAAGTGTTGTAGAAATGTTCGTAGTAGTAATTTGTTGGAAAGAGTTTATGTGTACATATGTATGTATGTATGTATGTATGTATGAGCGTTTGTTTGGTAGGAATGTCTTTCAAGAGAAGAAGAAGTAAAAGGAATCAGCACCCGAGAAAGTAGGAGGAAGAGAACGAATATGCGTTGATGTTTCTCCCGTTACGTTTTAGTATGTCGTCTCGCTGCTCTTATCTGACTGTCTGGCTGACACTGACCGAAGCCATTTATAGTCATTTAGATTTTTCGCACTAGATCGTTTAGTCTTTTTAGTCTTGCAAATCGCTTCCATTGGTCACAAAATCAATTTAAGATCTCACGAAATCTGGTTTCGACTTTTTCTTTAAGCACATAGTTAATTCTTTCTCTAATAAGCAAAACCAGGATTTACACATGTCATTTTGAATTTTTGTAAAAAGTGAAGAAGAAAGTTGCTTTTAATTCTTAATTTCCTATTCATCACACACACACACACACACACACACACACACACACACACACACACACACATATATATAAATTCACACATGTATACACGATTTTCTCATACACATATTTATTTAAAAAAGAAAATCGTTCATCTTTTGATACTTGCATACATTATTTCGCTTCAATTTTGAACGGAAACGAGAAAACGTGGAGCCGAGTTCAAATTCCAGTTGAATTTATTGCATTCACTTACGCGCAAATACCCTTGGGAAAGGTATTAATTCGTCTCTTCCTTCCTATTATGGGTTAAATAACAGGACAGATTGTCCAGTCAGTCATGTCTCTTTCGAGGTATGATCGCCTAAGCGTGTATCAACGTATTGCACTTAAACTATACTACAAGTTATATCAGGGATTTTTCGATTTTTCGTTTTCCATTTTCACATATGGCTAGCCAGATTTCTACAATTTATAAGGTGATGCCTGCAGATTGTGCCATGAGGGAAAGTTAGCCATTACGTTGTTTCTAGAACAAAAAAAAGTGTATGAAAGAGCAAAAATAATATCCAGATGTAATAATGTCCATATTAGGTTCATATAAACCTGGATGAAAGTTTTTTAAGATCCTTAAGTAACTCCATCCTAATTACGTTTGAGTAAGTAATAACCTATGTAAATAGTAAGGATAATTCCACGGATGATATTAATCCGATGAGAATTCTTTGTTAAAAATTATTAGGGTTTTGTAATGAAAATAAATTGGACAATGTTTTACAGATCCATCGGTTATAAGTTATTTCGTGAATATATAAATATTCAAATCTTCAGACAGAAATATTTTACAAAAATGAATGGATTTGATTTATCCAGACCGAAAGAATCGTGGAGGATGAGGGGGAAGAAAGAAAACATTTTATTGTTGAGAGAGGAAGTAAAAGTTAAAATGTTAGGTGTAAGAAAAAGATGAGACAATATGATAAACTTAAACTTAAATTTTCTTAGGATTGAACTTTTTCAAATACAGGACAGTACATTTACAGACTGTATTTAAAATAGAAAAATCGAATTGTTAGATTATTTATGTCAATTCCGAGGCCAAAAATAATAACTTCGTCGTATAAATATAACCATTTAGTTTTCATTAAAATACTATTATTAATATTAATATTAAATTAATATTAATCTTTCTATGATAATAGTTTAATAATAATAATGCTGCTGATGATAAAAAGAATACAAAAATTAATAATATATATAATAACAATAAAATAATAATAACATCAGACATTAATTAAATTATTACGAAATAATAAAAAGAATAAATAAGAAAAATATATAAGAAAATATAAGCAATAAGAAATTCAAATAATAATAATAATAAATATAATAATAATGATAATAATATTTTTAAAAATAAGGGTTTTTGAAGTTACCAAAATTTAGAATGTATAAACTCTTAGCGAGGAAAGTACAAGTAGTTTAAGAAAACATTTAAGGGCTATCTTAAGGGACTTAAATACCTTTTAGTATATTTAATCCCTTATATGCACACACCTACATTCTCGTAACCACGTAAGCTCATATACGTATATAAACAATATATATATGCGTATAAATATGCATACACATACCCACATATATATATACATATATATACACACTTGCACACATTTTATCTATATACATACATTTTTACTTATACACACATACACACATACATATATATGTAGATTTCTAGATAAATTTAAAACTGCTATTACTATTGATAATAATATAACAATCATCATAATCATAATGTTATTATAAATACATCTTAAAATTAGTAAAGGTGGGATAAGAAAATTGTGAATGTTAATAAATTCATATGTTAGTTCACAACCGAATTAACATTTTAAGTGTAAATTCCATTTTATTAGAAAAATTTAAATCTGTTATTATGCCTCCAATTGAAGATGAGTTCCTTTGATTTAATAATTCGCTGGGATTTTTATATTTAATTATTTTAATTTTTTTTCCTTAAGCATAGATTATCTCTGAAGTTTGTTGGTTGTTTGTTCATGGCCGATGATCCTTTATTTAATTCGTCAGTTTTCAAAAGAAATTCAAATATAGCAAAAATAGAATGAGAAGAAATTATTAGCAATCCCTTGTCCTTGCATGCGGTTCGATCTCTACCAGGGAAACACATTTTCTTTACTAAGATTTGTCGCATTCGCAAGACCGATAGATGTAATTTTTTTTTATAAGCGTTTCACCCCGAACAAGGCATGTCACTGCCACCACTGCGCATGGGGCTACATAGAGTGGAGAAAGGATGATTAAATATAGGAAATGTCAGAGGGTGGGTGATAGGCGGGTAGGGATACCGAGAATGGTTAACTGTAGGAAATGTCAGAGGGTGGGTGATAGGCGGGTATGGATACCGAGAATGAGGGTTGGGTAAATGAGAGTGTTCTGAGAATAATTGGGAGTTAGTGTGATAGGAGGTGTCTATTAACATTTTCAGTGTTAATTCCATTTTATTAGGGAATTTTAAATCTCTGTGTATGTCTCCAATTAGAGATGAGTTCATTCATTTTGTTAAATAAATTCACTGGGATTTTTATATTTAATAATTTCAGTTTAATAAATAAATATGGCTAGTTTAATTCAAATCCGACAGAATAGGGTTTAAAGTAATAAATATTAATTAGCATAAAATAATAGTGTTATCTATTAATACTACAATTATTATACATAAAATTAAATCATTGAACGTATTTTAGATTTCAGGTAAATGGTGTTCTTAATACTCGGCCAGAATGTTAATTAAATATATTTAATAAGGCTTCAGACTTACTAATGCTTACCTTCAATAAGTAATGAATGATATTATCGAACTAACTCTGTCTGTCTGTCTGTCTGCCTCTCTCTCTCTCTCTCTCTCTCTCTCTCTCTATATATATATATATATATATATATATACGCTCTCACACCCTGATAGAGCACTTTGGAAGAGTGGTAGACTTTGTAAACAGTAGCTACTCCGGCATTTTACGCAACGCTCATTCGATAATGAATTGGATCACTCTAGCTATTAGGCGTATTTATACGCGTTAAAAAGCCTGCCTTCTTCTACTGGACGCTCGTGGCCTAGGGGTAGAATCGCCGACTGACGCCAATTCGGTTGGGTTTCGATCCTGGGTTAGGAAGCGACCGGAGTCTAAGCCGTACTGATGAGCTGTAATACAGCGAAACAGATCTGTCTGCGGATGACTATATATATATATATATATATATATATATATATATATCTGTACAAACACGCACACACATATATATGAACACACACATAACTCTATATATATATATATGAACACACACACATATGTATACACAAATATGTAATATATATATATATATATATATATATATATATATATAATTACCTGTATACGATATATATATATATATATATATATATATATATATAATTACCTGTATACGAAAAAATACGATATATATATATATATATATATATATATATATAATTACCTGTATACGAAAAAACAATATTGATAAAAGAAATGACAAGAGGAAAACCTTTTATGTTCTTATTATGAGAGAAAGTAACTTAGGCGAAAATGGCGCAAAAGAGTATTTAAAAGAAACGTATCTTTCTGAAGCGAAAATCTATTTAGAGATAGCTATGAAAAAATATTGAATTAAAGAAAACTCTTAACTCCTGTACTTTAATTCAAAAATAATAATGAAATAAAGAAATAAAGAAATAATCAAGGATAATTACTGCAGAAATAACGTTAATCACTTTCTTTTATATATACCGATATATTACATCACTTAGCGTTCTCCATAACCTTTCATTCATACTAAGATAGTTTCAAATATTTTTAAAAGTTTTCCAATTCAAAATTCTTTCTACATTTATATCTATACAATTTTCTTATTCTAAACTTTACGTGATAATATTCCTAAAAAGAATATATATATATATATATATATATATATATATATATATATATATATATATATTTATATATATATATAGTTACGTATCAATTGTACATTGCGACACGGAAATTTCTATGTTTCGACACAGATTCTCATCATCAGGCAATGTTGATGTTAGTTGTGCAGATGATTTATATTTAAATGGCAAAAACCGCTGGTTTGCTGTGAATGTATGTGAGTGTTTCTTTTGGCTAATCAGAATGGAGATTCATTTTGGGATTTGACCCCAAAGAATACATATTAACCAACTTTTTCTCTTTTTTCCCTTTTTTCCCCCTCATCTTACCCTTCCCTTGTTTCGTTTCCCTCCTCAATGGTCGAGATGTTAACCTGCCTTTAACCTGATCTTATCCTTCTTTCCCTTCAGTTTTATTACTTTCGATGTGGTATTCGCATTGAGTGCCAATTCTATATTTTTTTTATTTCCTTATCTTTTTAGTCTATTTATTTATTTGTTGTAAAGTTTATTTAAAAAGGAAAAGATTTTTTAAAACGTAAATTATAGTATATTTTTTTATCTATTTATTTGTTGTAAAGTATTTTTTATAAAAAGAAAGATTTCTTTTAAAAGAGTAATTCTATGTTCCAGTTTATTTTTATATCGCTTGTCAGTGATTATTTGACTTATGTACTTGTTATATGCATATTATTTCATTTAGAATTTATCCATTGTCTAATGTGAATAATTTACATATGACATTTATTTTGTTGGGTTTATCTAATAAATTTTTATTCTTAAGGGATTTTATTATAAATAGTCTTTCGTATAAACATAATGAACATGGTTCATTTAAGGACTTATATGTTTTAGCTTTTTTTTTAGAAATTTTCACTTTATTGTGGGTGTTTTTTTTTTTGTTTCCTTTAAGTACCAGTGATATTTCGATAGGGGTGTTCTATTTTTGTATTTGTAATTATTAAATGAAGAGGTGTGCTGGTAAATTCGCTGCTTTAGAGTGATTTTAGTACTCACTATATAAATTTTTATATTATTTGGGTTTTCCTTTGAGGATATTTTGCATTGATAGATTATTGATTCCGTCAAGCACCTGTTTTCTAACGGACAGTCTATGGGGTTTTTACAATAACATTTTTTCTTGTCTAAATTGTTGTTTTCTGTTGTCCGGTTGTTTTTATTGATTTTGTTGAATTTTTTAAAAGCATTATCATTGTGGTTTTTTATAATTTTTTCTAGATTGTTCATACAGATGTAACTTAATTTAATAGAGTTTTTATTGAAGATCTTATTTTTCCGGAAAGTGTTTCTTAATTAACTCGAGGAATTTTTTTCCCAATTTACTACTAGTCATCATTGAAAGTGGGTGTGTACCAAATGATTTTCCTATTTCTATTTTTTCTTGGAGGGTTACTTTTCTTGTGGACATATTTAATATTTGGGTTTTTGTATCCACTATTGTTTAATGCAGTATTATAAAAATTACTATGCTTATTAAATACTTCCTCATTAGCTGAATTTCTACTAATTCTGTATTTTATTGATGAGGATATATGCTTGATGACAGAAGGAGGGTGGTTAGACTTTGGGTGGATGTATAAAGGATTGGTATTTGGTTTTTTATATGGTTGGTGTATATTTTTCTATAGATCTAAAGATACATAAAGGAAATCTACGTTTTTATATTACTTTTAGTTGTTACTTTTAAATTGAGATTTATAAACTTCTTATCGTTTTTTCTAATTCTATCTATTTTGAAATTTGTGGTATTTCTTATTGTCATAACTCCATCGTCTCTATATAGCCCAAAGTCTTTAGTATTTACTTCCTTATAGGCTGTGAGATTATATATTATTAATAATCCTACCAGATTCGAAGATTCTGCAGAATCCATCGATCCCATGTTAATATCAAAATTGTTCTCGTTAGAATTATTTTTTTATGTACAATTGATACATAACTATATAATTATATTAAGCTCTATAATACTCATTATATTGAGCACTGTTTATAAAAATAAATGCCAGAGCACTCAAAATAAAAAAGAACCTTGAGTCATCTTCACCTGAAATTATATATATATATATATAGATATATAGATTCGCAGACAGACCTATTTGGCTGTATCACAGCTCATTAGTACGTTAGACATCTGATTGCTTTTACCCAGGATTGAAACCCGGCCTTATTGGCGTCAGTCGGCGATTCTACCTCTGAGCAATGGGCGCTCGGTAGAAGCACGCAAACTTTTAGCGTGACATATACCATGTATAACATACGCTAGTAGTTACAGTGTTCTAATTCATTACTGAATGAAAGATGCGTAGATGCTAGAGTATATATATATGTGTGTGTGTGTGTGTGTGTGTGTGTGTGTGTGTGTCAGATTAAATAAACTGCAAACATTATGTTTGCTTATTTTTAATATAAGCTGTTTATACTAACAGATAATCTTTTGCGTATTATAATTGAAAGATGTCCGAAATGAGCTGTAACGTTGACATGTCATTATCATTCATTTCTCAAGGTACCCAAGTACTTTCAATCTCTTTCCGAGATCATCTTCAAAATTACCGCAGAAATGTTGCTAAAAAGTACTGTAATTTTTTCCCTCTTCAACTATCACGGTTGACAAATTGCTAGCGTTCATTAGAATGTGAAAATTATCCAAAATGGCTCTTTTTATATGTTCTAATATCATGGTCATGCACGTTTTAAAATAAGTGAAAACTGTTCTTTTTACAAACATTTTAGAACATGACTACAGTATTCCTATCTGATTCGATTAATTGACCGCCTAAGTGTCTGAATGAATATTGTCTCGAGAATCTGTAGTTTGTTTTTGTTGATTTTTGGTGTAGCATTGTTGTATTATCGATCATTATTTTTTATATTGTGAGTGTAAACAGGAATGTTGCTGTAGACGTCTGGAAATGACGAATGGTCAACAAAAGTGCTATAAGACGTTAATGTAGTTGTTGTAAATCCAACGTATACTTTTTGTTACCATAACCCACACCCCTGATAATGATATCGGAAAAAGATTGAGAGTACCTGGGTACCTTGAGAAATGAATGATAATAACATCTTTAAACATAACAGCTCATTCTTGACATGTTTCAGTTATAATACGCGAAGGATTATATTTTTAAAAATATCCAGACATAATATTTGCAATTTATTTAATATGACATGTCTAAAAGAAAATTTACTGCCTAGATACACAAATATATATATATATATATATATATATATATATATATACAAGTGAATAAGGAATGAAGAAAATATTAACAATCTTCAATACATTAATTTAAAACAGTGCTCAATACAGAGATAGAGCTATGAATATTTATATTTATCATAAATTATAGTTTAGAACATGTACAAATTACAATCTACATTTTGTAGTAAATTGTAATTTGTACATGTTCTAAACTATAATTCATAATAAATATATATATATGTATATAGTGGAACCTGCCATATGTGACCATCTTCGTCAGCGACCACCTGCTATTACCGACCGTTTTTCTATCCACAGACGATTTGCTAATGTTAATTGATTCACAGTGAGCGACCACCTCTAGAAGGCGACCATCGACTAACATCAAGGAATGAAAATTATATATCAAGTGACCGCTGTAAAACAATTCATTTTGGCCGTACATTCTCAACTTCTAAATTAGAAGTTAAATGAGTAATATATTTCATTTTGCTTTGATCTAAGCCAGGAACACTTTTTCATTGTTTTGTTATTGTAGTGTTGTATCAAACTGTTATAACTTGTGAATGGTACATTGCCTAAGTTCGCCTCAAACGTCATTTGTTTTGTACAACATATGTTGAATTTGATAAGACATCAGTACTGAGCTCTGTATCGACATGGATAAATTCAGAGATGGAGAAAATCATAACTATGTCCCTTTCTCAATTTCAGTATCTCCACTAAATAGCTGAAAAACAGCATAGTATGAATATAAAAAGGCCCTAAACATAATAAAAAGCAATTTTTTTCCGTGAAAATGTTTATGTTATTAAAAGTATTTTTAAATTGTTTTTTTTTTTTAATTTTAATGCTTTAACATGTTCGAAACTTTGGTAATTTCACTTTCGTTAGCGGGTAACCAAATCGTTACGAGAGTTTACAATGGAAAATGTCATATAACGTAACTCGGTTTTTTCGTTGAAAAACACATTAATTTGAAAATTCTTGCAAAAATCAAATAATTGTAGGATTCTATTGAAAGTTTCAGAACTTATATACATATGAATTAAATTATTTCTGATATTATTATTTTAAAGAAATCTTAGTAAAAATGTTTTCTTTTTTACATGTTATTCCCACTCTTCCACGTAAATTCATGAAATTTTAAGGCATTAAATTTTATTGGGGAACACAGGACTAGTTGGGAAATGTAAATCATGTATTATCTTTTTGAAACATTTTGCATTTATTTCCAAACATCTGCTCCCAATAGTAAACTATTAAACTAAATAAAAATATGGCATTGTTTAATTTTAATTTGATAAGCTATTAATTGCTTTAGTAAATAATTTATTTTAAAGGAATTATAGTCTGTAGAAAGTTTTAGAAAAATAATTAATGATATTTTAAACGAATTGTTTTAATTTTTTTAAATTATAATAATATATGAAATTTCAAAAATATTTCAAAAATGCTTCAAAGATTTGCTTCGGTTAGATTATTAAGTTATTTACTTAATAAGATCATAATAATAAGATCATATTTATTAATCAAAATTTAAAAAGTTAAATGCAAATCGTTGTGCATTCTGATTTTTAAAAGATTATCAATTTGTATTGTGTATTTGAAGTTTTTTCTTTTATATGATAATTTCTATGTCTACATTAAAATGATCATGTGTTTCACGGTTTCTTCCCCTTTCAGGAAAAATACTTTTACAATTATGTCGTTTGTGCTCGCCAAACATTACTCTTATCTTGCATCTGTCGAGCTGTCATCACATTTAAAATACGATGGAAAGGTCAGAAAGTTCAACTCTGTGTTTAAAAAATAGCGTAATTCTAAATGTCATGCTATAAATAAATAATACTTGTGTAAATCATATTAATTTAACATGAATTTTGATAATTTTTCAAAGATAATGTGTCACAGATGTATATTTTTACTTTTGCAAGTTCTTTTAAACCGAGAATTAACTTTTGTTTACAATGGCCAAAAAATTAAAAAATTAAGAAAAATCTTATATTCTAATCAATATAATTTTTGTTTGAAATACATCAGAGTATTTTGATTACTGAAAAAGTAAATTTAAGCATTTAGCTTTCAATTAAAACTAAAATGAAAGTTTCAAGAGATTTTTTTAAAAATTTAATGAATTATATACTCCAATGATCGAAATAAAGGTTTTGCTTTAAAATTCCTGAAACCTGAAGAAGGTCGGAGTGTACAACGGCTGAAACGTCGTAAACATGGCAACAAATGCAAACACAGCAGTCCGAATCATTTAAATAAGATAAAGAAATATCTTAAAATGTACTTGAATATTATCAGTTGTGATATAAGAACAATATGGAGAATTTTTAAAAATCATTTTATCCCAAGCTAGGCGGTACCTCCACTGATGTGCAGGAGGCTACATAAGAGAGTTAAATTTTTAGACAGAAGGAGAGTGAAGAGAAAGACGAACCACCTACAGCGGGAGAAAGAGAAAGGGCAAAAGATCGATGTAAATACAGGAGTGAAGACAGTAACGAAGAGAGAAAGGAAAAGAACAAGATACACATCGTGATGTGGAAAAGGGTTGAGGTTAAGTTGGAATTGACTTTGCATTTAAATTCTTAGAGGTTGTAACCGTCAAAAAAGTAAGTACATAGAAGGAAGTTCCACAGGTAGGAAGCGCGAGAAAAAACTGATGGAATAGAATTGAAAGTATGTGTGCGTTGCAACGGATCAAATTGATGGCCCTCTACATTGGAGAAAAGTGTAGCAAGTGTGTCCCTACCTTAGCAAAGTTCATGCCTTTTCATCAGGCTCACTGCATCAAAGTGCAAGGTTGTAATGGTGATGTTCACAGCAAATCGGTAATTTTTCTTCTTTTTTTGTATGTACCTGTATGACTATCCTACTTTAAATCAAGCAGGCTTCCGACCAAACGATCGTAGGGGAAGGTAAATATTGACCATGTTTCACTTCATGTCACCATGATAAAGTGGATAAATGCAGAATCATGGTGTGGCATCTGTGCACACTGTGTAACTTATTCTTGAATACACACAGGGCTATAATTCAAGCACACATTAGGTTTTAGAGATGAACTTTCCTGCATGGCACCTAGAATTTATTAATTTAAGTGCAGTCAAGACTTCTACAGAAGATAGCTAAAAAGAGTGACAAGAAAGGACTACAAATAAAGTGCAAGAAAACTGAATGCATGGTCATCAGTAAAAAGGGTGACCCAAAATGTCAATTACAGGTGAGGGATACTAAAATCAAGCAGTTACAGAAATTTAAATTAGGAAGTGTTCTAACAGAAGACGGAAAGTGCGACAGTGAAATCCGAAGGTGAATTGGCATGGCGAAAGAAACATTCCAGGAGTTGAGTAAAGTATTAAGAAACATGACAATTTCGCTAGAAACAAAGAGGAGTGTACTGGATTTCTATGTGACGTCGGTTCTTTAATATGGCAGTGAAAGTTGGACAATATCTTCGGAGATAAAGGAAAAACTTGAAGTAGCTGAAATGTAGTTTTACAGAAGAATGCTGCAGATATCATGGACCGAGCATATAAGCAATGATGACGGATGAAAGGATGGAGATGAAAAGGAAATAATACTGAGCATCAGGAAAAGACAACTAAAGTTCCTGGGACATGCAATGAGGAAGGAGGGCTTGGAGAACCTGTTACTAAAAGGCCAAATAGAGGGGAAAAGAGACAGGGGAAAGCAGTGCATAAAATATTTGAAGGATCTGAACAGGTGGATGGCGGAACGAGGGATGCATGGTGCATCAGGAGAAAGCGTGCTAAGAGCCACCAGGGACAGGGAGATGTGGAAAGCCATGATCGCCTACGTCCTGAGAGGACATGTCACATAAAAGAAGAAGACGTGATTGGCGGCTAGGTCAAATCATTTTACCGTTGAAATAGCTCGATGTGAACTAAAGTACTATGCTGATAGTTTCTTTTATAGCATTTCTCGCTTGGGGAACTCTCTTCCGGATTCTTACTTTCCAGTTAATTTTGATCTTCAAAAATTTATATTCAATGTCTAATTTATATTTTGTCTTTTAATTTCTGTTCTTTTATTGTTCTCTCTCCTCAATAGTGTTTGTCTTTTAGTTTTAGTTTTTGTTTTTTTGTTTTATTTTATATTCTCTAACACTCAGAAACTCCTTGCGTCTTAGTGGCTTTATTTCCTTGCTTGGGTTGAAATGATTAAAAGAATTTCCATCGTTCTGAAATACTAACCTTTTCTTATTTAATCTTTTCTATACATATAATTGTGTTGTATGTTTTGCTATCCGGATGGTTGTTATATCGATAACGTTTCGGCTATTGTACTTTTCGGTCCTTATGTTTCTGTGGTCGTAATCGCTAACCTTTTTCAGAATTTTGTGCAGTATCCTTTATTCAATCTATGAGAGAGTATATTCTGCTTTATATGCTTAGAAGATGTCAGTGAATACTCCGTTTCCTCGATTTCTAGACTCAGAGAATTTGGTGTGATTTAACGAACGTTTTAATCAAGTGAGCAAATGTATGCGTCTTTTTCTAGCATTCCTAGACCCAGAATCGAACTCACAACTCATAGCGTAACAGACATGTTGCAATTAACGCTCTAATCTAATAGGCTATGTGTTTCTTATGAGTATAAACATGCGTGTTTCGTATGCATATTCGAATAGCAATTTCTGCTTTCTCATCTAAACATTCCTCAAGGATGATGCTACATCTACTTTGCTTATCATGAGACTTCTTCCTTTGTAAAAGCATTTGCTAAATTTTTGTACTACGTACCTGAGAACTATTTCATTACCATTCCTGAATTTTCTTTGTGAGAAAACTTATAAAATGTTCTAAATTTTTTGTTTGTTATTACCTACTTTGTCAACTTTTGTTTATGTTCCAATCAACCTCAGCGTCTTCTACCAACTGCATTTCGAACCACGCTCTTCAACAAGCAGGGGACAACTGTCAAAATATTAAATAACAAAAGCGACGTTGATATGAAGAGATGTCGATGTGGGGGAAAAGAAAGCTTGTAATATTTTTCTAGAAAACACGTTGTTGCTGAAGTTCTGCAGAGCAAATTAAACCGGTTGTCTTTGCGAATAATTCCTTTCTTATCGGCTCCACAAATAAGCCAGACAGATCGTATTTCCCTACACTTTGCTTCATCTACATATAAAATGAATTTGTTCAAAAAATGTTATTTTAAGTAAGATAGTTCAATAACGCAGATGAAAATAAATCTCGGGAGGCTTGAAATTCTAGTTTGAACATTGCTTGTAGCGAGAAACTGATAATCATCATTCAGTTGAATTCCATTTAACCACACACAACCTATATATATATATATATATATACATGCATACATACATATTCAGTTAATCCAACTGAATATGTTAGCTCTATCACTGATATTGAGCACTTTCCAATAAGTACCGTGCATATATATATATATATATATATATAACACACATACATATATATATATATATTAGTCATCCACATACAAACCTGTTTCGCTCATCAGTGTAGCTAGACACATCCACTTGATTTTGGCCGGAATCGAAACTTGACCGATTTGGTGTCAGTCGGAGTCGCTATCCGCTAAGCCATAGGCGCATGGAATCAGAGAAGGGAAATTTTAACGTGTTGTTTATAAGCAGTGTATACACACGCCAGTCACCAAAAGAACTCAATTCAATTCAATATATATATATATATATATATATATATATATATATATATATATATTGCGTCTATAGCATTAAGCTATTGAACATTATGGGTCCTCAAACTTGTACCTCACCTCAAATGAAACTTGTACATACAATCCATTGCTAAAGATGCAGGTGAAATGTTCGCCCCGCCCCCACCCGTTGTATCTCTCCAGTAAGGACCTTCTCTGCTTTAACAAAGACAGATCAGGTAAAAAATGATGACCTGTTTTCATATTCGGGCGAATTATGGATATGCGTGGCAGTGCAATGGATATCGGCTCGGGATGAAAAAGTCTGAGAGCAGCTGAATTCGTTGTAATCAATTTCGCGCAAATACCCTCGGGAAAATTTTCTCTCTCTCCAGCAGGACAGATTGGCTTCTATAGCCTTGGTGGCAACCAATTTACCACAGAAAAAAATGGCAGCCTGCTGCGGGAAAATCTTCTGCCTAGTCAGTCATGTCTGGAAAGAGACAAAATTGCCGAAGCGTGTATCACGTATGTCACTTAACTGGCTCAATGACTCTCCACCCTTCAATCTCTTTCTCACTCTCCTATCTCTATTTCCACGGAAATTGCACGGAATAAGCTCATTCCCTGGTCCCCCTCCAATTCATAGAATGAACACACCATGCCACTTACGTAGTAGCAAACCACCCACGTTTTCTCCTTATTTCATCGATGAAGAGTAAGTTCCTCTCTAACAGTTTATTTCCGTGAACCATTACGGAACCGTCTTTTAAGAGAATGGTTTCTCACTCCCTACAATATTAAGCAGTTCAATGCTAGTTTAATCGTTTTCGTCCACTCATATATGGAAAAATAAGCCTCCTAATCTAACCTCTTGGTTCGTATTTCTCCAGAGTCATAGAGGCACCAGAGTACTCCAGCTAGAGTAAAAGTGGTGGATCTTGGGCAAGATTGTCTGACGGAACCAAAACCTTTCCTGGCTGGTCTTGAATTCAGGGTTTTCCAAAACACATATTGTCCTTCTTGACTTCCTCAATTCCAGCTTGTTCAAAGATCTGAGCACTGGTGAGAATCGGGTCGGAACGAAAAATCAAAAAGTCGATTTTGAATTTCAGTAGAATTCAGTACATTCCCTTACGCGTAAATACCCTGGAAAAGGTATTAATCCACCTGTTCTATCTCCAACTATGGGTTAAATAGTAGGACAGATTATGTTCTGTAGCATTGGTTGGTAACCATTTTACCGCAGAAAGTAATGGCAACCTTTTTGCGGAAAAACCTTCTGCCCAGTCAGTTATGTCTCTTTCAAGACATGATCTTCCAAGCGTGTATCACGTATGGCACTTAACTGAGTGAGTATTTAAATTTTAAATAACAGTTAGTATTATGCATGCTAGCAAAGAATCACATCACGAATCACGTGACTCCTTAGAGTAATAAGGGCACCAGAGTATGTTGGGCAAGGAAGGCTGAACATTTTAGGGCTGGTTTTGAATTCAGAATTTATTTTCCTCGACAAATTACCACCCAATTGTGTCCTGCTATTTACACATAGCTGCGAAGAGAACAGATGGAATCATACCTTTCTCAAGAGTATTAGTACCTATTCATTATTCTACCATTCCGAAGGGTGAATTCTACTAAAGAATACTCCACGTATAATTATATTATATAACCGCTTTTTACTATAAAAGCTCAATACGTCCCGAGCCTGACATAAAGATGGCATTACTAATAAAAAATCTATATGATTTTTATGAATTACAAACCTTCAAATGGCATGTATAAAAATTTAGGCCCAATCGGATTATAAGTTAATAAATTAGAGTTACTTCAGAGAGGGACTGTTGCAAATTTTCAAAACAATGGAAAAATCTGAATTTTGTGTGTTGATAAAGCAATGGGAAAATAATGTTCAAGCAAAGCAATGCATTGATAAATGTTATTCGGACTCTGCACAAATGATGATGAACGCTCAGTTGTGCCGGAAAATAAAAAAAAGAATCTACAAACTCGTTTTGTCCGATCGTTAATTGAAGTTGCATTAGATAGCAGAGGAGTTGAACATACCAAAAGGCAGTTTATTCACGATTTTGCATATAAATTTGTCAATGTGAAAGCTGTGTGCAAAGTGGGTGCCCCGTTTGTTCACAGTCGATGAAAAACTACAACGCGTCGACGATTCAGAGCGTTGTTTACAACTGTTTCAACGCAACAAGAAGGAGTTCTTGCGTAAATATGTGACAATGGATGAAACATGGATCTACTACTTCACTCCGGAGACAAATTGGCAGAAAGCTGAGTGGAAACCAGCAGGTGAAAGCCGCCTAAAGTAAACAAAGACGCAAACATCAGCAGGCAATATTTTGACCTCCGTATTTTGGAATGCACAAGGTATTTTGTTCATCGATTACTTTGAGAAAGAAAGAACCATCAATAGCGAATGATATATAGCATTATTGGTGCATTTGAAGGTATAAATAATAAAGAAACGGCCACGCATGAAGAATATAGAAGCAATCTTTCACCAAGACAACGCACTGTCTCATAAGTCGATCGCAACAACGGTAAAACTACATGAATTGCACTTCTACTTGCTTCCACATATACCATATTCTCCATATTTGGACCCCCAGAGACTACTTGCTGTTTGCAGATTTCAAAAGCATGCTCCAGCGAAAAAGATTTGGATGCAATGAAGAAGTGATACGGGAAACTGGAGCGTATTTTGAGGCCGAAGACAAATCGTTATACAAAAAAGCAATCGAATTGTTGGAGAAGCGTTGGAATCATGGAAGAAGACTATGTTGATTAATAAAGACAAATTTTGCCTAAAAGTTGTTGTTTTATTAGTTAAACCTAGGATTTATTGAGTGATGTGCTAACTAAAAACATTGCACCCACAAAAAAAAAAAAAAAAATTAAAAAAACCTTAGAAATCCACATGAATATTACTTGCCTAACATAAGTCATTCGCAGATTCTATTTCTCCTTTAACAAGAAAAGTCACGACTTTCAGAAAAGGAGTCCTGGCGTCGTTCATTCTAGCTTTCTTTCTTTTTATAAGACAGGCACTCCATTCTCCCTGGCGCAAGTCCAATTCGACTTGTTACAAAGATCAAACTTTATTTAGTCAAATTAAAAACAAACTGTTCCTATCATATTTGCGTTTGGCTCTGTAACTATTTTCTTAGTTTCTCTAAAGATTGGCCCTCCCTTCATACCACCAGAAAAAAAAAGAAAGGAAAATAAATGCTTGTAAGACTTAGCGATCGTTCGACCCGTATAAAATCTATGATTTTGTAAAAGCAAGATAAGGGTGAATTAGTGCAGTTATCAGTCAAGCTGACATTAAGGGATTTATAGCATTGTGTAAACAAAGAATCAGTGTTGGTATTCTTCAAGTCCACACACATTCATATTATATATATATATATATATATATATATATATATATACGAGCCGTTGTGCGAAACCGCGGTAGGTCTTGGCGATCTTGCGATTTTTTTCGTGTGTTTTTGCTCTGCGTAACTGCCTTTTTGTTAACACTTTTGGTTTGTTTAGTATCGAGCACTTTTCTTTCCTGGTGGTTCGTTCCGTTCGAGGGTTTTTTTTCTTTACTGGGAAGAACCGTATGCATTGTCGGTCCTACGCAGTTTTCTTTTTTTTCCCCTCTTTGTCCAAAGCTCTATAGCCGAGGACGATAACGGAGTTAGATTCTGCTGGTTATTCATAGTCTTTAAAAGTTTCTTGTGTAACATTTTAAGATTAGAATACGTACAGAGTCGGTTTTATTATTATTATTATTATTATTAATATATATATATATATATATATATATATAGAGAGAGAGAGAGAGAGAGAAAGAGAACAGGAAAAGTATTTATCCATTCTTTAATTGAATGGGGTTGACAACTTACATGTTGAAATGGTTATCCCCACTAAAAATATAAACTGAATTAACAGATAAATAAAATATATCTGCTCTGTAAATTAAATAAACTTTACATTGATCAGTTTTAATATTTAAACGATATTACTAGATCCTCTCGGATTATCTATTAATTTTATCCTGTATTTTTTACCGCTTTATATATATATATATATATATATATATATATATATATGTGTGTGTGTGTGTGTGTGTGTGTGTGATTGTTTGTGTGCATGTTTGAATAAATATATACCACGTACTCAGGATTAAACTATTCTCATTCATTTTCTATAACTTTGATAAGCAGGAAGTTAAGTATCGTGACTTTATTGAACAGACACCCGAGAGAGTGCTTTCCTGTTCACTAGAAACTCCAAGTTTAGGGTTAATCGTTATCTATCCTATATATCCTCATATTAAGCACTTATTACTTCCTTTCCTTACGTTTCCTTCACAGACACACACGCGCTCGTGCACACACACACACACGCTTACACACATATACAAATAATAATAATAATAATAATAATAATAATAATAATAATATTGGCCATTCGTATTCGAGGATGCCCATCTACCAGGGTGACTAGCTAATCCCCACTGCAGACGCTTGCTCAGGAACATTTGTGTTTGTTCAACACCCAGATAGCTCACCTGTGGTTTATACTGCAACTCTGCTTAGCAGAAGTTAGTTACAGTTCCTGATTGAGAGCGCGTTATACGTCTGAACAACAGTCTGAACAAGTCCATGACGCTAAAACCATCGGCCACGATGACTTGTAATTTTGAGTTTACGCAACCATCGACGACTACTCAAAGAAAACCGTCTACCAAATTTTACTGACAAAGTTTGGGTCAACCCATTGTATGGTTTTCAATCACTTTTCGATACCATCAAGAGGTCACCATCCTGACAACTTTGCCATATATATATATATTCAAACAATTTCATTTCAAATTGTCGGTTGTTTATAACCAAGTTTCGTTAAAATTCGTTAATTTCCGTGACATGTTTATATATATATATATATATATATATATATATATATATATATATATATTATGAATTATGTTTTTGAACAGGTACATAATTTTTTCTATAGATGTTCTCTCTTCTACAATCATATGTTTGTTTTAACGTTGGGTGTCCAACATTTCGTCAGGAGGAATAAGCAAGAGCTGGAATCATCCGCTGTTTATATTTGGTTCGTTGTTGTTGTGGGGTGGGTTGGGGTTATTGATAATGAAGGGAATGTGTCTTCCGTTTTGACCGTTAGACTTTTGAAAAACTTGGTGTGTAAGTGCTAAATTGTTGATTAATGGCATTATCTGTTGGAATGTACGTTTTTATCGGTCGGGTATATCTTTTGGTTAGAATTTCGAAGAACGTGGTGTGTGGAGGGGTTTGATTACTTGGTCAGTTTTGTGTGTTTGTGTTTTTGTAACCTGCTCCTACACAAAGTCGAACACTCTCATCATTAAGATAAAAGATTGAACATGGATAAAATACATTTCGACATTTCGCTGAAAAATATTCCTATTCCATGCAAACAGGAATACTTTCAGAAGCTGGTCCTAAAAACTGAAGACCTTGTACGAAGAATGAGATGGAAAGCGCAATTCTTCATTAAAGTACATGGATCTACATTTAATAACACATTCGGATTTAAAAGCCTAAGAACCGCTCCCCTCACAGACAAACTTCATAACTTCAAAAATGACTTGTTCGAAACCATAAACAAAATAACTTTCCACAAACAAATAAATTCCATAATCAAAAAATAAATTCCATAATCACTTAGACACAATAGTCAGCAACATACACAAATCAGATAAGGTCTTTGTCAAATCAGACAAAACATTGAATTTCTATAAGATGGACGCAAATGAATACAAGGATCTTATTTAAAAAAAACTAAAAAAAATACAGGAAAATCAACAAAGAACACAAAAACCACATAGACAGAATAAACCAGGAAGATAAACTAATCACAGACAAATTGGAAATAAGTGACAGTCCCCAAAATAGCAACGAAAGAAGCATATGTGCTGTTGAAAGACCACAAACCTGATTTGTACAGCAAATTACCTACAAGGATAACAAACCCCACAAAATCCGAAATAGGTAGGATATGTAAAACGATATTGGAGAGGGTCAACCAACAAATAAAAAATAAAATTAAACTAACGCAGTGGAAAGGTACGGTAGACGTAATCGAGCGGTTAGAAAAAATTGGTGGAAAAATAATCCCACCTTTTTACAATTTGACATTGTGGATCTTTACCCATCAATTTCGGAGAATCTATTCGGCCTCGCCCTGGAGTTCGCGGAATTCTACTCAGACATCACAGAGGATGAGGTCAAAATTAATCTGAACTGCAGTAAATCAGTTATAATCCACGACAACGAACAGTGGACTAAGAACTCAAAGGAGAACTTTGATTTATCCATGGGTGCCCTGGATTCTGTAGAGGCTTCGAATCTGATTGGATTATTCTTACTGTACAATTTAACTGCACACAAGGAAATCGAAACGGACAATATAGGACTATATAGGGACGACGGACTAATGATAATTCATAAATCTACTAGAGGTAAGGTTGATAAAACCAGAAAATTAATCCATAGAGTCTTTAAATCCTTTGGCCTTAACGTAGTGATTAACCACAATATCAAGCAAGTAGACTTCCTAGACATAACATTAGACATAGTATCGAACACTTTCCATCCTTACATGAAAAACAACGCTAACCCAATATACATAAACCCCAACTCTAATCACCCATCATCCATTGTTAAGCACATCCCATCATCGGTAGAACGTCGCATTAACACACACTCATCCAGTAAGAAGATATTTGATAAGCACAAGGTAATTTATAATAGAATCCTTAATGAAAGTGGGTATAAATCATCAAAAATCAGCTTTGTGGAAAAATTCAGAAGTCCAAAAAGCAAAAATAGAAGCAGGAAAATAATATCGTATAACCCTCCGTTCAATCAATCAATTAATTTCAAGCCGAGGCACAAATTTCTTAAATTAGTAGAGAAGTACTTTCTCAAAAATAACCCTCTGAACATAATCTTCAATAAAAAATACCATAAAATTAAGCTATAGCTGTTCCAATAATCTACAAAAAATAAATATTAAAAATACACAGCAAAAATAAATCCAACACTCCGATGAATTAGGTAAAAATAGAAATGAAAATAAAAATAAAGCCAAAGATAGAATAACAAGTCCGTTCCATGATAACAACCTCTGTAACTGTAGAAACCTCAACCAATGCCCCATGACCAATAAATGTCTGACGAAATCTCTGATATATATGTGTTCGATTTCATCCATAGAAAATCCTAAAGATGAAAAAATATATAAGCGCTTTTACAATCACCTCTCATCCTACAATAACAAAGAAAAACAAAACATGACATCTCTCACCAAATACTTTTGGAAATTAAAATACGAAAGTAAAACACCTAAGGTTAAATGAAAAATCCTCAAACAAGCAAAAACAGCAAAATCTATAAAAGAACCATGTTTTCTTTGCCTTCAAGAAAAAATAGAGATCCTTAAATATATAAATAGTAACAAGCTTTGAAATCAGAGGTACGAAACCACAGTAAATTGCAAGCACATTAGGGACCGAACCCTATAATCATGCTAGGAAATACTAGGAGTTTGATTAGATATTCTTATTATAAAAGATTAAAAATGCTATAGAAAAATCGATCTAATAAATCTTTAAAGTAAGGTCTAATACCCACAAAAACAGCTAAATGAATAAAACGCAAAGTTAAAAGAAATAAACAGGCTCCCAAACTATTACTAAAGTCTACAGCAATAACCCTACTTACCGTAATGACCTTACTTAAATAAAAAATATTCCGTACTGGAAAAATCAAAATTAAACGAAAAAAATGGCTCCCAAACTCGAAAAAGAATCAAAATTTCTATATTCAAAATTAAGATTAAATATACTATTTCAGAATAATTATATCATACACAAAAATAAACTGTAAGCACATTAAAGATCTAACCCTACAATCATGCTAAAAGATAGTAAAAATTTGATTAGATATTTTATTATAAAAGATAAAAAATTCTACAGAAAAAATCGATCTAATAAATCCTTAAAGTAAACTCTAATACCCACAAAAATATCTAAATAAATTAAATAAAAAATTAAAAGAAATAAACAGGATTCCAAACGATAAAAAATTAAAAGAAAAAATCGATCCTCTAAACTCAAAATGAAGATTAAATATACAACTTTATATAAAAACTAATAAAATACAAATTTGCATTTACTTCCTAAAAAATACAAGTTTAGACTTTTTGGAAATAACTTCGCCTAAATACAATAATGCTCCAAACTTGAATTAAAAAAAAACCTATCTAGCTAAAATAAAAATAGAAAAAACAAAAATAAAATAAAATAAAAAAATATTCCGTACCGAAAAAATCAAAATTAAAAAGAAAAAACACCCCACCCCTATCACATCTATCTAAGGAACCCCGAGGGGAATGCCGCGCCAAAAGATGAAAGAGAATACATAAAATCGGCCTGGTAACAACAGACATCAATTAATCAAACACTAGCCAACCATGAAGCCGTCCTAAAAATTCTTAAGATCAACAAACAAGATAGGTTCCCCAATCACACAAAAAACTCCACACAAACACACAAAACTGACCAAGTAATCAAACCCCTCCACACACCACGTTCTTCGAAATTCTAATTAAAAGATATACCCGACCGATAAAAACGTACAATCCAACAGGTAATGCCATTAATCAAAAATTTAGCACTTATACACCAAGTTCTTCAAAAGTCTAACATTCCCTTCATTATCAATAACCCCAACCCACCCCACAACAACAACGAACCAAATATAAACAGCGAATGATTCCAGCTCTTGCTTATTCCTCCTGACGAAATGTTGGACACCCAATGTTGAAACAAACATATGATTGTAGAGGAGAGGACATATATAGAAAAAAGTATGTACATGTTCTAAAACATAATTTATAATAAATATTCACAGCTCTATACATCATATATCGAGCACTGTTTTAAATTAATGTATTGGACGGCGAAAAAATTTCTTTCTTCGTTCTGTACTCACTCGGATACATATATATATATATATATATATATATATATATATATGTCATCCACATACAAACCTGTTTCGCTGTATCACTAGACACATCCACTTGCTTCTGGCCGGGATCGAAACTCGACCAATTTGGTGTCAGTCGAAGTCGCTACTACGTCTGGAATCAGAGAGGAGAAATTTTAACGTGTTGTATATAAGCAGTGTTACACATGCCAGTCACCGAAATAACTCAATTCATTTCTGAAAAATAATGCGTATATCACAGAAGTGGATATATATATATATATATATATATATATATATATATATATATATATATATATATTGGTTAATATTTTTGTTTTAAACATTGTGGAATACAATGAAAAGAAATACTGTCAAAACGTTTGTGGCATATTTGTGGCTTTTGCTATGTTCATAGCATAATGTTTTTTGGCTTTTAATATTTTGAATATTTTCAAATAGACGAAATGTAGCTGAAGTATGTATACAGTAAGATAAAACAAAACGACCACGAAAAATGATCGTATTCATCATACAATAAGAAACATATCAGTCCCACAAATAATCATCTGGCTGAGAGTGGCGGCCATCCCGTTGCTGTTGTTCGCCTTACTGTATTTACACTAGATTTATATTTGCAACACCCTTTATGACAAATATTTAAACGCTATTAGAACCCATTAGATGAAAGGACACGTTAACCTTGCGAATATCAATTGAAAATTTTAATAAATAACAAGTACTATATATATATATAAGCAAGTTGCCATTGCCACACCAAGCTATAATTCACTTTAAAAATGGGTTCATATTTTATTATTAAAACGGGATAAAACGTATCACAACGTTTAAAATGTAAGGCGCCTTTCGACCGACCATTCTTCAGAAAAAACTCGTCGATAATTTAAGACTAAGCAACTAATAATTTGTTTTTTATTAGTGACTGAAATTAAAATGAAAACTAATTAAGGAATAAGGGGGGGGTGAAAAAAAACCCAGTTAGGTAAAGGCTTCTCCAAAAAGAGCTAGTCTTTGCATGTTAATAATAGCAGACTCCAATATATTCAAGTGGAGTCGATTTAAGAGTTTAAGATTCAATTTAGCAGAATTTAAGAAATGCTCGCTAATAGCGGAGACATGAGTCTGCAAATTACCCGGATGTCACCGGCTCATGTCTACTCAAGTGAACGGGGACATGTTTTAACCTACAACCTCTGGATAGTTTTGCCCACATAGTGGACCTCGCATCGCCACTTATATTGATATACAACAAAATTGCTTTGGGAGGCAGGCAAAACATCCTTACTGCATAAAGAGGAAGTTCTTCTGGTTGTAAAAATGCTCCGGATCATAACAGTACTAAAAACCGCTTAATGGAAATAGAAATTATTAGCGTATGTCTGATTAACGGTACCAATCCAGGGTAGTCTAACATATACAGGATATTTAGATGACCCATATATCTTAGACTCATTGAACATAATAATTCTTTGTTTAATGGTAGATGTGATAACCATTCTGGATAACCATTCATCAGAAATAGTTGTTTAATCAAGTTTGCACTCAGAACATAGCATCAGAGCTCGAGGGGTAAGACTGCTAAAAAGATTAATTTTTCTGGTTGTGAGAGAAAAAAAGAGTCCCAAGTTAAGTAAAGTCCAGAGAAAGTAAGTCTATGATAAACACTAGTAAGAAAGCATGAAAATGTTCTTTCTACTTTTCCTGAATGTTCATTCAGGAAAAGTAACCGATTATTCTCTTTTACCTCAATAGTATATTTTAGAGCAGGATTGAGATTATTCATTTGTGAAAAGATCTCCTCTGCCTTATCTTTACTAGGAAACGACATAAACGTATCATCAACGAAGAGGAAGTAACAATAGGCATTATCAATCGTATCGAAAAGCTGTTCCTCATGAAAGCCAACAAAGATGTTGGCCATCAGAAGAGCCAATGGACTTCTTATAGCTACTCCATCTATTATCGAATATAAAGGACACATACTTAACTGCCATCTCCAGCAACTCAAAAAAGACATTTCTCAGGTAAAGATGGAGACTTTGTGGGGCCACAATACAAAACGTCAGTACAAATATCAATTGTTTTATCAAATGGGACATTTCTGAGCAGACTTTATATATCAAACGACACAAAATACTCAGTTTAGATTAGGTTTAAATGTACACATATACTGAAACTACTCAGGCATATACTGAAACTACTCAGGCATATACTGAAACTACTCAGGCACATAATACCCCGAATCGAATATTAATACCAAATCAAAAAATTCAATAAGCCTCTTAGCCACGCCGTACTGGGCTGAGCTCAGCATAGACAAAATGTGTCTAAAAGTGGAACGTTCTAATTGTGATATATATATATATATATATATATAAATATATATATATATATATATATATATATATATATATATATATATATATTCTCAGCATATACTGTTAAATATAAGATACAATGAATGTCTATAACGTTGAATCATGAGCAGTTATAAACGTCGTATTTTTGCTTTAATTTCAGTTGAAAATAAAGACAAAAAAATCTCCAACATTTGGATAATTTTTTATTAACTTTGTTCTAAGCATTCGGCTCACATGAGCCCAAAAATAACAAATGCAGTTCGCAAATTTCCAATGCGGTTCTATGAGGTCACACCGCATGATAGCGCGAAATGACAATAAAAAAATATCCCCACCAAAACCAAATGGTAAATCATAAAAAGAGGAACCCCACGCCATATGAATAGTAGAAATCACAAATTATGTTTAAAGGCAAAACTGAAGACGCAGGAAGATGGTTAATTTTTCTTTGATTCGGCCTTGAGTCAGACATAACCAAACTCCTTACAGTTTACAAGTTTAATCCAGAATTATCATCAGAATTATCAGAAGGTTATTATTATTATTCTCATTAGAAAATTGAATGTTGAAGTTGGTTGGAATGTGTGATTAATGTAGAATAGTGGAGTAGTGCAAGAATAAAAATAGTTAAGGGTATCAAACATTCGTACAAATGTTCGTAGTAGTAATTTGTTGAAAGAGTATATGCCTACGGACGTAAGTATGTATGTATGTATGTGTATGTATGTATATGATAGCGTTTGTTCTTAGGAGTGTATTTGGATGGAGAAGAAAAAGTAAAAAGAACCAGCACACGAGAAGGAAAGAGAAAGAGAACAAGGTGCGACCTGACCTTATCTCCTGGTCGATTTGAAGTTGAGGTTACATTTACATAAATACTTTTTTTCATTCTCTTTTTAATCTTTACCCCCAAAGCGTGGTGGCACCACCACTGATGCGTAGGGGGCTACAAAATAGCAAAAGTTTAAGGGAGAAGAGAGCGAAGAGAAAGACAGTCCAGCTAGAGTGCGTGTCAAAAAGCCGGAAACACAGGTGTGAAGACAGTTGCTGAGCCAGAGAGAAAGAAACAGAAGATATAACAAGATGTAGTGTGATGTAGAAAGAACTGGAGACAAGTGGATAAGAGATGGGTATTGACCTTGCATTAAATACCTGGAGATTGTAGCTGTCAGGAAAGCAAGAATACGGAAGAGAGTTCCACAGGTGAGAAGTGCAGGAAAAGAAACTGATGGAGTAGAATTGACGGCTGCATTTGTTTGATCTGACTGTAACTGGGTGAGAAGTTGTTGCCAGTCTGGTTGCACGAGTAAATTCTAGTTTCGAGGGCACTAGTGACCTAAGTTCGTCGTAGTAGAAGCCATGAATATATTTGTAGAATAGACAGAGGGAAGCCACATCCCGCCGGTGTGAAAGTGGCTAGAGTCGAGCTGCCAATCTGTTACCTATCACGTTACAGATTCTCCTTTGGAACCTATCGGGAATACTAAGACAAACAGCTGGGGTGCCTGACCATACATGACAGCAGTATTTCATGCACGGACGGATGGTTGAATTTTGTATGTGCAAGATGGAATCAGGCGTAAAAAACTTTCTGGCCCGAAACTGTGACGCAACAATAAAAATAAACATATAAATATAAATAAAAATTATTTACGTGCATGCATGTATATACACATGTGTGTAGGTGTGTGTGCATGAGTGCGTATACACGTATATGCTTAAGTGTGCGATCGCGCGTGTATACGTACAAAATTTTAACATTAAAAAAACGATGACACTTCTACGAATAATAATCATCAGTTAACATATAACAAAGTTCAAAAGAAAAAAGAAAAATAAAGAAAAAAAGGCAAAAACAAAAATCGACAAAAACATGCCTATGGCAGCCATCACTTGCTATATATGCCCACAAAAACGAACAATTCATAGCGGTATAAAAAGCCAAAGATTTTAAAATATTAACAGTAAATTAGAAAAACTATAAAGTGAACGGGAAATTTTGCCGAGGAAACTCTAGAGTCGCGATGCAGAAGTTAACATCAATCAACTAAGAGACAAAATTGTACTGCTATTAATGTCTGTCATTGATATCGAACACTTTATTACTAACTCTGCCTTAAATGGCTTTCTATCTACTACCAGCAATTTTGGCTTCAAACACTCTTCCAAATCACTACCATATATATATATATTAGTCATCCACATACAAGCCGTTTTTGTAGCTCATCAGTGTGGCTAGACACATCCACTTGCATCTGGGCGGGATCGAAACTATACCGATTTTGTATCAGTCATAGTCGCTACCCACTAAGCCATAGGCGCAGGGAATCGCTGAAGGGAAATTTTAACGTGTTATATATATATAAGCAATAAATGCACCGAACGATTACGGTTCATTTCTGAAGAGTAATGCATATATCGCAGAAGTGAAAATTGTTTATAAAATTTTCTTCTCTAGAGAGCTAAATCGTAATATCTTTCTCTCCTTCTCAGTTATATCCGAATAAAGAATGGCGAATTGCAATGCTGTAACAAATAGTTCTTTTGATATCGATGGATAGTACTCCTCAAAAACGAATTGGATAAAAGAGCTGTTGTTTTTTCTTTCATATTGTAAAACCAATTTGTTACATCTGTTGTGTCTTTACAAAATCTTAATTACAAGTATTCCATCATTTTTTAATTCTTCCGAGTATGTTCTTATATATATATATATATATATATATATATATATACGCACACGTATAAACACACAAACAGTGAAACCGATGAAATGTAACCGCAATTTCTGCTCCACCACCTTCTTTCCTCGCACTTACGGCCTATGGAATTCCCTACCGCATGCTTGCTTCCCCGACGGCTACAACCTCCAGGAGTTTAAATGTAGGGTCAATAGACACCTCCTGACACACTAACTCACACCCACTCTCTCCAACTCTCTCCCTATGTACATCCAAGTCGTCTATCACCCTCCGTCTGACATTTCCTATACCCAATCCCTCTATATAACCCCCATGCGCTATAGTAGGAGTGGAATGCCTTGCGTAGAATGCCTTGCGTGGAATGCCTTGCTTGGGGTGACACGATTAAATATATATATATATATATATATATATATATATATATAGAGAGAGAGAGAGAGAGAGAGTCATCAGCAGACAGATTTGTTTCGCTGTATCACAGCTGATCAGTACGTTTAGACATCTGATTGCTTTTTCCCCAGGATTGAAACCCGACTGAATTGGCGTCATTCAGTGATTCTAGCTCTGAGCAATGGGCGCTCGGTAGAAGGTGGTATACTTTTTAGCGTATGATGTATCATACGCCAGTAGCCAGAGTGATTTAATTCATTACTGAAAGAACGATGCGTAATTGCTAGGGTAACTACTGTTTCTTCAAAGTCTACCATTCTTCCAGAGTGCTCAATCAGGGTGTGAGAGCGTATATATATATATATATATATATATATATACTTTCGTTTAGAGGCAAGCAAATTACATTCGTCAGAATTAATGTATAACAACGTCAACTCTACCAAGTGACCACAGTATCAACCCACGTATGTCCAGGTGAGAGTGCTAAGATGCTAAGTTGTATATACATACTGTTAAGCTGTAATGACGTTTCGTACCAAAATTTCTGTTTTTTTTTTGTAGTTTTGTAGTTCTTCTAGGAAGAAATTTTAAGCAAAAGGATATTTAGTCATAAAGTTCTTGATAACAAGATAGGTGTACAGTGTTATTAGAATTAATGCAGAAAAGTTTGTCTTAGCTGAAATGTGTTATTTCAGACATACAACTTAAAACAATAATTCTAATTATATATATATATATATATATTCCTTGAGGCCAAACATATAGTATCATGTATTCTTTGGGGCCAAATACATATTAGTATATATTATTTTGGGCCAAATTCCAAAATGAATGTTCGCTCTGATTAGTTAAAAGAAACACATATGTAAATCTTCTCACATATAAACACAGCAGACAAAAGGTTTTTGTATTTAAATGTAAATCATCGGTTCAATCAACATCAAACATTACCTGATGAAGAGAATCTATCTCGAAATTTCTTTGTCGCCAAGTACAATCAATTCATAACTATATAACTATATTAAGCTCTATCACATTTATGTTCTTGAGCACTTATCATAATAGAATAAATGCCGGGGCACCCAACATAGTAAAACCTTGAGTCCTCGTAACCTGGAATTATATATATATATATATATTAATGCAGGTTTCATTGAATAATATAGACAAGTTTTGTCTATTAATTTTGTGTAGGATCCGTTCATACCGTCTGATATACTTGATGGTGATGTCGTTAAAAGACAACAAAAAATCACAGTATTTGTTGAATTTTTTATCAGGTCTAAGCTTTCGGCTCACATAAGCCATTATCAAAGAGTAAATAATAACACACAGTAAACATAGAACATTTAAGATATTAACAATAAAGATAATTGAATTGAAAATATAAGTCCATCCCTACCGTGGCGGATGGCCGAAGACAGTGACAAAATAGTGGTGTTGTGGTCCCTGGTCTGATTACAGACATTTGAGTACGTTGTTGGAAATATCGAAATTGATTGTATTCAAACCAGGTTTAAACTGTTTAATGTAGAGTGCTTCGAGGATTTTTAGTTTCTGCTTATTATTTTCTTGTTTGAGTATGTACGTGTTATCAACAAGCGTTTGTCTCAGAAGTGTGCGTTGATAACTGTGTTGTTCTAAATGACGGAATATATTTGAATTTTTATTTAAGTGCAACGTCAGACGCCGTGAGAGCGAATTTGTGGTGTGGCCGATGTAGATATTATTAAGGTTGTTAGAGATACATTCTCTAAATGGACATATGAATTTATATACTACATTGGTCTTTTGCAAATCACTAACGGTGGGGGAAGAGTCGTTGCGGACAAATGAATTAGATGTAGTGGATTTAGTGTAATATATAATGAACTTAATTCTTTTGTTAGAGTCTGTCGGAGAAATATTAGTATTTATGAGTTTTTTTAGGATGTTTTCATCTAGTTGGTAGTTGGAGTGCATCTGGCTACGGTATAAGAGAGTGATATGTTTAGGATTGGTTGGGTTAGTATCATGTGTTGTTTTTTCCATGTTAAGCTTTCTAAGAAAGTAATGTATTTGTTCATCAACTATGTAGTTGGGAAAATTATTATTGATGAGTGTCTGTTTTATGTTTTTTAGTTCACTGTAGAAGATCTGATTTGTAGATGAATTGACTTTTGCACGGTATAATAGATTTTTTATGATGGCTATTTTGTAATAGTGGGGGCATTCACTAATATAATTGAGTGTGGAGGGATTTTTATTAGTAGGTTTTTGATACGGTGAGATAGTAAATTTATTGTTGTCAGTGTTAATTAATATATCAAGAAAAGGAATTTTGTTATCTTTGCTAAGTTCATAAGTAAATTTTAAAACTGAGTTATTTTGAAACTGTTTTTGAAGTATTAATTAATCCCAACAATTAATCCCAACATCCTAAGAAAAATTCTACTAGCTTGTACTACTGAAGTGCCTTTTGTTGATCCAAACAACACTATATATATACAACGTGACGGAGTCTCCATGGGTTCAGTGCTTGGTCCGATTTTTAGTAATTTCTACATGTCTAACCTTGAAAATACTACCTTTGCAAAATTTACAAAACCATCAATATATCTAAGATATGTTGATGATATCCTACTATCAATTAAAAATACTAATGAAATCTTACAACTTCAAAAACAGTTTCAAAATAACTCAGTTTTAAAATTTACTTATGAACTTAGCAAAGATAACAAAATTCCTTTTCTTGATATATTAATTAACACTGACAACAATAAATTTACTATCTCACCGTATCAAAAACCTACTAATAAAAATCCCTCCACACTCAATTATATTAGTGAATGCCCCCACTATTACAAAATAGCCATCATAAAAAATCTATTATACCGTGCAAAAGTCAATTCATCTACAAATCAGATCTTCTACAGTGAACTAAAAAACATAAAACAGACACTCATCAATAATAATTTTCCCAACTACATAGTTGATGAACAAATACATTACTTTCTTAAAAAGCTTAACATGGAAAAAACAACACATGATACTAACCCAACCAATCCTAAACATATCACTCTCTTATACCGTAGCCAGATGCACTCCAACTACCAACTAGATGAAAACATCCTAAAAAAACTCATAAATACTAATATTTCTCCGACAGACTCTAACAAAAGAATTAAGTTCATTATATATTACACTAAATCCACTACATCTAATTCATTTGTCCGCAACGACTCTTCCCCCACCGTTAGTGATTTGCAAAAGACCAATGTAGTATATAAATTCATATGTCCATTTAGAGAATGTATCTCTAACAACCTTAATAATATCTACATCGGCCACACCACAAATTCGCTCTCACGGCGTCTGACGTTGCACTTAAATAAAAATTCAAATATATTCCGTCATTTAGAACAACACGGTTATCAACGCACACTTCTGAGACAAACGCTTGTTGATAACACGTACATACTCAAACAAGAAAATAATAAGCAGAAACTAAAAATCCTCGAAGCACTCTACATTAAACAGTTTAAACCTGGTTTGAATACAATCAATTTCGATATTTCCAACAACGTACTCAAATGTCTGTAATCAGACCAGGGACCACAACACCACTATTTTGTCACTGTCTTCGGCCATCCGCCACGGTAGGGATGGACTTATATTTTCAATTCAATTATCTTTATTTTTAATATCTTAAATGTTCTATGTTTACTGTGTGTTATTATTTACTCTTTGATAATGGCTTATGTGA
>JBBBDQ010001522.1:3680000-3707500 GCA_037127315.1 Ascarosepion bandense
TGGCCTACTATAAGTAATAAAATGATTATAGATCAAGAAAAGCAAATTGAGTTAAGAAATAACATTTTATATATACACATATCAATTAAGGTTATTACAATTAAAGTAATACTTCAAGTATAGGTTCAACGGACGTTAAAATGCTCATGGCAATAAAATGCTGAAAAGAGAATTAATGCTTAGGATTGTGGGAGCGTTTAACTAAGGAATATCTTTGATGTATTCGCTCATTAGGTCAGTAAATAGTTTTGAGACAGCTAAAGATAAGAGGAGAGGGAAGGGAGGCTAGAATAGTAGGCCGCTTTACTTAGGTTAAGGGGATACTGATTACACTCCTCTCTCTCTCGAGTCAGTTGGTGTGTGTCTGCTTGCGTCGGTCTGTCTGGCGATGCTTTTTTTATCGGCTTTTTATTTCCACTTTTTGGATCGGAGCAGATCATTTGGGGATTCACACTTGTATCTGATTCTGGGCTTCCCATTGGCCGTTAGATAAAATTCGCGTAGGCTCGCGAACTGGAAATTTAATATTTAAATAATTTTTTATTTTTCAACCGGAACATCTGCGCGAGGCCAGCTGCGCACCGTCGAGTGTTGGTCATTTGCTTTTGGGTTGTGAGGGTGCAAACACCCGTGCCTTACTTCTGCTCGGTCGGTATCACCAGACTCTCTCATATTTACTTTTTTAGTTTCACCGTTTATAATTATTTATTTGTATGTTTAGGTTTTTCTTCCAGCGAATCTTTACGAAGGAGCGTTTTTACTGAAAAGGTTCCTTTTAAAGAAAGCACTCTGCCATTTTTAAAACTATGTAAATCTTTGTTAATAAATATATTATCTGTGTTAATATATATATTATCTCATTATTATCTGTCAGACTTACCAGTCTAGAAATTATATGTATAAATCTATAAATTATATCAGTTTGAATGAGAATCTATCTATCTATCTATCTATCTATCTATCTATCTATCTATCTATCTATCTATCTATCTCAGTCTGTTCATATCTATCTATCTATCTATCTATCTATCTATCTATCTATCTATCTCATTCCACTACCCTTTATAACTTTACTTTCTATTAACCTAGTACAACCCTTTGAATTATATATATATATATATATATATATATATATATATATATATATATATATATAAAGTGACAAAACACGTAAATTTTAAACCCACTGTTCAAGCATTTACTTTTATTAAGATTGCTCGATAGAGAGTATAGTTTTATATTGTAATAGTTGTTACAATGGTTTATAAAAGCATAGTGTCAGTACACAAACATTTTCATGTTTCAGTGCCGAACTGCTCCTCTTTCGGTGATATGTATAACTGAAAATAAAGTCCTCACAACAATCACCTACACCTCACATTCCTAAAAGTAAATCGTTTTCACTATTTATTTTCAGTTATACACATCAACTAAAGAGGAGCAGTCCGAAACATGAAAATTTTGTGTAGTGATACTATGCTTTATAAACCATTGTAACAACTATTACAATATATATGAAATTATTTGTTTGAACACTATTTTTGATCGATACTTGTATTTAAGAAGATATTCTATTTTATAATCAAACAGTATATATATTTATTTCTACACGCATGATTATTTACGATATATTTGTGTTATGAAATTCCGTGTCATTCGGCAGACACAAATTTTCGTAACAAACATTTATCGTAAATCATCAGGCCGTTAGTTACTGGAAAGAACATTGTCAAACTTCTCGGACAAATAAAATTAAGCAATGACAAATGAATTTTAAAATGAGATTAGAACATGAAAATATTTAAGACAGGGGTTGCTAAAAAATTATATAGATCTAGCAGGATAGCCAGACGTTGCTCGGGTGTACTGAATGCTTTAAAACTAATCGATGGTTCTGGAGGTCAGACTCTTTGGACGTTGGAACGAAAGACTAAAAAGCAATAGTTGATTCCAGTTAAAGCGAAACCGTAGAGTGAAAGAAAAATGAATGGAATTAAGTCAAATTTTGATTTCCTGGTATCGATATCAAATAAGATTTTTTGCGCCGTAAACTGAATTTTGAAGGCTAAATAAGTCCTCTGAATAAATGGTATCATGGCTGAGACTGAGAACTACAATTATCCCTACTTAGATCCAAACCCGAAGAAGAAACTAAAATAAAAGGGCTGAAAAAATACAGACATACAGGCAGATAAACAGACACATACACAAACATCTTGCCTTATATATATATATATATATATATATATATATATATATATTATCGATTTTCTGCACTATTGTAAGAACTGCAACCTTGAAACTTCTGAATATCATTTTTTATGTTTTTGTCTATGAGTGTATCAAATTTGATTAAAATAGGACTACTCCTTCTATAACCCGATTTTTTCGATTATCGATTTTCGATATTTATCGGGGGTACCTCGGTACAAAAGCTAGCTAAGAACACTCGCAGACGTAAATGCCCGATGTTCTTAGTCTCAGCCATGATGCCATTTACTCAGAGTACTTACTTAGCCTTCAAAATTCAGTTTACAACGAAAAAAACTTATTTGATATCGATACCAGAAAATCAAAATTTGACTTACATCCATTCATTTTTCTTTCAGTCTACGGTTTCGCTTTAACTGGAAACAACTATTGCTTTTTAGTTTTTCGTGCCAACGTTCAAAGGGTCTGAGCTCCAGGAGCATGGATTAGTTTTAAAGCTTTCATTACACCCGAGCAACGCTGGGCTATACTGCTAGTTTTCCAATAAAATTTGATTTACAATGATGATCTTTTTGACTCAAAGTAGACGTGTCGTTAAATGCTGAAATGGCCAGTTTTCAAACTGAATAGTTTTAATGCCTCATTTGACTTTGCGCATCTATTAGGATAGACCATAAGTAAATTCTGTTTTGGTGGACAAGTTTTAATAACAAATATATCTTTCTAACGGATAATCATTCTTGCCATTAAAGAATCAGTTTTAATTTTTTTTAATCTTACCAAATTTAAAATTAAATAATTCTCATCATTTTGGTCATTATTATTTCTCATAATCAGTTGGATTATATTTTATCAAAAATGCATAACAAATATAGTTCGCGGTCGAGTTTTGTTTTACGGTATATCATCCTGTGTGGGTTATTTAATGCCAAAAACGTGGGGGTTTAAGTTATTTCTTAATTTTTTTTTTTTATAAGTGTTTCACCCCGAACAAGATATGTCACTGCCACTACTGCGCAGGGGGCTACGTAGAGTGGAGAAAGGCTGATTAAATATAGGAAATGTCAGAGGGTGGGTGATAGGCGGGTAAGATATTGAGAATGAGGGTTGGGTAGATGAGAATGTTCTGAGAACAGTTGGGAGTTAGTGTGATAGGAGGTGTCTATTGACCCTACATTTAAACACCTGGAGATTGTAACTGTCGGGAAAGCAGACTTGTGGAAGGGAGTTCCACAGGCGGGAAGCGCGAGAAAAGAAGCTGTTGGAGTAGAATTTACGGTTACATTTTATTTGTTTAACTGTAAAAGGGTGGAACCTAGTTGCTAATCTAGTATCTCGTGTAAATTCCTGCTTAGGCGGCACCAGAGATCTAAGCTCATCGGTGCAGAAGCCATGAAAGTACTTGTAGAAGAGGCACAGGGAAGCCACATCACGCCGGTGAGAAAGCGGCTGCAGGCGGCCTGCCAAGTCAGTATCAACCACGTTACAGATCCTCCTTTGTATTTTGTCAAGAAGCCCAAGGAGAGCAGCAGGGGCACCCGACCAGATATGGCAGCAATATTCAATACACGGGCGGATGGTAGATTTGTATATGTGCAGAATAGATTCAGGTGGGAAAAATTTCCGGGCCCTGCACAGGGAGCCGACTTTCATAGCAGCAGATTTGGCAATGGATTCAATATAGTCATTCCATTTGAGGTCCGCCGAGAGTGTAAGGCCAAGGAGGTGTAGTATTTTACTCTCTGGGAGGCTAGCCTGTCCCATGCTAATGGGAGGTAGATGCGATTGTCTATGGTGGTTAGTTGATAACAGCTTTGTTTTAGAGGCATTGAAATTTACCAACCATTTCCTACCCCAGGCCACTACGGATTGGAGGTGCCTTTCAAGTACGGCAGCGAGGTTCACTTTGTCGTCCAGACCTGGTTTCTGATCGATGCGAGAGTAGATTGTTGTGTCGTCGGCATACATGCCAACTTGGGATCTAATGGTGTCGGGGAGATCATTAATGTAGATCAGAAAGAGCGTGGGACCTAGGTTGGAACCTTGAGGGACGCCCGCGTTCGTCTGGTAGTTTTGGGAGGCATGCCCATTTAATACCACCTTCAATGTGCGGTTAGAGAGGAAAGACTGGATGAGGTCAAACAGATGTCCAGTTATCCCATAGCTCCGCAGTTTGCACAAGAGGCCAGCATGCCAGACCCTGTCGAATGCTTTGGAGATATCCAAGGCAACGGTTCGGGCTTCACCATTCTTGTCGAGTGCCTGGTATATGTACTCGGTAATGGTCGTTAGCATATCAGCAGTAGACCTGGTGAAGCGAAACCCGTACTGTTTGTCAGAGAGAAGCCCGTTGGCCATAAGATGCTGAATCACCTCGGCGTTGATAATGGCTTCGAAAACTTTGCCAAAGATTGGAAGGAGACTAATAGGACGGTAATTGGCAGGGTCTGAGGGTTCGCCAGAATTCTTAAATATAGGAACTACGCAGGAGGACTTCCAACAGGCAGGAAAGCAGGAAGCAGATAGGCAGAGGTTATAGAGTTTATAGAGGACAGAGGAGAGTTCTGGGGCACATTTCTTCAGTACTATGACTGGGATTCCGTCACCGCCGCTCGCTTTGTGTGGGTCAAGTTGTGCAATTATGTTGGCGACCAGCGAGGGTGTTATGTGGACGTTATTTAGTTGAGCCTTAGTTCTGGGTGGGAAGTCTGGTGTAGGTATTCCTAACGAGTCCAGTGTCGAATTGGTTGAGAATCTACGAGCAAAGCATTCAGCCTTGTCGGCTGGGGAGGTGAGAACTTCAAATTCATTCGGTTATAGTGAGAAGGTTGAATTAGTCAGATTTTAATTTGAAAAGAAAATTCTTTTTCATTTTAGAAAAGTGAATATGTCTTCTAGTTATGTATTCAAAAATGTTTTGCTGAGATTTTTTCCTTCAGCAATGTATATTTTTCTATAAAAATCTATTTTTATACTGTCATAGTGTTTGACCCCAATTTGAGATTATCTATTTGCCTATAGCTGGCATCCTAGCAGGTGCTACCACCCCGTGTTAGGGTGGACCTAAGAACAACAGCAATTAAGAGATGGTTCCATGCTTCTCACAACCTCCCAATCAGAAGCTTTGCTGCCGGATGCAGTTTATCGTCATGCTCAGGACCATAGCAAATATGATAATTTACTTGTTCGATTTCAAATCTAGCCTAATTCAGGCTATATCAGATAATCAACTTATCCGGTTTGGATATGAAACCTGGAGGGTGAATTACAAGATTCAGTTATTTATTAAGTGGTTCTTTATTTACATAAAATACTATGCATTGAAATATTTCTCCAATATGTGGCCGTATTTATATATATATATTATTTATTTTTCAATGTTTTTTTAATTCACCAACCTTTCAACTATTTAATTTAAAGTACACCAACAAACCTTAATACAAGGTAGCAGGGGCAGAATACACTGTGAAAAATACTCTTATTATTATTATTATGCCATTTTTCATCATATTTCGATTTCTGCTATGGTTGCACTACCAACCAAGTCTGCAGGAAGACCTACCGCAGGTCGTTGCGTGTTGTTATGGCTCCATTTCATGTTTTTCTATCTTCCCTATCATCCCTAGCATTACATAGATAAAGTTTTCCATAGTGTGTGGGCTGTACTTAATAAGACGATTTTTTGTATATTTCTTAAGCTGGGGTTTCCAGGGATTCTTTCAATGTGTTGTTTTGTACCATTTTTTATCATTCCAAGTGCACCTACTATCACTGGCACAACTCTTGTTTTCAATTTCCACATTTTTTCTATTTCAATTTCCAGGTCTTTATATTTTGACAGTTTTTCAAATTCCTTGATTGCTATGTTACAATCTGCTGGACAAGCCATATCAATTAATAGACAAGTTTTCTCCTTCTGGTTTTTAACAATAATGTCTGGCCTGTTTGCTTCAATTTTTCTCTCTGTGTAGATGGTTACATCTTCTATTTCTGTAACCGTTGCTGGGTGATGTTCATACCAGTGTTTGTTTTGGGATTTTCCATAATGTTTGCACATTGTCCAATGTAAATATTGCCCAACTCTATCGTGGCGATTTTTATATTCATTTGAAGCAAGCACAGAACAGCCTGAAATTAGGTGGTCTATTGTTTCTTGGTGTTTATCACAAAACCTGCATTTTGGATCCATATTATTATGCATAATATTTGCCTGAAAGTTTCTAGTGAAAAGACTTTGGTCTTGTGCTGCAAGAATAAAGCCTTCAGTTTCAGACTTTAATCCAGATGCACGTAACCATCGATGAGTATTAACTTTGTCAACATTGGATTTATTGGCACGTTCTGGATATTGGCCATGCAGAGGTTTGTCTTGCCAGCGCTGTTTCATCTGTTCAAGAGCTTTAGCTTTGGCTTTCATTTTCATATTCTTTGCCGCAATAGACGGTTCTTGGCTTCTATTTTGCTTTTCTACAGAATCTACTAACTGTAAATCTTGTTTGTATTTACTGCCTTCTTTTATTATTGAATATTTTTTCTTTCCTTCTTCATGTTGCCTTACTAATTGTATCATCCAATCATTTGTTGTTTCTATGTATGTTAGTAAGCCAATAGGTGTTGTATTGTATGACAATTCTAACTGAATAAGACCTCTTCCACCTTCTTTACGGGGTATGTATAGACGGTCTACATCAGCCTTTGGATGATGCATCTTATGCTTAGAAAGAAGCTTTCTTGTTTTAGAATCCATTCGCCTGATGTCGTTTAGAGTCCAGTTTAAGATGTTGAAGCTATATTGGACAACTGGGATTGCAAGGCTATTAATGGCCATAACTCTGTTCTGAGAATTCAATTCGGTTTTTAATATCATTCGTAGCCTTCTATAGTACTCTTTACGCACTATTTCTTACATTTTTTTATGGTGAATGTTTTCACTCTCATTTACACCTAGGTATTTATAAGCTTCTTCTTGTTTCAATTCTTTTATTGTTACAGCAGGGTCTAAGCTAATTGAGGATGTTTCTTGTATTGATCCACGTAAAACTGTAGCTTTAGCACATTTATTCAAATTGAATTTCATTCCAATGTCTTCGCTGAAGCATTTTACAGTTTGCAGAAGACCTTCCAGCTCATTATCATTCTTAGCATATAACTTTAAGTCATCCATGTAAAATAGATGGCTTATTTTCTTTTGGCCTATTTTATAACCACATTCTGTCTTATTAAGTTGACTGGTTAGTGCTATTAGTGATATGCAGAATAGTAATGGAGACAAAGAATCTCCTTGAAATATACCTCTTTTGATGCTTATTTCATCAGACTTATAGGTTTCATTTATATGATTGAGGTAAAGGGTTGTTTTCCATATAGACATGCACTGTTTGATGAAATTGATGATGACGGGTGATATCTTGTATATATTTAAAGTCTTTAAAATCCAGGAATGTGGCACACCATCGAATGCCTTACGATATTATTATTATTATTATTATTATTATTATTATTATTATTATTATTATTATTATTATTATAACAACGCTAAGTTGCTTTCACCAGTATAACACAGGAAAGATTATTTAAATTATTCGGTCTATTGTCCTCATCTTTGTTGCCATTTGCATAAAAAGCGAGTCTTATTGTTACTAATTTAATTTTTGAAATGCATTTACCTATTTATTTTTACTGCACATTTGTCTTCCTGCATATGTCGGCGGTTAAATTAAAAAATGTTATTTATTCCGTCCAATTAAAAAAATGAGTCAGTACTTATTGCACTGTTTGAAAAATTCAATTTGTTTAATTGAATTAAAAATATTAAAAATGACAGGTTAGCTCAGAGAAAAAAAAATTACTATTGAGGTTACATGAAGGTTTGAGAAGTATACAGCAAATACGATATTATGGATTTCTACCCATCTCTTTCTAAAGATCTATTGCTAAATAGTTTGAATATCGTAAATATGTATGTGAATATTACAGAATATAAAGTTATTTTAGCATCTAGAATACCGTTATTATGCAATATTCGGATAATAGAAACGTCGTTGTGATAGTTTTGATGTTCCTTTGTTTGCTTTTGACTCTGCTATTTGCTGATTTAGTGGGATTTATATTTTGATTACTCTTATTAAGATTATTGAATCCAAACAAAATGGACTATATAGGCTTATTTTCATACCTAACAGTCAGAGTTCTATCCTCTAAAATACAATTAAAATAACCAGAGCTTTAAAATTACTCGGTTTTAAAAATCTTAAAATAGTACAATTTTTGAATATTACTTTGAACCTTTTTAATAATAATTTAAAACCCTATAATAAAAATAGTGAGTCTCTAATATGCATTAATGTTTATTCTAACCATTTCTCACCAAGTAATTAAACAAATTCCTGCTACTGTTGATACTAGGATAATTGATAAAATAATAACGACATTTAATGTGAAAACTTCACGTCAGAAAAAAGGATCAAAGAGACTATGCACCCAAGTTCTATATAAAAAACAACACTGATATAGATATTAAAATCAATAATACTTGGCATAGCGAATGAACTATAGCAGAAACCTCAGAAACATCATGAAAAAGATAACTGTTAAAACACCGGGCTTTTAAGAGAAAAGACAAAGACAATGTTCTGAAATTATATGCCATAGTGAAAAAAAACAAAAAAAAAAAACAGAAAAAACATAAGACTAGCAAATTTTAATGATTTTTTATTTTATTTTCCTATACGTCCATAGAAATTATTTAAAATGATTTACAGCTTAAATATTAAAAAAACCACTATCTAAAATGGTCCAGTAGTCCCTCAAGACTGTCAAATTCTGAAATTGAGGATCAGATATATGAACTAATTTTGTCTTACAGTTTAGAAAGCATAATGACCGGTAAGTAAACTTATCAATAGACACAATATTCAGTAGACATAATACTCGGTAGGTAAAATGTCCCTAGGCATTCTATTCAACAGGAACAATAAACTGTCGATAAACTGGACTTATGCAAACTGTTCAAATGACATAAGTAAACTGTTATTCGTCATACTGTTCAACAGGTATACTGTCCGGGAGAAAAAAAAACATCCTGAGGCAAACTGTAATTAAATAGATTGTTCAGTAAGCATAATCATCGGTAGGCAAGCTGTCCTAAGTCAAATTATTCAGTAGTCATAATGACTTGTAGGGAAACTGTCCAATAGATTCACTCAGCAAAGTTTCTGGTAGGAAAATGTCCAATCCGCATACTGTTTACTAGGCATAATGTTCGGCAGATAAAATGTTTTTACGCATGCACTTCAATGGACTTAATGCTCTGTAGGTAAAATACATTTTGGTAGATACCTCCACTTTATCGGTAAAAATGTTCGATACCTAAGTTTAAAATAAAATTCTTAAAATGAAAAATCATGCTTAAAGATTTCATTTTAGTCTTAATTAAAAGCTTAATGATTAAATTTATCATTTCCATTAAGCAAAGAATTCTGGTGTATTTCGGATAGAAATTATATAGATTGGAATATCACATTTAATTTTGATTTCTTAAAATTCTCTTAAAAACGACCATTTTCTTAATTTTAAGAAAATTTTAAACAAACAAAAATCCATCCATTTTAAAAGTATTTCAAAAGATTTCTGGCACTTTATTTTACTAAAATTAGAAAATTGAAAGTTAAATTCATCTGATTTTAAAGAAATATTACGCTATGCTCTTTTCTCGCGAAAAGGTGATAGTACCTACATTTAGGCATACTGTTCATTATGCATAATTGCCGGTAGGTAAACTCTCCTTAGGCATATTGTTCAGCCCGGTAGGTAAACTCCCCGATAGGTATACTGTTAGATATGCATAAATTCCGGTATGTAAACAGTCGGATCGGCATACATTTCACTACGCATAATTTCCGGTAAATATACTATGTTTTAGTCATATCGTTCAATAGATATAATGCTCGATAGATAAACTGTACCTAGGCATATTGCTCAATAGGCATCATGGTTGGGAGGTAAACTCTCCGTAGGTATACGGTTTAGTAGAAATGCTGCCTGGTTAGTGAACTGTCCTTAGATATACTGTGCATGACCGGTAGGTAAACTGTCTTCAGGTACCGTTCAGTAGGCATAATGTCCGAATGGGATAGACATACTTTTCGGAGGATATAATATAATGTTGATTAAGTAAACTTTTCTTTGGCATACTGTTTTATTAGGTATGTAAACTACCCATATTGGACATCATACGTACTGTTTAGTCAGAATTATGTGTAGTGAACAAAACAAAGTCTAGATTTTAAAATTCAAATGCTAAGCATTGGCTCAGTGACTTTGTTAGAAATAAACGAATTAACTCTAATTTACAAAACCGTGTTTAGCACACACAAAACTAGCGAAATTTCAAACCTCGATGAGAAATATTTGTCGTCCAATGGAAAGGTCAGAATCACATCCGGGAGTGATTTCCCAAACGAAATAAAAGACGAGCAAAGTTTGACCGTCGTGAGAGAGTTAAGATGACGAGCGCAATTAACATCTCCCTCGACAAATGTCAAGCGATCGTTATTATTTTAGCATCTCTCTTTCTCTTTCATTTCTTACCCATTTCTCTTTCACTTCTCACCTCACTCCTTTTCACCATTCACACTGAGCGATAACTGCAAAGACTATCCTATCCAACAATAAACGCTCATACATACGTCTTTGCTTACTTACACATAAACCTCACTCTTGCAAGGACGACTACGAACATTTAAACAAACTCTTGATACCTTTAACCTTTTAATACTATTTCTTTTTGAACATTTAACTTTTACTAATTTATGTTATTCTTTTCTATTAATAAAGTTCTATTTAAACATGCAAAAAGTATACTTTTCTTTTTCCACAAATCCACTAATATCTAACCTTCAGATGATAGCGAATAATAATCCTAAGTTGGAGGGAGTTCGGTATGATAGATGGCCAAGATGAACATTAACCATCTCCCTACAGATGGACGTTAGGTAAACTATACTACAGGCATACTGTAATGTCAAAAGATAGTTTTCTCATATGCGTTTAAATTCATTCTGTAAAACAAGTCAAATTCAGTTCCTTTTCACTCTGGCAGGCTATGGTCTTTAAAATTGATGCACTGTTTTTTTTGTTTTTTTTTTTGAAGAAAAAATATTCTTGTTAAATCCTTCCAAACAAAATGTACTTTCCTCTAGTCACTAATTTGAATCTTTTTTAGTTGATGATGTGTTGATTACATATAAAGTAAAAACTGGCAAATCCTGTCTTTATTCTCCAGAAATTTGTATAAGATCTTATTACCAAAATATAGTACAGATTTTGTTATCATGGATTGCCATATCAGATATAAGCATTTGGGTGTTGTTGCTACACTTAATAAATTTCATTTATCAAGTTTCTGTATCAATAAATCAAAACAAGCAGTTAAAGCTGCTGTTATGATTTATAAAATGGTGAGTGTTCTAAAAATAGAAAAAGATAGACACATTGACGCCAAGAATTCAAAATTAGGCGGCAAAATAAGGAACCTTTTCTTTTGGTAGGAGGAGGAGTAAGGGTAAAAGTAAGAAGTAGGAGTTAAGGACAGAAGTTTTGTGAAGAAGAAGACGCTAGTCAGTTGATCACTAGAGTCCAGAAGGGATAGGTTCGTTTACTACTATCATCCCACTGTGAAGAGAATTTAGCTAGTCTGCTCCTGTATCCACACAAAATTTAAAGGTTGTAACTTGATGTAAAAACCTAAAGTTTTATATAAAAAATAAACATCATTAATTCAAGTTTGTGTTATCTTCTAATTATACCAAAACGAAGCAAGAACACAACACTGCCATTTCATAGTTTAAAATATAAAGAAAGTAGAACGCTATATCTTTTAAATAATCAAATGTTTCAGATTTATCTCAACATATAGTGAATTTTATTAGACTTTGTCTTCATACGGGAATAGTATTTAGGCGATCTAAGGAAAGTAATTTTGTGTTTATTATCAAAGTCCAATGATGATAAAAGTCGTTCCTGTGTTTTTGTAGCCGCTGATAAGGAGACACAATTCTAAGCCGCTTGAAAAAGTGAGATAGATATGTAATGAGGGTGATGTTTACCTTTGGTATTGGAATTCAAAAATGACGGACTCTTAGATGGTTTTGAAGTTCACTTATCTTCTTTATCTCTAAATTCCTGTGTCACATGTACAATGTGCTATTTAAGTAGCGAAACATCTTTCCTTGGGCTGTTTTCTTTTTTCTTTTATATCGGAGAATGTAAAAATGTTTAATAAAAAAGAAATTAAGAAAGTTTTCTTAAATAAATAAATGAAAATGTAGTTGCAGACGATAAATATTTGAAATGAAACGCCTTCTTATTTTAAAAATACAATTTTCATAATCATTTGCGAGTGTGGGTTGGGTTGCTATGACAATCAGTTCTCATTTGTTGGATTCGGATAATAGCTGTTGTTTGGTATCGGCGCCTGCGTTTCTTTTGTGACGAGAAAATTTTCTTTTTCGTAAGAGCAAAGTTATGATTTTTTAAAAATCAGACGCGTTATAGAATTTTCCCCGTAGCGTATAATGTTAAGAACTTCTGAATACATTGTCATAACTGTCAATCCGTCTCTGTTGGGAAAACATAACAATAAATCTTCAACCTTTCCATATCAGATGGAATACTTTTTAATGGTTTTGTAAAAGATGTTTGTCATTGTACATTCTATGGTATTTACCGCTTTCTTTAATGTGCAGAGAATATTCGAAAATAACTGTATTTAATTCAAATTTATCCGTTTTTCTGATTGCAGAAAATGTTTAGAGAAGTGTGTGCAATTCCCTCAAAATTGTAATTATGTTTCTCTAATATTACAGAGGAAATTCGGAAATGTATTTGGTTAACATTATTTACATTTTCGGATTGTTGTCCTCATCGTTATTTCCATGTTTACGACGTTTCGACCGTTGTACGCTCCCTTCGTCTTTAAGTGCTAGGAATTTCAAACCGAACTCTCTATTTCAATCGCTGAGGTATATAATTCTCATTCCACGTGCGATGCCACTTCCAGATGCCATATACTTATCTTCCTTTAACTCTATTCTAAAATCTATTTATTCACCACTTCTGTATCCAGGTATTGAGCTCACAACTCGGTCAAGTCACTGGAACTAACCAACGCTTGAATCTACTTACGTTCTCAAGAACACATGACCCAGTGGAACTAACCAACTCTTATATCCACTCGATTTTTCAAGGACACGTGGCCCAGTAGACATAAGCTGGTTAGTTCCAGTGAGTTGACTCAAAGAGTTGTAAGTTTACTACCTGGCTATAGCAGTAGTAAACAAATAATTTAGAGAGTCGAGTTAAAGGGAGATAACTATATGGCATCCGGAAGTAGCATTGCACATGGAATTAGAATGGTATACCCCAGTGATCGAAATAAGGGTTTCTCGATTTGAAATTCTTAGCACCTGAAAAAGATCGGAGCGTACAAAGGTCGAAATGTCGTAAACATAACAATAAAGCTAAAGACAACAGTCCAAACAATGTAAATAAGGTAAATACTATCTCATCTCAGAAGTATAGATAAATGTATGTGGTCTTATTCAATGTAAAACTTATTTTCTTTATTATAAATAACATTTGAAACTGTAATGTTTTAAAGAAAAGTTAACAGAACAGGTTTTATTATATAGTTTTTACCGAAGAAAAATTAATTATTATATGAGAGTATGACACGAGGTGTCTATTCAAATAAAATACCTGTTATTATTCTGACTCTTTTCTACTTTAATTTACTTTTGATCTTAGAGAAGAAATAAAAAATAAATATTTTTCAGAACTTCATTTGCTCTTTTTAAAACCAAAAGGAATTAACCTATTGTCATCATCAGTGAACCGGACGAAAAGTGTCTTTAACAGGAAAAGAAATTAAAAAAGAAAAAGTAGAAAAGAGAAAATAAACTTTTAATATTTACTTTTTCTGATCGAAAATATAATGGATTGATATCAATGATTTATCTTAAAAATAAGTTTTAGTAAGTGACTTTTTTGTTGTATAACATTTTATTGTTCTCTTCTCTTCGGTAATATGTGTGGTGGAGTCTGTTTCGTTGGAGGTTGGCACTTGCAGAGTTTACAACTTGTATGCTATCCCCAAATGCACAAGTCAACACTCAAACTCAACTGATCTCTATGTCAGCTTACGTCACTTATAAAGCTGCCCCCATTGACATTTGCAGCTTCCGATGCACTTTATACCATATCGGGTGTCGACCCTTCTTGACCCCGCTAGTCACAACAAAACTATAGATCCACACGTGCTTTATTGCACTTGTCTGACATTTTAAAATATCCTCATTTTTGTTCAAATCTTACAACGACCTACATCATAAAATACAATTCAGACAATATTCAACACCGACCAAGTAACAAATCTACAACATTTTTATTATTTTGTTTTTCAAAATATGTGAGAATTTAATTTTCAATTTTCATTTTAATTTATTTTTGATTAAAAATTGTTTGCATACAGACTTGCATGCATTTGTCAAGTAATTTCCTGTTTTATAATAAAATGCTACTCGTAAAATATTTAATTCTTCTTTTCTCATTTTTATTGATGGGTATATTTATTTTGTTGTTACTTCAGAGATTAGTACTGGACAGAAATGTTCATGCAGAAACGTTTCTATTCAGAAGACATAATGTCTGGTAGGTAAATTGTGCATAAGCTAACACTTCAGTAGAAATAATGTCCAGTAAGTAAACTGCCCTTCGTCTTACTGTTTAGTAGGTATAATTTTAAGCACCATTCCTCCCTTCCACAATTCTAGGATGAGTTAAAAAAGTTCTTGATCTGCACGAAGAAGAAAACCCCACCCAAGTGTAATTTTCCTCTCATTCAGGTGGTGTTTGTTAAAAAAGACCAAAAGTAACTTTTTAATCAAATTCACGAAAACACGAAATCGTACTTATTCTAAGTCCCTACTTAATAGACACACTGTCATTCTAAGCACCCTACTAATCCGGACCCATAAACCTCCCATTCACTACAGCTAGGGAGAGACGAACCTTCTGAATGACACAGATAGGTACACTATCGGCCATCATTATTAGGCCACCCACCTACCGGCTATAAATAAATTAAGGAAAAATATTCGGAGACTAAAGAAGTCTAGTGCAGCCCAATACAACAGACTCATGAACGACCTCAACCCGCAGGAAAAATATAAGGATTTTGTAGAAAAGAAAATAGTTGGACAAATCGGAAACGCAAACTGGAAATGAGACACTAAATTAAGCTTTGGTAGCATCAGCAAACGACATCAGCAAACAACATCAGCAAATGACATCATCCCAAAAGAAAACAGACGTAAAAAGAAAAACAAGTAGATCACAGATTAGAAAATAATGCCAAAAAGGGAACAGAATATAGGAAACAACACAAATTACCTCTCACCACACAGTGAACCGACTTTCTTAGCAGCTGACCTAGGAATTAATGAAATATCGTCCCTCGATTTGTCGTTCCGGATAACGTTCATTTTTTAATTTAATAGGCAGGACTTGGATCAGCTCAAAAATGATTCCATTTTTTGGCTTGTGGAGAAGATCTGTACACAAGACTCTGTCAAACCTCGCCCTTTTTTATATAGTGAATAATAGACTCTTTCCACAAATGACCTGGAAAAAGAAAACGGCATTGTTTGTCTGAGAAAAAAATTCTTACGATGAGAGATGATGAAACAATTTAGAATTGATTAAAGGGCTTCCAGAAGTTTGTCAAAAAGAAGTAGAAAGCTAATAGGATGATAGTTAGAGGGCTCACCAGAGTTCATAAAATCTTGAACTCGGTGATGTCTTCCAGCAGGCAGGAGGCATTTATTGTACAGTTTAAAGAAAACAAGAGCCAGCTCAGGAGCATACTTCTTTGTCTATTAGAGGGATTCCATTGTATGTTTTGTGGGTATCGACATTAGGGATGATAGCAGAAATCATGGCAGGAGTAATATGCATATCAGTCAAGAGAGAGTCAGTTTTAAGTGTGAAGTTAGGCAGGTATATTCCGTATAAGTCAGAAATAAAGTTTGAGAAGAACTTACTACATAAGGGTTGCAACCCTATTACCAGAAAATTTTAACAATTAAAATTGTTTCAAAAGAATGGGGATAGAGACTTTGAACTTATTTAATACCTAATTCAGAGCTGCCAGTAATCATGAAAGCCAAAGTTGTTACAGTTTACGCAGTGTCTCATTCTTTCGGCAAACACGGAATTTGCTCCTCCGAGGACTCGATCACATTTTTACGAGCAGCAACTACTAGGCACTTGTCATGACTAAAGATGTCTTTCTAGTATAGCCGAAAATACTGGTTCCTGTATGCTATAACGGCCGAGCATGCTGGTATGAACAATGGAAATGATTGCGTCTATACTGCTTTTGACTAAGAATAAAACCCAGTGGAGCAATTTTCAATTGGGAAGTTGAAAGAAAATGATGGAGTTAGTCCCAGTATTTATGCTGGTAACGGAAAGATGATTCGAACGGCTATATAAATGACTACCACAGAATAGATGTGCGGTATAGTGCTGTAGTTATCGGCTCGGAAAGAGAAATCGAGGAGCCGAGTTCGATTTCCAGTTGACTTCCTTGCATTCACTTACGCACAAATACCCTTCGGAAGGGTATTAATACGTCACTTTCCTCCAGTTATGAGGGAAATAATAGGACAGATTGGGTTCTATAGGTTTGGCTGGCAATCAGTCTACCACAGAAAGCAATGGCAACCTACTGCGGGATTTCTTCCCCGTATGTGACTAGATTTATTTGTCTCCTTTTTTCTAATTGCAGGTTTAAAAGACGTCTATCAAGATAGCCAGTATAAATGCGAGGGGCCTGAGGGATCGGGGTAAGGCAGCCCGCTTGCTTCGTGACCTCTTGTCCTTCGGCGTGGATGTGGCCGCGATCCAAGAGACGCACTTTGTTTGCGACGTCGATTCATGTGTGCTGTCTAACGACTTTGTCGTCTATTCAGCATATGGGAACCGGAAAGCCAGAGGTGTTTCTTTGCTGGTCAAGCGTACCCTGGACGTGAGGGTCGACCCTGTCCATGTCGGCGCCGAGGGCCGGTTGATCGTGGCTGATATTGCAGTGAAAAGCAAGTCTTTTCGTCTGATTGTGGTTTATGCGCACAACGATCAAAAGGAGCGTGTCGACTTTTTCCGTCTGTTGGAGCCCTACCTGGTCGATCCCAAGCGACTAGTCCTAGTGGGGGACAGGAATGCCATCTTGGACCCCAAGTAGGATAGAGGGTGGGGCGCTAGCGGGACGAGTGGTGATCGCAGCCTGGTCGATATGATCGACGAATTTGGTCTCGTCGATAGATACCGGGTCGATCATCCGGGCGGGAGAATGTGGACGTGGACGCATAGTTGGCCTTCTACCAAGGTATCTTCATACCTTGATAGAATGTTAGTGAAAGAAGCCGAAATAGATTTCCTAGAATGTCCGACGTTCCACTGGCTAGGCTACACGGACCACAAACTAGTTTGTGCCCGTGTGGCGTTAGAATTTAGGCCTAGAATGGCTGGCTACTGGAAGTTCAACCAGTCCTTACTGGACAGGCGGGACTTCCGGCGCCAGCTAACTATCGTAGTTAAGCGGGCGTTAACTGGGGGAGTCATCGGGAATAGGTGGTGGGATAGACTTACGGATTGGATTAGGTCTTTCACCACCGAATACAACCAACGGCTCAACCTAGATAAGGCTGAAAAGGTGAAGACGCTTAGAGCTAATTTCTCCCGGGCGGAGGCTGGTGGGGATCCCTTAGAGATAGCCTTAGCTAAGGAGGCCCTGGAGCGGTCGACTAGCGGTTGCTACATGGGCCAAGTAATTAGACATAAGTTAAGCAAGATGTCTTCCGAAGCTGTGAACATGGGCGACCGGTACATTCGCGAGGTACGAGACCCGGAGAGACACACCCTTAGGTCGACTGATGACATGTGCGAGGCGTTTCGTCGGTATTTCGAACGCCGGTTCACCAAGGAGCCTGGTCTCTGCGAAGCAGAGTTTCGCAACTATTTGGCTGACTTCCCCCGGCTCTTGCCGGCTGATGCGGCTAGTTGCGAGGGTGAGATTACGGAGGACGAAGTCTACGCGGCATTGAAGAGAGTCTTCAGTGGCAAGTCGCCAGGTTTGGATGGTTTGCCCTATGAATTGTACTTGAGGCTGTCGCACATTTTTGTCCCTATCTTAACGGTGGTGTTCAACAACTGGTTCCGGCAGGGGTCCGTCCCCAACCGGTTCACTAGGGGTGTGGTCACGCTGTTGAGAAAAGGCAAGAATGTTGAGAGGGATTTAGACGATTACAGGCCCATATCTCTGCTAAACACAGAGTTAAAGATTTTGGCCAAGATCCTGACGAATCGCTTGCAGCTAGTTGCCGGGTTTATGTTGGAACCTGATTAGACTTGCGCTGTGAAGGGCCGAACAATTCAGAGCAACCTGCACTTGATCCGCACGATCCTAGAGGGTGTAAAAGACGACGACGAAGCTGCGCTGATCAATTTGGATCAGTCCAAGGCATTTGATAGGGTTGACCATGGCTACCTGACGGCTGTTCTGTAGGCTGCCGGATTCGCACCCGACTTCTGCCGCTGGATTAGTCTCCTGTATCGCTCCCCCACGGCTGTGGTGCAGGTGAACGGAAAGCTGTCGAGCGCATTCACGCTGTCTAGGTCGGTTCGACAGGGTTGTCCACTGTTGTCCTTACTTTATGTCTTGGCGTTGGAGCCTCTCCTTCGCCGGTTAAGGGACAGGACGTTCAGTCCGGCCCTACGTGGAATCGTTGTCCCTGGTCGTGCTCGAGCCAGGGTTTCCGCGTATGCCGATGACGTAACGACTTTTGTGTCCTCTCGCGGGGAAATAATAGCGGTACAGAAGGCGCTTGAACGGTACGAAAAGGTTACAGGGGCCAACATTAACCGTGACAAGTCTTCCGGCTTGCGGTTAGGCGCCTGGAACAGGTCTCCCCTCCCAGGGCCCTTCAGCCGGACGGACGGGCCGGTCAAAATCCTCGGAATTTGGTTCGGTCCGGACTTACAGTTGGAGAAAAATTGGTCTGACATACAGGCAAAGGTCGGCGCGTCGGTCGAAACTTGGCGTCGAAGGCGGTTGTCCTTAAAGGGTCTGGAGGAGTTGTGTGTTACATACACCTTCCCCATGATTCTTTACCGGCTGTCTGTACTTCCATTTTGTGGCGAGCGTGAGGAGGCGATCGAGCGTCTGCTATTCTCCCTTCTGTCTGTTACCAACGTCCGTCTCAAGGGGGTCTGGGAATGCCGCACTTGGCGAGCCACAAACTCGCCTCGAGGTTGGTCTTTCTCAGACGTGCGTTAATGGAAGACTCGTTGCTTGCGGGGTTAGTGAGGGACGCGTTCCCCAGCCTTACTATCACTCCCCTGTTATCGAATCGCTGCCGTAAGCTTCGAGGGCGACCTGCTTTCATTCGCGAGTGCCGGAAGGCCCTGTTGGCCATTCCACGGCCTAGGAGACACTTCTATCGGGGATTAGTGGAGGGTGTCGATTGAGGATAGATTGAGGCGGAAGCTCGGCTTGACGGAGAGGAGTATCGCTCTCATTGGTCTTGGGCACCAGGATCGGACTGGCTCAGCAACTCTGAGTTTTCTCTGACCTGGCGATTGGCGCGCAACGGCTTGTCTCTCAATGGCATGCGTTTCATAATGGGCCTGACGGATTTGCCAGATTGTGAGCGTTGCCAGCTTAGTTTAAAGGAGACGTCTTCGCACGCCTTCTACCATTGTTCGTCCGTTGTGGGATCGTGTCAGTGAGTTGACTGCGCATATCGAGCCGCGAGAACTCGTGCTCATTGATCGCGCATACGCCTGTGACAATGTGTCGCCACCGTATTCTGGAGTGAAGCGAATGGTGTTTCTATCGCTACTGGCCACGGCTCGAATGGTGATATGGACGACGCGTCTGGAGGAAGTCTTGCGGGGCGTCCGTCTTTCGCATCAGGATCTAATCCGATTTTTTGAGCATCAGCTCAAAATGAAGATTAGAACTGAGCGGAAGCGGTTGGCTCCGACAGAGTTCAGCAAAAGGTGGGTAAATGTGGCGAGCCTGGTTCGTGTGACTGGGGCTAGCCTTGATTTTCTCTTTTAGATCATGTAGTCACATCGGGGTGGATTCCTCTGGAATCCTCCCCTTGGTTAAGGTAAGTCCCTTTTTGTGTACCTAGTTAATGAGAGTGAGTGTGTTTCCCGGCCCGTTCCCAGGCACTGAATCCTTTTGTTATGTCCCAGTTCGAGATTCCCGGTGTCCGTTTTTAATTTTGTCCCGTTTTTTGATCTCGTCTGAGGCAGTATTATTCTTTCCCCAGTCCAATTTATTTTCTCCTCTCCACTCCCTGTAGAAAGAGAGCCTCTTGATTTTGGTCCTCTGGGCAGAATGCAGCGGCCTCTTTGTTTTGAGGGTGGGCTGGGTCCTACTAACACAAAGTTTATGTTGCTATGTTTAGTTTGAAAATCTTTTTGTTTTGGGGTTTTTTGTTTCATGTTTCCCACCCCCTCATGTCATGTCATGTAAATTTTTATGTATATTTTTGTATATATTGTAACATTTTTATGTACATTTGGGGCGTTTTTAGGTCCTCTGTATGTAATGCGGTATTTTGGTGAACGATAGGGATGAATGTTGATGGATAAATTCTTGTGGTGTTTGAGAAAAATCGTAACGTATGTCTGGGTCGCGAATCGGATTAGCTAGGCATAGGATAGTGTACTGATGACCATCCTCAGTTTTGTTCCCCACACTTTTCGGCCTAGTGCCATAAGCTTTGTATTTTAAAGCTAAATAAAATCGCACATTTAGTAAACGTTTTGGGCTCAATCTTGACTTTTAGAGTAGTTTATTTAAAGCCTATATTAGGAGAATCGATTTTAGTTAAGTGTCATACTTTCGAAACTTGACTGACTGAGCTAAAGATTTTCCCGCAGTATATTGACATTACTTTATGCAGTAGAGTGTTTCAAAACTAAGGCTATATAACCGATTTAGTTTTGCTATTTAACCCATAGCTAGAAGGAAGAGACGGATGAATTCCTTTCCCAAGAGTATTTGCGCGTAAGTGAACTAGAATTTGAACTTGGCTCTCCGATTTGTCGTTCCGAGCACATCCTTATCTATAAGGGTGTAAAAACTATAAACGAAATAATGAGTCAACCTGAAATCACTAATTTGATTGAAATATTGGGAAATTCTGCCCAAGTCGCCTATATGAAGCGCGTTGAAGATGGGAGTGCTTTAAATTAAAGAAATACTTGAATCAACCTAATATACAGTCTTCAGAGAGAGATAGCTAAAATTCCTGGGACATGCAATGAGGAAGTAGGGCTTGGAGAACCTGATACTAACAGGCCAGATAGAGGGAAAAAGATACAAGGGAAAGCAGCGGATAACATATTTGAAGGACCTAATCAAGGGAATGATGGAACGAGGGTTGCGTGGTGCAACAGGAGAAAGCTTGCTAAGAGCCACCAGCGATAGGAAGATATGGAAAGCCTACACCCTGAAAAGACCGGGCACATATAAGAAGAACAGTGTTATTGGCTCGTCAAATTATGACTGAACGGCACATTAAGGGGGAAGAGACATTGACTAATAAAATTACTCTGTGACAATGCTTTAAAATGAAGTATTGAAGCAGAAATGCTCCCTCACCAAAAATGAAGAACTAGAAAACAAGAAAACATAGGCCAGGCCAAAAAGTATTGCAAAACGACTGCTATAAGAGAATGACAAATAGGTAATTGTTTTATATACAATTTGATTGTTTAAATCTCAATGAATCTCATATGTAATTCCTTGTATTTCCCCTGATATTTCGCATATCCCCCAAAATCAAATCACACGGAAACATTATTTCAATATGTTTTTATTTTTTCTTTGAGGGGAACGATATATCATTTTATTATTGGAAGAAGTCAATTTCTTCGAAAAATCTGGGTTTTTTCGAAGAAGCGTTAAGTTCATTGTTATTAAAGGAGGTAGTACTTAAAATTTGTTTCAATTCTTGATATAAAGTCACTTCTAACTGATAGAATGTATATTAAAATTATTTGTCGGTAAATAAATTAGAAATCAAATCAACCATCCGTCCGTGAATAGAATACTGCTGTCATATATGGTCAGGCGTCCCGCTGTTCATCTCAGTGTTCTCGACAGGCTGCAGAGAAAAATCAGTACTGTTATAGGTACCGACTTGGCGGGGTGACTCCAGCCATTTTCTCACCAGCAGGATGTGGCTTCCCTCTGTCTGTTCTATAAATATTTTCATGCCTTCTGCTCTGACGAACTTAAGTCACTGATGCCCCTGCAACCAGACTGGCAACAGGGTGCCACCCATTCAAACAAATGCATCCGATAGTTCTACTCCATCAGCTTCTTTTCTCGCACTTCCCGCCTGTGGAACTCCCTTCCATATTTTTGCTTTCCCGACGGCTACAACCTCCAGGAATTTGAATTCAATGTCAACACTCATTTCTTATTCACTTAATTCCAGCTCTTTTTACATCACCTCGTGTATCTTGTTCTTTTCCTTTCTCTCTACCTTCGCAACAGCATTCACTCTTGTTCCTATCCTCCTCTTGCCCTTTCTCTGACAGACCATGTTTCGTCTTTCTCTTCACTCTACTCCTGCCTAAACTTTTACTCTTATGTAGACCCCTTGCGCATCAGTAGCGTTTCTTGCATGGGCTGAAACGATTAAAAAAAAAAACTTCACGTCACTTACCACCTGTGGAACTCCCTTCCGTATACTTGCTTTCCTGATGGCTACAACCTCCAGGAATTCAAATGCAATGTCAATACCCATCTCTTATCCACTTGACTCCAGCCCTTTCTACATCACCCTTATATCTTGTTCTTTTCATTTCTTTCAACCTTCACAGCTGCGTTCCCATCTGTCTCTTGCCTTTTCTCTGGTACCTCCTGTAACTGATTCGGCTTTCTCTTTACTCTCCTTTTGTCTAACGTTTTACTCTTATGTAGCCTCCCCGCGCATCAGTGGCATTACCGCCTTGCTTGGGGGTGAAACAATTAAAAAATGTGTATGATAAATAAAAACATTCCATAATATATTATAACAATCTTGTCAATTAAATATGCATAACACAGTACATATTTCTACAATTCTCTGAATTACATTGACGGATGTTTAGAGAGGTAAAGACGCTATATAGGTATGCCATTGTAAAATATAATCTGTGTGGCTGGAAATTGTGTCACGTGACTTGATGTCCGCTAGTTTAGTACCCTTACACATTTTAAATATGAGGAAGAAACAAGAATGCATAATAAAAATACAATTTTTATATTCAGAAAGTTATCTCACAAAATAAAGGATTCCGTACTTTAGAATATTTTGATAAATATGAATCTCCATAATCAGACGATTGCTGTTTATTTTTAATTTCTCTCTTTGGAAAAAGAGAATGTCCTTTATCTTTGAAATTTATCATATTCTAAATTATAAAATTTGTAGAAATTATCACTTGAGTATATATATATATATATATATATATATATATATATATATATCACTAATAATATATATATACATCACTAAAAATAATCTTACAAATGCATTAGTGATTCCTCCTGGCTAAAGCTTATCACATATCATCCAAAAACACCCACACTATACGGTCTCCCAAAAACACATAAACCAAATATACCAATGAGGCCTATCATATCCGGAATAGGCAGGTACATAGCTGGCAAATTAAGCAATATATATATATATATATATATATATATATATATATATATATATAGTTGTCAGTCCGTAAACGGTGAGGATAATACAACAAGATTTCCTTAATATAAATTATTAATAGGTAAATCCATATAGAGATATGGTGTCAACCAGACGATATGAAGTTTATAACTGAAATGAACTGATATGACGTGTTGAGTTTTCGTTTATAAACTATATATATATATATATATATATATATATATATATATATATATATATATATATAATAAAATAAATTTCGATGTTCAAATCAGTTCTTTTGGCCATTTCTACATTTCTACTTTTCTTAACTTACAACTCTTAACTCAGTTTAAAAGTAAGGTTTTCCAAAAATCTAAAAATAGACATTGATGTCTGTCTCCCTTCTTATTAATCTCAACCCTTTAATTTTTCTGTGATGTAGATTTTTTTAACTTCCACTAGTAAAATATCTCGTTTTTAATATATATATATTTTTCTCTAAACATATACTGTTAAATATAAGAGACAATGAATGTCTATTATGTTTAATCATGAGCGGTTCTAAACGTCGTATTTTGGCTTTAATTTTAGTTGAAAATAAAGACAAAAATCCTCCAACATTTGGATAATTTTTGATAAATTTGCTTCTAAGCTTTCGGCTAACATGAGCCATTTTCAGAGGGGTTATTTAGACGGTAATGCAATAACATCCACCATCACCGACAATTTTATTTTGTGTTGACATAAAACTCCACTCTGATCAGAGTACAATTTAACATTTCTTTGAAAAACATAAACATTTAGGTAATATCAGACAGATTTTGGACAACAATACGGTGATCCTTACTCATACACATAGTAAGAGGAACCTTCAGATATTGAAGGCCATGTACATCAAATCTAAACAACCAACAATTAATAAAATCACCTTTAAATCCGGACGTAACACGTTACATCGCATTTGATTACATGATTTTGCTGTCATTTCACGCGGTGTGACGTCATAGAACCGCATTGCAAATTTGAGAACTGTGTTTATTATTTTTGGTAACTATTGAGGTTGCTTAGTGGAGTTTGCTGCCTCGATACACTAAATTTAAGTTACATGATGCCACAGCATTAAATGATCTTAACACCAAGTAATTTCAATGGAATCTCATAAAACGTCAAATGCACACAGCCAAACAGGAATTACAACTCATCAACACTGAAATTGTACATATTAAAGGAATCTTGCAGTCTTCTACCACAAGTGAAAAATTCAAGGAAATATTGAATTTATTATACAATACAACACAAAAGGAACATGAATCCCCTAAACAAGTCATCCAAAAAAAGCTAAACAAATTATATAAAGGAAAAATACTTTTACCAAACATCAATGACAACTTAATTAACCTATCGGATTACCAACTCACTTCAGATGAAATAGAATTCCTTAATCTCGGACCAAACTAACATGTCGCACAGAAAATTATTTGCTGCCTCGATACACTATATATATATATATATATATATATATATATATATATATATATGTTTCCACGTATTCCTTCCTAACCCCATACCATTAAAAATATATACCATCTATAAGCTATTACACTTTTACTCTCAAACTGTAACGGCTACTTCCTCTCTCTCTTTCTCTCTCTCTCTCTGTCTCTCTCTATCTCTCTCACTCTCTCTCTCTCTCTCTCTCTGATGACCTTACGAAATCAAAAGTTAAGCTAATGTATTTAAATTTAAATAACGACTCATGGCAACAAGATTGGCTGACGGCTTAATACGAATAACTGTGCAGGAGAAACACGTCTAATCTTTTGCTCAGTTGCTATCGTTACATTAATAGATTATTTATCGAAGAGACTAAATCCTTTATCAGACTCACAATATTAAGTGTTAATATGTAGTAATTATATTGACAGCAGTATATTAAAAACAAAAAAAATTGAAGTACATTTTTTAAACAAAATGTATTTTTAGCAAAATATTTTTGAGAAAAAAAGTTAATTTAAGCAATCAGTTAAATGCCATACGGGATAAACGCTTGGACGATAATGTCTCGAAAATGACATGACTGACTGGGTAGAAGATTTTTCCACAGTAAGTTGCCCATACATGATACACACTTAGACGATCATGTCTCGAAATGTTTTCCCGCAGTAGGTTACCATTTTAAGCTATAAAACCCAATCTGCTTGTTATTTAACCCATAGTTATAGGACGAAGAGACATTAATATCTTTTCGAAGAGTAAATGCGCATAAGTGAATGCAACAATTTTACTGGAATTCGAACTCAGCACTCCGAGTTCTTGATTCGAGTTGATTTCTACTGAACCACAATTATATTTAAAAAATTTTCGGCAATATGTTTAAAAAAGATATTTCTAGCAATATATTTTTGAAAAAAAAAGAAGCTATTTATATCATTATATTTAAAATAGATATTTCCAGCAAATTTTTGAAACAGAATGTTTTTCCAGCAATACACTTTTGAAGAAAAAAGTTATTTTAAACAATCCATTTAAAATATATATTTCCTGCAATATGTTTTTGAAACAAAAGATATTTTCCGCAATACATCGTTGAAACAAAAAGAAAATATTTCCAACAATACTTTTCTGCAAAATAATTTCTGATATTCCCTAGAAAACTCATTTTCGGCATCAAATGACTCATGAGGAGTTGATATACCGCTAAACAAATAAACAAGCATATCTTATGTGGTCAAAATTGTGACCGCCAATAATAAATGCTTGTAGGACTCCTAATTTTCTCAGGATCGGCCGTCTGTAAAGATTGCATAATCCGGCAAGAAGAAATTTATTTGATTTACGCCACTTTCTATTTTTGTGAATTTAGTGTATTTCTCTTTTACTCATATGCAGACGGTTTGCATACCGCATAAAGTCTGGATTATTTTAATACCTTTCCAAATCAATCAATCTTAATTTGGATTTAAAACAGTTCTTTGCATCATACTTTACAAAACGTTTTAACATAATCTAAAAAATATAACGAGACATCCTTCTGCATATGTATTGCCCTTTTCACATATTCTTGTGCAGAGTCGGAGACTAAATTGAAGTAGTCAATTTGGATCAAAATCACTTCAACATTAAATATTTGCAGAATGGAGTCGCAAGTCATATTTTGAAAATCTTGTGTTGCAATTAGTTTCCCGATTTTATTCTGCTTCAAATATTCTAAATTACTTGAAGAAGAATGTCAAGAACAATTTGTTCGGTGTTATCTAATTATTGAGAATGAGTAAATTACATAAAAAAAGTTTAAGTTAATAATTGTAATAGTAATCAACTTATTTAATCTGATCGTCGTTAAAAAGAGAAACAACAATTCCATCATTCCAGAATATGTGATTTGTTTGTTTTCCTTTTTAAGTTTTCGCTTTTTTTAATCTGAAAATCAAAATGGTATTGATGACGTCAAATTGAAATTTATTTTTATTACGTTTATTTTTATTTATTAAT